>JAIGNY010004328.1:362500-495511 GCA_020152595.1 Chiridota heheva | reverse complement strand
TTTAAAATATTTTTCTCACTGAAAATGGTTTGTTGCTGACACACTGGTGAAATCTTTGAAATGTAAAACCTCCAAAACCGAATTAGACATCAACATGGTTTTTCCCTTAATTTGTCTCTCTGGCAATAATTGCCAACATTCCGCATCAATTAATAAATCCATTCCTTTTGTGTAGCAAATATATGTTGTTCTTAACCTTCTTTGTCTCTTACCTATATGTATATGATCCTTTCTACTGAAAATGTGGGTCCTGACCCTGCAGGAACATTTCAGAATATTTGAGGTGCCACACCCAGTATGGCATGTAAAAAAGGGGTGGAGGCTCCATCCATGTGGCATATGCAAATGCATCCGGAACTAAAATCGCATCCTGTAATGAAAAGCTAATACTGTTTTGATCTATGATCAAGTTTAATGAGAATGATTCCATAAAAATAAGGCATAGGCTTTCTTAATGCATAGCAAGTATAAAACCAGTTAACCCTGCACATTTATCACAATTTGTAATGGCCTCTGCACCTTAACAAAAAAATTATAAAACAATGACAGTTTGGTAATGCTCACAATGCAAGAAAGTAAACTAAATATAAACAGATATTTGCTACTTGTGCTGCACAAAAGAAGGATTGATTAATTGATGAGATTTACTGAAAAATAAACAAGTCAAGTGGTGCCAGAAAAGCTAAATTACATGGTGCCAGAAAAGCTAAACTACATGGTGCCAGAGGGGCTAAACTACATGATGCCTGAGAGGCTAAACTACATGGTGCCAGAGAGGCTAAACTACATGGTGCCAGAGAGGCTAAACTACATGCCTGAGAGGCTGCCAGAGATGCTAAACTACATGGTGCCAGAGGCTAAATTACATGGTGCCCGAAAAGCTAAAGTACATGGTGCCAGAGAGGCTAAACTACATGGTGCCATAGAGGCTAAACTACATGGTGCCAGAGAGGCTAAATTACATGGTGCAAGAGAGGCTAAAATACATGGTGCCAGAGGTTAAAATACATGGTGCCAGAGAGGCTAAAATACATAGTGCCAGAGAGGCTAAAGTACATGGTGCCAGAGAGGCTAAACTACATGGTGCCAGAGAGGCTAAAGTACATGGTGCCAGAGAAGCTAAAGTACATGGTGCCAGAGAGGCTAAACTACATGGTGCCAGAGAGGCTAAACTACATGGTGCCAAAGAGCCTAAACTACATGGTGCCAGAGGCTAAACTACATGGTGCAAGAGAGGCTAAACTACATGGGGCCAGAGAGGCTAAACTACATGGTGCCAGAGAGGCTAAAGTACATGGTGCCAGAGAAGCTAAAGTACATGGTGCCTGAGAGGCTAAACTACATGGTGCCAGAGAGGCTAAAGTACATGGTGCCAGAGGCTTAATTACATGGTGTCAGAGAGGCTAAACTACATAATTCCATAAAGGCTGATCTACATGGTGCCAGAGAGGCCAAACTACATGGTGCCAGAGATGCTGAACTACATGAAAACAAAGTTATGGTATAAGAAGGTAAAAAAAAGATGTAAAACAACAACTGCATGGTTTAGTGACAATACTGATGGGGGGCTATATGCATTTCCCCCATGAGAATACCAAAACAATTTCCAAAACAAGAATTTGCATGATCAAAATAAGTTTAATTGTTGTTGCCCCTTGGTAAGGATTTTGTTGCCCCAATGAATAGGCTGGAGAAGAAACAGTATAGGTACTGATGAAGGAGTGAGTAGTTGTAAAGGTGAGAGATTAAAAAAAAATTACTGTTGATGTCACCTTCTTTATATTGTCATATATGAAGGAATCCCTAATGGGCATCATAATTGTAGCAATGACGACCATGGTCACTCCACAAGCAGCAGAGATGGCTAAGCATGTTACATAAGAACAACCCATGATTCTTGATATGTCAGTCACTTTAAAGACACATTGATTCAACGCTGAAATAAAACAATAATGTAAATCAGCTCATAATAGCAAGGGTGCCAGAAGGAGTTTCAGATTGATGTGGCAACATGTTTTTGAAAATTGGTGCCAGGATATGCAATTTCCTGGCTTTTGGCACTTAGAAATCCTAGTGATTAATATTGGGCATTTTTTAAAGAAAAGCTTCTTTTCATATAATAAAAGATATATAATGCAATCATAACAAAGGAAGCTTAATGGAGCACTAAACCGAATGAATAGTGAGGGTTCTCGTTTTTGCAAAATTAACAGATATATTATCCACAACAGATTAATAAACTTCATGCCTCCTTATCCCAGAGACGACATGAGGGCAAAGGTCACTTGAATATTCATATTAACCAGAAAATTGCTATACCGTTACGTGCTAGGTAAGCATTTGATTTTGGGAGGACCCCCTAAAAATACGCAGTCACTTTTCGGTCCAGTGCTCCTTAAAGAAGAAAGTATGACTGATCAAAATATTGGAGGGCAAATGCCCCACCTGCTTCACCTGGATAGTTGACAATAGAGAGAAAGTGGACAAATAATGGATAGTTTTCACTATTTGAAAAACCTTTACTTAGGAAGATACCTATCACACTGAAATGTTGTCAGGGACGGCAGAAGAGGTTTACAGGTATACAGACAGGTAGCAACAAGATGATCTTAAATGGTTAAAAACATACTGAACACCGGGAGCAAACAATCCATTCAAAAGCAGTTACAAATTGACCATTTTGAAACTTAGATAACCTAATTAGCATAAATTGTGCAGCATTTTGTGACTTCAGAATGGGAAACTACACAATTGTTAACTGTATTAACTGATTGTTTTTCAGTCCATCCCCCATATAATTTGAATGGGAGAAGTTGGCTACAAACTGGAAATTGGATATTGATATAACTTTAACCCAGATTTAGCAGTAGAATGCAATTTGATCTAAAAAAATAGCTGCATTCCTTTTCATACATCATCACATTTGCACATGCTGAAAATTTGTACAAACTTTGATTTGCTGTAACTTCAAAACTATAAGTGATATATTGTGACCGTGTGAAGATTGTTCCACTCAGAACTTTATCTGCGTAAAATCTCTACCTATCCATATGCCTTTAAATCTACTGATTGACTCAATTTGAAAATTTTAAGTGAGAAGAAAAGGAGTATATGGAGAAGTGAAAGCTTTTTCAAATGGTACAATGAGTCCATGTTTAAACACAGGATTTCAAATAATTAGGTTCTGCACTGCTTGAAATTCTTAATCCTCAAGAAAGTACTTAAAATAAAAATAAAATAAACTCCAGTACCGCATACTTAAAATAAACTCCAGTACCACACACTTAAATAAACTGTAGCACCACATACTTAAAATAAACTCCAGTACCACTTACTTAAAATAAACTCCAGTACCACATACTTAAAATAAACTGTAGTACCACATACTTAAAATAAACTCCAGTACCACTTACTTAAAATAAACTCCAGTACCACATACTTAAAATAAACTCCAGTACCACATACTTAAAATAAACTCCAGTACCACTTACTTAAAATAAACTCCAGTACCACAAACTTAAAATAAACTCCAGTACCACATACTTAAAATAAACTGTAGTACCACATACCAAAATAAACTCCAAAAAATAAACTCCAGTACCACATACTTAAAATAAACTGTAGTACCACATACTTAGAATAAACTCCAGTACCACTTACTTAAAATAAACTCCAGTTCCACATACTTAAAATAAACTTAAAATAAACTCCAGTACCACACAAAATAAACTCCAGTACCATATATTTAAAATAAACTGCAGTACCACACACTGAATATAAACTACTATACCACATACTTAAAATAAACTCCAGTAAACTACATTACCACATACTTAAAATAAACTACATTACCACATACTTAAAATAAACTACAGTATCACATACTTACAATAAATTCCAGTACCACATACTTCAAATAAACTCCAGTACCACATACTTCAAATAAACTCAAGTACCACATACATCAAATAAACTCCAGTACCACATACTTCAAATAAACTACAGTACTACATACTTTAAATAAACTACAGTACCACATACTTCAAATAAACTCCAGTACCACATACTTCAAATAAACTACTATACCACATACTTCAAATAAACTCCAGTACCACATACTTAGAATAAACTACAGTACCACATTCTTAATATAAACTATCATACCACATATTATACCACATACTTAAAATAAACTCCAGTAAACTACATTACCACATACTTAAAATAAACTACATTACCACATACTTACAATAAACTCCAGTACCACATACTTCAAATAAACTCCAGTACACATACTTCAAATAAACTCCAGTAACACATACTTCAAATTAACTACATAACCACATATTTAAAATAAACTACAGTACCACATACTTACAATAAACTCCAGTACCACATACTACAAATAAACTCCAGTACCACATACTTCAAATAAACTCCAGTACCACATACTTCCAATAAACTACAATGCCACATACTTTAAATAAACTACAGTACCACATACTTCAAACAAACTACAGTACCACATACTTCAAATAAACTAATATACCACATACTTCAAATAAACTCCAGTACCACATACTTAAAATAAACTCCAGTACCACATATTTAAAATAAACTACAGTAGCACATACCGCTTCAAATAAACTACAGTACCATATACTTAAAATGATTTTGTTTTACATTAATAATATATTCTTTTCTGCAATAGATTTAGTTTCAAGACCTCGTTCTCATTCTAACCATTATTTTTGTCATACATTTACAGACCCAACATTCTCTATGGTGGGGAGTGGGACAACAGTAGTTTGCCAAAATAGTTTTTCTTAATTTTGTAGAATTAACATTTGTTTTATTATGCATTTTAAATACTTTCATCTACCTATTGTGTGGGGTGGGGAGGGCACCACTTTGCTGCCCAATTCCTAGCCATACACTGGTGTTTGTCATTAAATGGTGCTGTTGTGAAGATAATGCACAACATCAAATATCTTGAAGAGGAAAATGGAGATATTTAATTCATACTTACTTGAAGATATTTAATTCATACTTACTTGAAACCAGAGACACTACTTACCATGAACCAATTGATCCTCTCCTAATTAATCCATAACAATTCCACAAAATATATTTTCTTCTAAGTCCTAAGGAACGACAGGTTATGATAACTATCCTGGGCTCTCAGCAACTACAAACACCATTGTAATAGAAACTTAGCTCAGTAAACAAAAGCAGCTCAAAAATTAGATCTCAATTGTCAGGTGCTCGCTAAGCAGTAATCACCTGTTTTGTAAACTTTAGGTATCATAATATTTGTTTGTATTTTGATAATGGGATGTATTTCACATATTGAGAAAATTTAATTACACAACTCGTAGGCGATCCTGTAGCCAGGACTTTTCTCAACAGGGTCACAAACACCTCAAGGGGGGGGGGGGGAAGGATTATGCAGATATAGGGATATCCGTTATATCAATTTATTCGTTTGATTTTATGCAGAGGCCCACCACTACCATTCCCATGCACCCCACCCTGGCTACCTGCTCATAGGAAAACAGACTAAGATATAAAAAACCCTACCATTCCCATGCACCACACCCTGGCTACAGGCCTGCTCATTTATGCAGAGGCCAACCCCTACGATTCCCATGCACCCCACCCTGGCTACAGGCCTGCTTATTTTTGCAGAGGCCCACCCCTACCATTCCCATGCACCCCACCGTGGCTACAGGCTGCTTATATATGCAGAGGCCTACCCCTACCATTCCCATGCACCCCACCCTGGCTACAATGCAGCTTATTTATGCAGAGGCCCACCCCATAATTCCCATGCACCCCACCCTGGCTACAAGCTGCTCATATATGCAGAGGCCTACCCCTACCATTCCAATGCACCCCCACCCTGGCTACATGCCTGCTCATAGGAAGACACGACTAAGATATGAAAACCAACAAATACATAGATACGGCAGAAAACAACTTATCAAGGATTGATACAGAGGGAGGGGGACAAACATGGCTGCTGATGAGGACCGCTGCAGAATAATTGCAAGACTCCTGGACTCCTATGAATGTTCCTCCTTTCCAAGAGGGGAGGCATACGATTTCTTGGTCCAAATTGCATAACTTTATAACAGCAAATTGCATAAGCTAATAAATGAAACAAACAGACTTTATGGGCAACGTTTTTGCATGAACATTTTCCTATTGCAAAATGTTATCATTTTTTGAGAGAGGGAAGGACTGGGGTCACAGATGTACTGCTACAGGAATGGATGGGGTGGGACTGGATATTTTCAGAAGTTTTTAAAGTTGAAAAATAATTGTCAAATTAAAATCAATTATTTTTTCATTTTCAAAATTATTTAAGAGGAACAATTCGTCCAGTGGTTTAATTGGTTGAAAATTTCAAAAAACAGCAAGCTATTATGATATTCTGAACACTTCCTCTGCAAAATTGGACAACTGTAAATGCCATCCCTTCCCCTCTGCACCCCAACCAGACCCCTAGCTTTGCTGTTTCACAGGGGCAGCCCGCCCTGCCCCTCATGAGAAAAAAAAGTTTTAAATTTTTGTCTAGATTAATTAATTATTTTTAACGTGATAATCTTAATTAGCCTCATAAATGAAATACCTTACATGGATACAGAACACAGAATGATAGGATAGTAAGCAATTGTCCTGTCTGGCTAATGCCTGGTCCTTATCAGTCAGAATATTCATTCTGAGATGTATGATAGCTAAAGTCCCAGAGCTTCTTCACCAGAAGATTGAGTCTAAGGGCGCCCCTGAACTCCATGCCAAAAAGACACAGCGCTTCGTGTGAACATCAATTAATGTGCTCCTCAACAAGTCTAGCACCCTGCCCCTTTTTAAATCAAGCTAGGGGTCTGCATCCTTTGCCACATATCATTGGGTACAAAATGAATGCTATGTCATTTTCTTGAAATAGCAAATTTCAAAGGATAGATAATCACCTTATAACACTTCAAGTTAAAAAGGACATGGATATCACAAACCTTCTTAAGTAATATGTTATTCCCACATTTCCTCTCCCCACCCCATAGTGAATTATGCAACTACAGTTAATCAAGTAATCATCATTGTGGATGTCTATATACCCTTTTGTAGATAAGATTTATGGAATTGAGAGAAATTAATATAATAAAAGTATGAAAATGCACTTGGGAGAAAGGAAGGCATGGATTCATTTAAAAAAAGCTATAAAAATGAACTAATTTACAAAAAAAATAATTGTGACTTAGTATTTGAGAACATTTAAAGCATAGCAAGCACTCTTCACCCAACAGAATCATCCTTATATAATGACAGAAGGAAACCAAACAAAAACAAACCAAACAAAGGACTACTACAAGAAACACCTACTTAAAAGCAGTATATAAACATAAAACCACATAACAAAGTCTAAACTAATAAGTAGATAAGAAAGTATAAATATAGACTTTTGAGTTTGAAATGTAAATATCAAAAGATATTCATTTTGATAAACAATCTGAAGATTAGATAAAAAACTTGGGATGATAAACTACCAAGTCAAAAAGTTCCATGACATTTGCAAAGTACTTTCAAGGTCTATTCTTCGATTAGTTTTATTAACTCGTTACCTCACGTCTTTGTTGTTTGTCATAGGACAAGATGACTGATGAATATTCATCATCATCATCATACACCATCATCATGCATCATCATCATTACCATGCATCATCATCATGCATGGTCATCATCATCATGCATGGTCATCATGCATCATCATCATCATCATCATCATGCATGGTCATCATTAGTTGTTCTGCCCCTTAAAGTTTCAAACAGTCATACCCGACCTGATGAATAACCAGGTCGGGTCAGATTTTTCCTCTTTATTTTCTTTATTATGAAAACCTCAGTTGTTGTGGAAGTTGGTGCTGAATATCATATTAGCAATGGATAAATCCTTATTGTGTGATTATTTTGATTAAGATAAAGTGGTCTCACTATTTGCTGCAGTAAGTTTGTGATTATGATTTGCTGGAACAAATTTTTAAGGAAAAGGACAAGTCATGATCATGCATCATCATCATCATCATGCATGGTCATCATTACCATGCATCATCATCATGCATGGTCACCATGCATCATCATCATGCATGGTCATCATGCATCATCATCATCATGCATGGTCATCATGCATCATCATCATCATCATGCATGGTCATCATGCATCATCATCATCATCATCATCATCATGCATGGTCATCATGCATCATCATGTGTTACATGCAAAAGTAAAACCATCCTAGGAGCACAATCGCAAAATCCGTTAAAATTTCTATTTTATAGCATTTTTAAACCTCAGACATCGATTTGAATATTCTATGCAAATTTTGTGATGTATTACAGAACGACCTTGGTATTTTCTTTCGTTAATTCTCGTTTTTAATATTCATCACAATTTTTTGAAAGGGGCAGAAAATCATGACCAAATGTTTTTGAGTCTAAATCCATACCAATCAAATTCTTGCAGGAATAGAAATTCCCATGATTTTTCAGTGACTAAGATCTATAAAAAAATTTTAGAGAATAACAAAGATTTTGAGCTATTTGCCCAGATACACATCACATAAATCAAAACTTATCAACCTTTGATCCACCATAACTCTAAAAGTGAAAGAGCTTTTCCCCAGACAAAGTTTTTGAGTGAAATTTGATCTGCTCAGATTTCAAGACCTTTTTAAACAACATAGACCTTGCTACATGTCCATAGACCTTGAATCAGATAACTGTTCTTGATATCATTGGTTTACTGTAAATATGATTAGCTATTAGTTTCTTCTAAAAGTCATGAGTTACATCAGGACCGTAATTCTCATTTGGAAAATGTGGAGGGGGGAGAGAAAGAGGAAGGGGACATGGCCTCTCAATTAAAAAGTGGAAGGGACAAGCAAATTTTCCCCAAAAAGTACAGAATTTTTCAAATTCTACTGAAAGTGGGGGATATGCATATCCCTTGTCCATCCATCCACCCCCTTCCAAAATTACAGCCCCAAATTACAAAATAATAATTAAAAAAAGTGCATTGCATGGAAAGCAACAGGTTCTGTAGAGAGTCCAGAGTGCAGTGGGAAAAGGATGTTTATGTTTGGAATTTAGTGTACCGGTCTGATGATCTGTCAATTTGAAACAAAATTCTCAAAATTCTCCATTTCTGTTTTTTCAAGCTTTTATAGTTTTCCTATTATGTTTTGACCAAATGAAATTCAGACAAGGCTTAAAATTGGCATCACAGCCTGGCTCCAATTCATACTGTGTATCCCCTAATCAGAAATGTAGCCTAGTTATGGAATCATTTACCATCCTCCCCGCAACATTTATTTTATTTTTTATCCCTTTTCTGTTTGTTGACGTTCTGTGAAAAAGAAATCTCCTTTTTATCTAACAAACATTCAAGGTTAGGGCATATCCTAATAATGAATATTTCCTTCATGACCACCTACATACAAATAGGTTCATAGCCATCATGGGCCATGGCCTCTTCATGACCACCTACATACAAATAGGTTCATAACCATCATGGGCCATGGCTTCTTCATGACCACCTACATACAAATAGATTCATAGCCATCATGGGCCATGGCCTCTTCATGACCACCTACATACAAATAGGTTCATAGCCATCATGAGCCATGGCCTCTTCATGACCACCTACATACAAATAGGTTCATAGCCATCATGAGCCATGGCCTCTTCATGACCACCTACATACAAATAGGTTCATAGCCATCATGGGCCATGGCCTCTTCATGACCACCTACATACAAATAGGTTCATAACCATCATGAGCCATGGCCTCTTCATGACCACCTACATACAAATAGGCTCATAGCCATCATGAGCCATGGCCTCTTCATGACCACATACATACAAATAGGTTCATAGCCATCATGAGCCATGGCCTCTTCATGACCACCTACATACAAATAGGTTCCTAGCCATCATGGGCCATGGCCTCTTCATGACCACCTACATACAAATAGGTTCATAGCCATCATGGGCCATGGCCTCTTCATGACCACCTACATACAAATAGGTTCATAGCCATCATGGGCCATGGCCTCTTCATGACCACCTACATACAAATAGGTTCATAGCCATCATGGGCCATGGCCTCTTCATGACCACCTACATACAAATAGGTTCATAGCCATCATGGGCCATGGCCTCTTCATGACCACCTTCATACAAATAGGTTCATAGCCATCATGGGCCATGGCCTCTTCATGACTACCTACATACAAATATGTTCATAGCCATGGCCTTCACAAAGGTCTGTATACCATGTACCCCCACCCCCTTGCATGCAATCAAATGAAACTGAATTTCATTCAAATTTAGCTCCCAAGATATTGCTGCTGACATGACCTTTTTTTCACACTTTATGTTTGAGACATTTCAGTAGGCAATAAAACACAAATTGCCATGTGTTGTTCAATGTACCATTTTGTAAAGTAATCTCTGCCCCTGGAGCTTAAAGATCTTAACAGACCTCCATGGTGTAGTGGTAAGTGCATTGTTCTCTCACCTACATGTCTCGAGTTTGAATCCCGGTGGGTCTGCAACCAGTGAGTTCACAACTGGTTATCAAAGGCCATGGCCGTCATGATATAATGTCCTGCAGTGGATGCTTTCGAGATGTTAAACCTTGCTATGCTATGCTAGATGCCCACTTCAAAAGGCATAACATGAATATGGTTCCATTCATTCAATATTAGTGGTCAATTTTCATCCTTAAATATAGCAAAAATACTTTAAAAATCTGTCAAAAGCCAGAATTAGCTAAATGTAGCAAAATGAGTAGCAAAATGTTCTTAAAAACACCTCGTACGGTATATGTCCTTCAGCTTGGTGATGTCATCAAGGCAATTCCAGCACAGTTCTTATGTATTTCTTATCAATTTAATCACACGTTTCTTACATTGTCGAACAGCATTTTTGGTTCATTGTAGAGATAGGGTGGAATATATAATTTACAAAAAAACATGTTTTTTCTTGGTGTGCATCACATTTACAATGAGGTAAAAAAAAAAAAAAATATTTTACAGAAATACAAAAGATGTTTTGTTGAAACTGTCTCTATGACATCACAGATGATGTCAATCAGTCACTTTTGTCCAAATTTAAAAAAAAAAAAAAAAATTGTAACTTCCAAACAGAATAAAATATTAACATAGTTTTTTCACCACTTTTGTTTCTAAAATTTGTCTCTATCATATATAAAAAAAATGAAAATCCATGGGAATATTCCTTTAATATTTGTCACTTTTACAGCTCTATGAATTTTTAAGTCTTAATATGGAATTTTTTGAGGACTCCTGCATATTTTGTTTAAGAGCTGCAGTGGCTCAGTGGTTAAGGAGTCATGTACGTATTCAAAAAGTACCGTGTTCAATTTCCTTGTGTCCTTGAGCAAGACACTTTACTCTACTTGCTTCAGGCCACACAGCTGTAAACTGAGTACCAGCACTGCTGGGGAGTTAATCTGCGATAGACTGGCATCCTGTCCATGCGGATGAGTCATGTGCTCTCATCCGCTTGCTCCATTGAAACCAGGGATAAGCACCGGCTCTATGAGCCTATTAAGCTTGGATGGATTTAGCTACCTTAGCACATTTTGTTGAAGTTAATCTGTGTTTTACCTAATTCTGTTTATAATTCTTTGAAAGAATACAGCTGATTCAGAAAAGAGTCTCTGAGATCATTGCCATACCCCTTCTGCTGTCTTTCCAATCATACATCTTAAAATTTAGATGAACTGTCAAGTTCATCTTATATGAAAAGAAACAGAATGGTGAAGAAAGCATTCAAGAATCTTTATTACTTGAAGGAGATGTTCCAATTTGATGTAGTCTCATCTGTGTAGAGAAATCACTTATGTCACATCCTCACAGCCCTTATGTAATCTATTATACTTTTTCCTATGATTTTGTGGCTTGAAAACCTTTGGACAGTACAACAGAATCTAGTATGATTCTTATTTACAACCCGAGGGCACCAAAATTCTTCAGTTTCTTCCACTGGAATCATTTCTACACAAATGAGACATTTCAACTTGAATATCTCCTTTACAGAATAAGACATTGTAATAACTTCTTCACCATTTTGTTTCTTAATTTCAAAATTCTCTTCCATATTAGATTAACTCATTTTACCACTGACCTAATCTTCTAAAACAATTACAATTGTTTTCTATCTGAAGCGAAGGACCCCCTTCCCTTCCTAATTCAATTTCACTTCATTTGTAATTGGGAAATATACCTCCAACTCTTTATTTTGAGCAGGGACCATTTTAATAGGGTTCAATTTTCTCTTCTGAGCCTCACACTACTTAGATGGGGTGTTAAGAAAGGCTAAGCTTCCACCATATTTTTATATATTTTACTCACATCCTTTGTCTTACTTACATTCATATCAAAAGCAAAGACGCCAACAATGACCTTCTTTATTTCTTGGCAGTATGTATATTGCGATTTACAAAAACCAACAATAAATACAAATCAAAATCAAATCATATAATAACAAAGTAACTTTGATAATAATTATGAGAGTTATTTCAGTTTAAACAGGTTAAAAGATTATCCAATTTCCAAAATGAGGAGAAAACATGTTAGTAAACAATTTGGAAATAACAGATATTATACTTTAATGAGGTTAGAAACACTATTTACACATCTCTTTTAAGCAGAGTATGTGCTACAAAAAGAAATGAAAATAAGATATAGCAATGAGAAAGTCCAAGAGAAACTCAAAAAGTTAGGAACTTTTGAAAGACTCAAGAAGTTGCTATGCTAGCTAAAGATATAGGCATAGGAGGTTACTTACAACACCTATATGCACCTTTGTAATAACTTAAAGACTGTTACGAGCATGGGTGCTATATAGAAGTAAAATATTTTAAAAGATTTCTAATGTGACATTTCAAAGCTGTTTTTAATTTATATTTAACTATGTGAAATATTATTAAATATATTTTCTTCATAAATTACCATGTTATGAAAAGAACAGAAGAGTTACTCATTGATCAAATTTGTATCATGGCATCCGCCAAGATGTTAATCTTGGCAGATGCCATGATACAAATTTGATCAATGAGTTTATTAATTAAACATAATTAATCCAAAAAGTTAGAACTTCCAAATAGTTACCAACTTATGGGTTTCTCCTGGAGTGACTGACATCATAGTCATAATTTTTTGCATGTTATACCATTATCCTTTAAGCATTTCTCCTTTTCTTTGTTATATGTATCTCACAGGTTTGAGATTCCACTCAGCTACCAAAGATCAATGAATGGCTACTTAAATCACCAAATTGTCTTTTTCTTTAAAATGATAGGAAATGCTACAAATGATATGAACCAAATACTGACCTTAAAAAAGGGAAATATTAAAATATTCACCATGAAACTCTATCTGCGTATGCTTTACTCTATACAGTATAGCCTTCTATGACAACTTCGTCTGAGTATGCTTTACTCTATACAGTATGGCCTCCTATGACAACTTCATGTGTATGCTTTACTCTATACAGTTCATAGCCAAGTTCATGTGTATGCTTTACTCTATACAGTGTCCTATGACAACTTCATCTGTGTATGCTTTACTCTATACAGTATGGCCTCCTATGACAAGTTCATCTGTGTATGCTTTACTCTATACAGTATGGCCTCCTATGACAAGTTCATCTGTGTATGCTTTACTCTATACAGTATGGCCTCCTATGACAAGTTCATCTGTGTATGCTTTACTCTATACAGTAGTATAGCCTCTATGACAAGTTCATGTGTATGCTTTACTCTATACAATGGCCTTATGACATTCATGTATGCTTTACTCTATACAGTATAGCCTCCTATGACAATCTCATCTGTGTATGCTTTACTCTAACAGTATGGCCTCCTATGACAAGTTCATCTGTGTATGCTTTACTTATACAGTATGGCCTCCTATGACAAGTATCTGTGTAGCCTCCTATGACAACTTCATCTGTGTATGCTTTACTCTATACAGTATGGCCTTTACTCTATACAGTATGGCTATGACAACTTCATCTGTGTATGCTTTAACTCTATACAGTAGAGCCTCCTATGACAAGTTCATCTATACAGTATAGCCTCCTATGACAAGTTCATCTCATGCTTTAGCCTCTACAAGTTCATGTGTATGCTTTACTCTATACAGTATAGCCTCCTATGACAACTTCATCTGTGTATGCTTTACTCTATACAGTATGGCCTCCTATGACAAGTTCATCTGTGTATGCTTTACTCTACCTCTATGACAACTTCATGGCCTCAGTATAGCCTCCTATGACAAGTTCATCTGTGTATGCTTTACTCTATACAGTATGGCCTCCTATGACAACTTCATCTGTGTATGCTTTACTCTATACAGTATAGCCTCCTATGACAACTTCATGTGTATGCTTTACTCTATACAGTATAGCCTCCTATGACAAGTTCATCTGTGTATGCTTTACTCTATACAGTATGGCCTCCTATGACAGTATGCCTCCTATGACAACTTCATCTGTGTATGCTTTACTTCATACAGTATGGCCTCCTATGACTTCATCTGTGTATGCTTTACTATACAGTATGGCCTCCTATGACTCCTATGACAACTTCATCTGTGTATGCTTTACTCTATACAGTATAGCCTCCTATGACAAGTTCATCTGCGTATGCTTAGCTCTATACAGTAGAGCCTCCTATGACAAGTTCATGTGTATGCTTTACTCTATACAGTATAGCCTCCTATGACCTCTATACAGTATGGCCTCCTATGACAAGTTCATCTGTGTATGCTTTACTCTATACAGTACGTATAGCCTCCTATGACAAGTTCATCTGTGTATGCTTTACTCTATACAGTATAGCCTCCTATGACAAGTTCATGTGTATGCTTTACTCTATACAGTATAGCCTCCTATGACAACTTCATCTGTGTATGCTTTACTCTATACAGTATGGCCTCCTATGACAAGTTCATCTGTGTATGCTTTACTCTATACAGTACGTATAGCCTCCTACAGTATGACAACTTCATCTGTGCATGCTTTACTCTATACAGTATAGCCTAGTATGATAACTTCATCAGTGTATGCTTTACTCTATACAGGATGGCCTCCTATGACAAGTTCATCTGTGTATGCTTTACTCTATACAGTATAGCCTCCTATGACAACTTCATCAGTGTATGCTTTACCATATACAGTATAGCTTCCTATGACAACTTCGGCCTAAAAGTACTTTTATTGTAATCTGTATTTTACAATTTTCAATTTGTATAATATAGTCGAGCACAAGAAGTACAATGTAACAAGAATCATAAGTATAATAACGTTTATGAGTAGATAAAAGACTAAGTCTTACAATAGCTGCAGCCTTGATGTAGTGTTTCATATTAAAGGTATATGAACAGGTAGCAAGAACATGAGCCTAAATGATTTAAGATATACTAAAACAATGCAAACAGCAAAAAGTCCCATCAAAATTGATTACATATGGTCCAGTTTACAGCATCTTAAAACTTTGCTACCTAATTGGCATAACTGTTTTTCGGTCCTTCTTTCAACTATTTGGAATGAAAGAAATTGGCTTTAGTGGACAATTGGACGCAAATTAAGAACCTTTGATATTAGAAATTTGGGAAAGAATTATAAAGCATTATGCTGTAATCCATGCAAATTTTTGCAAGAAGCTAATTGTTTACAAACTTTGATTGTCATAACTTACAAACTGTATAATGTGACCGTTTACAGACTGTTCTGCTCAGAATTTAATGCTCTTTCATCTGGGTACAAAATCTCTACCTGTCCATACACATTTAACATGCGTTGCATAAGACATACTTGGGTTACTAAATGGTCAAGTATGCATGACATTAATAAAAGCTACAGTATCTAATGTTACTTCATCTCAATTTGTACACACATCTACAAGTCTTCTAAGATCCATGGACTTGTGATCACAAACAGTGCCGTCCCTAGAGAATTGGAAATGGAGTCACAGAAATTCAATAAACAGGGGGGTACTTACATGATCTCAAAAAAGGGTGCAACAACATGGGGACCTACTTCAGGTTTTTCATGAGGGGGTATGTGTGAGGGTAGAGACATTTGCTCCCTCTAGCGAAACTCATACTGAAGTTCTCTTCAAACTTTTTATGAGACTACCCCATATTGTTAAATCAAACTGTTGTAACAGATTGACGCACTTTGATCACAATCGCATGCTTCCATAAGCTTAAACAATTAATCTTTGCTACCAATGATATTTCTAAGTGTTCACTAAAGGTGAAAGACCACCTCCCTTTCTTCTTTCCTAGATCCCCTGCCAAGTAACATTGAAAGATACTAAACCAACTCAACTCAAGTAGATGCTGTTAGTAATAACTGTCAAAAATTCAATACAAAAACGTTTTTTTTTGTAAGAGTTAATATTTTGTGCAAACTGCATGCACCACACACACCTTACAAATCAGGATCAAACAGGTGCTTTGGGGTATTTGGTTCTCCGGTGGCAATTCCGATTTCTTCTTTCAAGTGTGCTTTTCCTTTCATTGCATAGTCAGGCTGAAAATAAAAAGAATAACTTGTTAATACCCTTTATATAAAAGGAAATCCAATTTTACTATCATAATCAGTATTAGTATCATTATTATTATTATCATTATTATTATTATCATTATTATTATTATTAGGTTTTTTTTCAATGTCTAATTTAGAAGTTATCAACATGAGTGAATTTACAGGACCCATCAAACAATTACAAACACAATACTATCTCATTAAAAACTTGCACATGCTTAAAAATACCTTACATGATAAATTTGGAGAGCTCAAATTCCTGACAAAATGAAACATATTTCCAAGGCCGTAAAACACAACACCTACAATCCTGCACATGTTTTCATATTGTGTCCATGACTACTACATGTTTACATTGATGATGGCTGTACTTATATTTTGGTAATGATTTTGAACTTGATTATATCCTTAGCCTTGCTTTCAGGTATTTACTATTTCATTTCATTTTCCATTTCAAAAACGTTTCTCCAGCCAAACAATTACAAAATATACCCATTTACACCAAGCCAAATAAAATACATCTTCAAATACTAGATATAACTTAATTAATTAAAATTTAAATGAGTTTGTATGAATTTAGAATAGATTAAAATATATAAACACAGTGGCTGAGAAAATTTTGCAAAAATTACTTAAGTTCAAGGTTGCAAACCCCCATACAACATATATAAATGTTGTATGCATATACAGTATGAAAGGAAATGAATAAACCACTGGACAAGCCGTTCCCCTTTAGCACTACCAAGGACACCTCCCTTTACCCCATCTCTCCCTTTTCCTTTCTCCCAAACCCTCTATAACCCACACTCACCACCTTTCCCCCAGATCGTATCCACAGGTACAGTCTTGCTCCTCTTCTTGGTTCCAGTTCCAAATCAATCACAAATTAGCATACAAATTTGCATAATGATCGTGCCTGAATATTCAACTTGCTGTAATAAGGTCAATTTGTAACTAATTATGCTTTAAAAAAATTGGCTATCAATGTTTTAATAGATTGTAAAGGAATTGAGCTACTGTTGCACATCTGTAGACCTTTAATACTTAATTACAAATAATACCATGATTTCTATATTTAAACTATTGATTGTGTTAGGTTTAAACCAATATTTTAGTGACCTTTGCCTCTGCATATTTCTTTCTCAAAATGATGATAGAGATGACGGAACCAAAGAATAGTCCTCCTCCTATACCCATGAGGATGTATGTTAGTGCATACAAAAACCGCTGCGGACCCAGAACATCAGACACAAAGAGCGCAGCATTTGCATCATCAAGAGTAGATGTCTGTGGAAGAGAAATCGATTTCAGTTATTTATAACATAGAATTAGTGACTTGGAGCAAATACTCACAGACTATATTTCTGTTAATCAGCTTGTATCTGGAAACTCCTACGGACATGCACTGTCCTGATAGTACAATTACATTGGGTTAATGTTGGGCAAATGGTTAGAGTTCACATTGGTCCTACATTGGAGAAAAGGTTGGCTGTGGGTATTCATAGAGGCACCATTGCCCCAACCTTTGGGCTTAGTGTTAGCCAAAAAGTTGGATATAGTACATTGGATCAACATTGGTCCAACATTAGCGTGCCAAACAACATATCCCAACCTTCACCAAGAGGGATTTTTTAGAAAATAAAACAATCTTCCATGTTTACCATATACACCTGATATGTCAAGTCTTTGGGATGGAATTTGACATTTTCCACATAATTGTTATACAATAATTGTTTAAGTACATCATATGACATCTACTCATGATTCTAATAAGGCAAACTAGGCATTGCCTAGCAAACAAAATTTGCCAACAATTACAAGACCAAAAGATAGTGGGGGTGAAATATTTTGAGTGTTATCATTATCAATGAAAGGTGCAGCATTTCAGAAACCTGAAGAACTTAAAGGGCCATCTATAGTGATTGACATGTGGTGGCATACAAGTTATTATAAAATGATTACTGATGGGCCTATCACCATAAGTGTACATTGAACTATTGTATTTGACAATTAAAAAACATACAAATTTAAATATATTTAACGCCACATTACGATAACTGGTCTGTAATAGTCTAGTGCCCATTAAGTTTGGTCCTGCAAAGTTTTCTGATGGTTTCCATATCTTTGAGACCCATTGATTAATAATTAAAGTGATGTCACCCTGGTGACCTTGAGCAATTTGAGATATCCAAGATGGCCACCACCACGTAACACATGTTATATTTTTGCATTTAGAGCACCTATAAGAAAGCTTCTTGTGTTCAGTTTAAAATTAGGTTATTCATGCCATAGATTCCATTTCTGACCATTTCAAGTACTTTTGTCATGTCGGATAAATCAAAATGGCTGCCAAGATGGCTGCCACCATATGATACATGTCATATCTTTGCTTTATGAACACATATTGATGGTTGTTGTATCCAATACTAGGTTATCCATACCATACATTCCATTTCTGAAAATTTTTGAGACCATATCACATCTGTTATCCAAAAAATGACATCCAATCTATATCAACCTTGAGGATTCGGAGATATCCAAAATGGCCACGAAGATAGCCACAATCACATAAAACTTGACGATATATTTACTTTATGATCACCCATAAGGGTTTGCGTGTGTCAAATGTTGTGGTATTCATAGCATATTCCTTTCCACTCCCAAAATTAGGCCATATTATTGCTTTTTGGACAATGTGTTTCTTATTTTGAACACATAACTCACTGTGTTTTATGATTATTTGGCAATATAGTGGTCAATATTAAGGCAATATAATACAGCATTAAATGAACTGTCAAAACTATCCTCATATTGTTTGAATTTGTTTGCATTGTTCTGTAGACTAAGAGCTTACTTGAGTCAACTTAAGTCCACCAATCCTTATGTTTTATCTCTTCATCATTGCTGTCATCATTTTGATAAGTCCATTTTGGCAATTGTTCATTTTATAGCACTCACAAAAAACTGTGCAAGCGAGCTGGGCAGTTGAGCAATTATACCTTTAATTTCCAGTGGTGTTAGCTGCACACCATTTAGTACTGCCACTGGTGTAAGCAGTGTGTTTAGCTTATTCTCTACCCAACCAAGTTAGATGGGGCATATAGTGAATCTTCATTCAATGCTGCTTTCCAGATACGTGTTTGAAAATGTGCACATTTCACATTTTCCTCAAAGGCTTCAGATGTTGGTGGTAATGCTTTCAGATTTGGTGGCGTGCTTATACCCTTAACACACATTGTACCTGGCATTGGACATGTTACCCTGGTTATATCTTCCATAGCAGGATGCAATAAATACATTTGCCTCTTTTATATCATCATTCATATCTGCTTCAGGATCCCCAAGTGTAACAAGTTCATAGCCCTTTTGTAGTGCATGGAGTATGGTTGTAATACCAACACCCCACAGGTGGACCACTGTACTGCAACCAGAGAGAGCATGGGCAGTCAGAAGATGTAGCACTATCTTAGAGTGTTACTGCACTGTTGCTCCAATATCAACCATGGCTCTCTCTGATTTGGTGGTTTCCATCACTAACTTGCATGTCAGCTTGCATTGGTTGTAATGATGAAGTAACAAGATGAATGTCTGTATCATCAGCTAATACTTGGATGTGAGTTGCTCCTTGATATGCCACATGTACAACTTGCTGTGGTATAATTACATCAGCTTCTTCATGGGTTGTCTTCAAGTCTCTTCTTTGCATCAAAATACCCATGTTGACCTCTTGTGGAACTGAGCTGGATCCTGTTACAATCATTTTATGGTATCTCTGGCCCTCTCAGGATCATTGTCTAGAAGATTTTTCACTTTTGTCACATAATTGTT
This sequence comes from Chiridota heheva, assembly GCA_020152595.1. Classification (NCBI taxonomy): domain Eukaryota; kingdom Metazoa; phylum Echinodermata; class Holothuroidea; order Apodida; family Chiridotidae; genus Chiridota; species Chiridota heheva. The sequence continues at coordinate 475,039 of JAIGNY010004328.1, read as the reverse complement.
GACAAATCATATTGATGACCTGTACTTTGTTGTATAAGACATTTACGACAACTTTCTGGGGTAGCAGAGGTGTGTTTGCGTTTAGTATGTGACGTCTGCTACCCTGCTGACCTGCACGATTGGTTTGAGTACCATTCTTTATGCTTTAATCATAATAGTGGTCAAACACAAGATGCACACCACACCAATTAAGTTTGTTCAAGGTGTACTTTATAAAGCCATATCCTTGAACTGTGCCATATAATCCAAAGAATGGCACAGCCATCAAGTAATATCCTTTCTGGTTTCTAAAGTGTTCTTGCTGATTGTTCGACTTGTAGTTTCTTTTTTGAGACAGACTTTGTTTTGGATATCCTTATTTCACGGATATCATCAAACATAAATGTTCCTAGCTAATTCAAGATGGAAGAAGTTACTCATGTATACTTCTGGAGAAGCCACTAAACCAACAACTCTGGAGAAAATTCATTCAGTGTCAAAAGTGGTAGCTGATTCAATCTTGACACACTTCCTATTGGCAGCCATGGTCACCACATTGCTTGATAAGTACTGGTAGAAGCCATATGCCAGGGTCACTTTACTTCATATTCAATCTAAAGCTTTTTGCCAATTACAACTGCATTGTCAACATTTATTTTTTGCATGGCACACCCTGCCTGACACAATGTAAAGACCAGCTGGATGGTTCATCAACATTAAGGGTGTCAATGCATATTTGCAATTTCTGTTTGATGTTGTCTCTATCCTTGGCATCTGATTTGTGACTGGCTCTATATGGGATGCCACTTCATTGGAAGCCTTGCTGGAAGCTTTCATTTGTGTTAAGTCCTTCATAAGACGGCTACATACATGTATGTGAAGACTTACTTCCTAACGTTTCACGGCTGAAGGATTCCATGTTTAATGCCAACAAGACCACCAGGACCATGCTCATAATGCATAAACGTGGTGTCAATGTACATATCAGATCATATTCCATTCCATGGCCAGCCTGATGGTGCATCACATGTTCACCTTTCAGGAATGCTTCACACACCTCTTTTGAAAGATACTCTATAGATCACAGATAGTACAAACCATATCTTGTGTAGTTGATATGTCCAGCTGCAAAAAAATATGGCAGCATTGAATTCACAGCCCACATATGTAGTGGCCAGTCTCCATCCCTTTCAGCTTGAATAAACAACATCATGATAAAAACTTGCTTGATTAGATTATCTATCCAGAGTTTTGTTGTTCTGCAATTGGCTACCCTGCTCGCAAGGGTTTCCTCTGCTGTTCTGATCTGAAGATAGTGTTGCAATTAATTTCTTTCGCTACGAGCCAAAGGACTCTTGTATTTTGTGGAAAATATTTTCCTGACAGCATACAATTGACTCCAAATGAGGATTTCAGCACATCTTATAAATCCAGTTCCAGCCATTAATGTTCCAACAAAACTCATTAGCATATGCATACCCCTTAGTCACGATATAAAATTGGGAAACATCTCTAGATGTGACCATAAAATATTGAGAATGACTCTATACAACTGCTGGTCTGCAGTGAAGATTGTGTAAGTCAGCCCTGTCTGTTTTGTGTACCTCTACCATTGCAGTCTTTATCGTTGTAGGATCAGATGGTACCACATCTATTAGGTGGTGTATATACAACTTTGGTTGCTGGTTTGAGACTGTTTTCCAGCATGGCAAAGACGGTTGTGTTGAAACCTTCAAATTTGGGAGTGTTTGAATATGTAATAACACTCATCAGGAATGTGAAATCCAAATTATTTGCTCATTTCACAGAAACACAGAGAACATTGGCACTTTGCTTCTGCAGGGGGCATCTCTGGATTCTTTGGTCCGGTATAATTCTGAATTGGTAGATCTGGTATAACATATATTGCATGGTGGCGGCCATCTCGGCTGCCATTTTGGTTATTTTGACATGGCATAAGTCCTTGAAATGGTCAGAACTGGAATCTATGTCATGAACAACCTAGTTTTGGACACAAAATCACTCTAATAGGTGCTCTAAATACAAAAATATAATATGTTTTATGTAACAGTGGCCATCTTGGCAGCCATCTTGATATCTCAAAACGCTCAAGGTCATATCACTAGAGTGGCATCACTCAGATTCTGAATGGGCAGGTCTCAAAGATATAGAAACCATTAAAAAGCATTGAGGAGACCAGACTTTTGGGTTCAACCTTGAATTTGGGGTTTGGGCACTAGACTAAAGACAGTTCAACAACAGTGCAATTAAACCTATATGAAGGATATATTATTGTTGTCAAATTGTCGGTACTTAAATGTTATGAAGACTGGGTGGAAGGATGTCATGAAGACTGGGTGGAAGGATGTCATGAAGACAGGGTGGAAGGATGTCATGAAGACTGGGTGGAAGGATCTTATGAAGACTGGGTGGAAGAATGGTATGAAGACTGGGTGGAAGGATGTTATGAAGACTGGGTGGAAGGATAAAATGCAGACTAGGTGGAAGGATGTTACGAAGACTGGGTGGAAGGATGTTATGTAGACTGGGTGGAAGGATCTTATGAAGACTGGGTGGAAGGATGCTATGCAGACTGGGTGGAAGGATCTTATGAAGACTGGATGGAAGGATGTTATGAAGACTGGGTGGAAGGATGTTATGAAGATTGGGTGGAAGGATGTTACTTGGGTGGAAGGATCTTATGAAGACTGGGTGGAAGGATGCTATGCAGACTGGGTGGAAGGATCTTATGAAGACTGGATGGAAGGATGTTATGAAGACTGGGTGGAAGGATCTTATGAAGACTGGATGGAAGGATGTTATGAAGACTGGGTGGAAGGATGTTATGAAGACTGGGTGGAAGGATGTTACGAAGATTGGGTGGAAGGATCTTATGAAGACTGGGTGGAAGGATGCTATGCAGACTGGGTGGAAGGATCTTATGAAGACTGGATGGAAGGATGTTATGAAGACTGGGTGGAAGGATGTTATGAAGATTGGGTGGAAGGATGTTACGAAGACTGGGTGGAAGGATGTTACGAAGACTGGGTGGAAGGATGTTACGAAGACTGGGTGGCAGGATGTTATGAAGACTGGGTGGAAGGATGTTATGAAGATTGGGTGGAAGGATGTTACGAAGACTGGATGGAAGGATGTTACCATGACTGGGTGGAAGGATGTTACGAAGACTGGGTGGCAGGATGTTATGAAGACTGGGTGGAAGGATGTTACGAAGATTGGGTGGAAGGATGTTATGAAGACTGGGTGGCAGGATGTTATGAAGACTGGGTGGAAGGATGTTACAAAGACTGGCTGGCAGGATGTTATGAAGACTGGGTGGAAGGATGTTATGAAGACTGGGTGGAAGGATGTTACGAAGACTGGGTGGAAGGATGTCAAAACAAACCTCATTCAGCCATATAACTGGCATATACATCTGTGGAATACCTTGTGTATTTCTGAAACCAAAAGAAGAAATGTGGGAATATTACATTACTTAGTATGCGACAACTTGATGTAAAGAATAAGTCTTATTCCTTCTGAATAAGAATAACAAACAAAGAATGATAGCACTATGAATTGTATATACAGTATGGTTGTTTTTATCCATTTCATTTATTTTTGCATGTTTCCTTTGCATTAATTCTGATTAACATCTTTACTAAGCAGCATATATTTTTTGTTATTTTGATGTATCATGTTATTTAAAAATGTGCATCACTTGAATTAAAATGCCATTATATTGGCATGTATTATATTGGCATGTATGTTTGTTAGGGAGGAAGGAATGTGCTAGTGTGACTTTAATCAGCAATAAAAGTAACTTACTGTACAAGAAGACATTTTCAAATTTGAATAACAGGAGGTGCCAAGGTACCAATTTGGTTGTTGACAACTTATTAAATGTATTTCACACCCAGATAGTTACAATGGAAACCAGACAAGTTATGTGACTTCAATATAATGATATAAGGACAACTGAAAAAAGTGGGGCATCAGAGGAGTTACATATAGGCCAATTACAGTGGAGTTCATATAAGTGGATTACTACAACCCTTACTATACTTGCAGTTGCTCAGTGATTAAGTAGTCACGCTCGTATATGAAAGGTACCGGGTTTGACTACCATGCCAAGTGCTACATTAAGTCCTTGAGCGAGACAGTTTACTTGCACCAGTCCACTCAGTTGTAAATGAGCACCAGCACTGCTGGGGAGTGAACATGCAATGGAGTGACGTCATCCCCTTATGCCCAGGAAACGTGGGATAAGCACTGGCCTGATGTGCCTTCATGGCTCAAGTATGAATTTGTTTTATTTACAGAAATACGTAATCTGTAATTTGCATGCAAAGTTTCAAAATCACAGAAAAAAGTTTGTAGCCAATTAACACATGTCAGAATATCAAGTACATTAGTTGTTGCGCTCCTTAAAGTTTCAAACAGTCAGACCCGGCCTAATATATAAGCAGGTCGGGTCAGACTTTTCCCCTTTATTCTTTCTTATTCTGAAAACCACAAGCAATTCCGATAAAATTTCCCTTGTCAATGGCTCCATTGTACTAGTTCTCCTGTTTGTCCTGGGTTGTTGTGGAAGTTTGTGGTAAGTATCATGAAGTCCTTATTGTGTAGTTGAGTAGTTATTTTAATTAAGATAAGTAGCCTCATTATTTGCTACAATAAGTTTGTGGTTATGATATGCTGGAACAAATTTTAAGGAGGTCAAGTCATGTAGACTGTAAATTGATAGGGGTTACATGTTATGTTCCTGCCTTATAAAGGTAATTTAGGTGTTTTGTATAAATACAGGAAACTTCCATCATAACATATTTACTTCAATGAAAATTGCTAAATTCAAGTTAGCAACACAATGAAAACACTTACGGCAAGAAATCGTATGCCCCTACTTTCAGGTTGATCTGCAAACGATTGTGAACTTCAAATGCTACACCCAGCAACTACGTGAGAACAAAATTGAATTCATTATCAGCTTAACACTTTAAATAAAATTTAATAGCTACAGATATAGCAACAGATATGAGATACCTTTTCCAAAAGCAAAATATAAAACATAATACAGTTTTGAGAAATTCATTAATACTTCTTGATAATGAAAGTTTTGCCTTCTTGATACTTCTTGTGCCTCTGTTTAAACATACTTGTTTCGGCTTTCTTCTCTTTTTTTTTATTCTGCTTTTTCTCCTACCTTTCATATCTCTACTCCGAATTCTAAACCCCAAACCAATATACTTCACATCTATTATTGTGTTCACCTCTTTCTTTATATTCAATTTGGAAACTTCCTTTTCCCCATATCCATGATTAATCATTTAAGCAGTAGCTGGCTGACTAGGAAATTAACTTGTGCTTTAGTGAAAATGTACCTCCATGAATTGTTCCTCAAAGAGCAGTACTTTGATTGTTGACTTTGGAATCCCAGATGGAATAAAGGAGGTAATCTATACACATGCTGTACACATGCTGCACACATGCTGCAAGATATATACAAAACAATCTCAAAACATTCAAAGAAAAGATTTCAAATATCTCAAATATTCTACAGAATATTTGGTAAAATGTTGAATGTGGAGTTAACCTGTACTCTCATAGGTTTACAGGCCAATATATATTTGGGGTACAAGATTTTAATGTATATTACTGAAAATCACTGACTTTTAATATTAATTGAAATATTTCAATATTTTCTCAAATTTTCTTTTCAAATTTCCTGTTGATTCCTTCACTAGGCTTTTGTACTTTCCTGATACATGAAATGTTGTAAGTCACAAATTCTAAATTTTTTCAATAGAATACATAATGAGAAGGAGGAATGTGAGGACATGATATCACTTAGATTCATATCATTTACATAGACATTTGCATAAATGAATACATAGTTTTACATTTCAAAATCCTTTTCATACATGAATCACATGCTTGACCAATGAAAGCCTTTTAACTGTTATTTACCATTTCTAATGAAAAATAGACCTGGTGTTCCTCCTCAACAGGGTCCATCCCTAAAACAGAATTTTGCAGCCATTCACTGCCATAAAGAAAGTGAGGGGATGAGAAAAAGATGGGTGCACCTGAAGAAGAAAGAAATACAATCAAAGTTTTTAAAGTTCTATGGACATGTAGCAATTTGTATATTGGATGAAAGCAGTGGCGGCGCTATTAGGGGGAGGGGGAAATTTCCCCCACGATATTACCTTCCCCCTCCCCCACTTGTGCCCCAATTTTTTTGTAAAGTGACATATTTTGTCCAATTTATAGGCTTTTTCCCCCCACCCCCCCCCCATGAGACAAATTTGCCCCTCACTTTCCCCCATGACCATAATCCTGGTGCCGCCACAGGTTGAATGAGTATTCAAATATCAGCAGGTCAGTTTTAGTCACTGGAAATGATGGGAAATATAATCCTGGAAGAAATTCATTTAGGATAATAAAAAGACTGAAAAAAGTTTGGTCAGAATTTGCTGCACCACCTAAAAAAATTATGATAGACATTTAAAAAAAAATAGAATTTAACAAATAAAATACTAATGTTGCCCTGTGATATATCACAAATAAAATTTGCATAAAATAAGCATATTGATGTCTGAGATAACAAAACACTGTGCTTGATGTTTAATTGATTTTGATTATATTTTTTGCTATTTTCATGTTTTCTAATAGATTATAATCTAATGTTTTCTAATAGTTTATAATCTAATAGATTATAAACCAAACCAAATGAGGTATTGTTGCCTCTAAATGTCCATATACTGTTAAGGTCAATGAACAGTTGCACATTGATTCCTGAATAGAGCAGTTTTCTAATTATGCAGATAAAGTATCTAGTTTTAAGTTATGGTGAATAAAAGTTTGAGATATTTTTTGATGTATGCAAAATTACTGATGTTTGTAGAGCAAGACAGCTCAACATCTTTACATAAATTTATACATATCTTTCTTTATTCAAGTTTTTTTAAATAATGATAATACCCTTTCCATGCACTAAGTATGAATAAGATCTAAAACATCTAGACATGGGGAAATTAACATGCAGAAAATTATTGAAGGATATGGTCTCTCCAATTTTCCCCAACACCCACCACTGTTCAGATACATACCATAACATGCAGTTACATTGACAAGTCCAGTATAATGACAGCAGTATTCACTAGGGGTGCAGAAGCCTACACTGTCAAGCTGGTCGCCTCACCCCAACCCTTAACAACGCCACTGTCCAGAAACATACCATAACATGCAGTTACATTAACCAGCCCAATAGGATGACAGCTGTATTCATCAGGGTGCAGAAACCAACACTATCCAGCTGATCTCCCCTCCCCTCCCCAATACCGGACCTGCCAACCTTTTGCACCAAACTGTATTCTGGAACTACAAAAGTTGTATTTTTGATAAAAAGAACTGTACTCTTCAAACAAAATGTACAAAAGGTTTACTGTGGCTGAAAAAAATTACCACTGTACTTTCAGTTTCTCTTATTGTACGAATTTGAATCTGAATCGGTTAAGTCGGCAAAATTAATCTTTCAAGAGGACATGAATGCCGACCGAGCGTAAAAAGCAGGAGTAAAAAAATATATAAGAAATGAATAAATAAATAAATGAATAAATAAAAATAGATAAATCGTATTCTGGTGCCAAAAAACGTACAATCGTATTCTCAACATTTTCCCGTATTAAATATGGCAAAATCGTACTAGTTGGCAGGTCTGCAATACCCGCCACTCTCTAGATACATACCATAACATGAAGTTACATTGACGAGCCCAGTAGGATGACAGCTGTATTCATCAGGGGTGCAGAAGCCAACATTGTCGGGCTGGTTATCATCATATGGATTCATGTAGAGCTCCGGTGGAATGGTGAACACTCCCACAGGGATGCCTTTCAGTTTCTTTGTTTCCCTGAATGTCACATACCCTGATCTACAGAAAGGAAAGACAGTATTCAAATCAGAGAGCAAGTTGGTGGTAAATACATCATGTAATCACATTAGACTGTTCTCCTTGGTTAGTCCTTCAATTCAGCTTCCTTGGCTTTTAGGAAGCCTATCAGGGTGTCACATGACTACAAAAACCATCTTAACAGGTCTGCAATGTTGCTGTGCTGTTCCAAGGTTTTCTAGTTAGTCATATCAAGTATACTTCCTTGATAATAGGTTACAAGGTTACATGTACAGTAGCTGCATGCAAATCTGCCTAAAATGGATGATGGAAGGATGTTGATTCCAAGTTTGCATTTTAATTATTCATATGTTACGGATGAGGATGCGGAAAAAACGTTGAATGATGATTTTATTTACTAAAGGCGGTGTCAGATGTGTGTACAATGAAAACTCAGAAGCTTATTTTTGACAATGAAATTCAGCGAAAGTTAAAGAATTGGAAAAATGTTAATTAAACGCTTATCACTTCACACAAATATTGAGAAGAAAGGAACGGCAAATTCAGAAAAGGAGCAGGAATCGCAGTAGCAATAACACATTAAACAGTCAGAAAGTTCACACGAAACAAACATGAGTAACAACAGGATATTGCTCAGTAAGGGTCCACGTCATAAATGAGTTAGTGGCATTTGGAGAGTTGCCCAGGGCATTTCATTTACGTCCGAGCGTGTGTGTAATATCATGGAAAATTGCACTTCTCTATAATGGTTGATATTTTCCTTAAAAAATATATACACAAATGTCAAGTTTAAATGCTTGATGTGATGTCAATTATCAATAAGGGGGGTAATAAAATTTGTTCGTAAATGTCAGTTTTAAGAAAGGAATTTCCCTTGATAAAGTTACAGCACATAGATGAGATCTATATGGGTTTGTTTGTTTGATGAGGGCTTAACGGCACCACGACAACGAAGGCCAAATTGTGCCAGAGAGGTTAGATCATTCTAAAGGTAGGAAGGAAAGAAAACAGGGGGAGATTGAGAGAAAAAATGAGAACTTAAAGTCAGAAAACTGGGATTGAGAGAGGAGGTGCATGGGTGGAAAAAACAAAGTAGAGAGAGGGGGGTGGGAGAGGAGGACTAAATATGGTTGTAGAGGAAAGCATGATGGAGGAAGGAGATAATTTTATCCAGATGTTTTTTGGGAAGAACTCAATAATTGAGTTGTGGGGAGTGAGGAAAGCTCTGGGAAGGTTGTACAGGGGGAAAACAAGGAGGATGTGATGGACTGTGAGGGTGCAATGGCAATTGTTGCAGAGGGGTTAAAGGGAGCCAATAAGGAGGTGGGAGTGAGTGAGGTGGATGTGACCTATTCTAAGACGGGTAATATGAACGTTGTCGACATGAGAGGTTGTGTTTGGTGGGTTTGATCGAATGGTGGGCTGGATGACGTGAAGTTTGTTATCAATTTGGGCGGGAGTCCAATGAGGTTTGCCAGCGGTCACAAACAAGGAAAGCAATAAGCAGTTTGATGTCAGAAAAGGTTTTGGGAAATGGGGTAGGGGGAAGTTGAGGGCAAGCTTAGCGGCTGCATCAGCCCTGTCATTGCCAGGGATGCCAACATGGCTGGGTATTCAGAAGAAAAGAATACTTTTCCTGCAGAGGGTGGGCGAAAGGAGTTTACGAAGGAGAAGGTGGGATATGGAGTTATCCCATTTAAGATTGAGTAATGAAGTAAAGACAGCCTTGGAGTCGGAGAAGATGGCAAAGTGGCTGAGCGGAGGGTACTCAATAAAGTTGAGGGCGAGGAGGATGGCCTTAGCCTTGGCTGAAAAGATGGACGAGTTGTCAGAAAGACTGCTACTGAGGGTGATGTCTTGGATGATGGAAGCAGTAGTTGTTTTGTCGCCTTCCTTAAAGCCATCAGTATAGATGGAGGTGTAGTTTGGGAGTTGGTTGTGATTTGATTGTGGAGATTGATGGAGAGGTTAGGGTAGGTTTGGGTTTTGTAATAGAGCGGAGAAGCCCAGGTAGATAGAAGGGAGAGGGGTGACCCAGGGAGGAAATTGGGCCAAGAAGGTGCCAAGCGTGGCGTGGTTGATGCCGAGATGGAGGTCTGATTTGATGCATAAGCTAAATGGAGGAGATAGGGTTTTATTCCTATTAAAGAAGGTGGAGGAATTTGGGGTACCTAATGAGGTTGTAAACAGGGTTCTGGGTGTTGGTGAGGACTCTAAAAGCATAGAAGAGGCTTAGCTTTCTACACCTTAGCAGAAAGGGAGGTTCGTTGGCTTTAACATGAAGGCTGGTGATTGGAGAGGTCCTGTAGGCACCCAGACAAAGCCTGAGGGCTTCATTTTGGATGGTGTTGATGTGGTTGAGGTAAGAGTTGTAAGCAACACAGTAGGCAATATTGCCGTAGTCAAGCTTGGCATGAACGGTTAGCCTGAAGATTTTGAGGAGAGCATGGCGGTTTGCACCCCAAGTGGTGTTGGAGAGGGGGCGGAGAAGGTTCAGGGGGCTCTTGCATTTCTGTTTCAGGTTGGTGATATGTTGCTTGTCGGAGAGCTTGGGGTCTAGAGTTAAACCCAAGAACTTGGTGTAATCAACTTTAGGGATGCGATTGCCATTGAGCACGAGGTTCGAGTTGAGGTGGAGGTTGTTGAAATGACAGAAGTGTATGCATACTGTCTTGTCTTTGGAGAATTTAAAACTGTTATTGCTGCACCAGTCTTGCAGCCGATTGAGGTTGAGTTGGAGTCTATTTTCGACAACAGGAAAGCTAGAGGAGGAGTAGAAGATGGTGAAGTTGTCCATGTAGAGCGCACGTTTGATGTTGGGGCCAAGGTTGTCCATGTCGTTAATGCTCAGTTTAAAGAGAGTGGGGGACGCCCTCTTCTTGGGGGTAGGGGTTGAAGAGGGAGGGTGTGACCAATACAAACTTGGAATTGCCTGGGTGAGAGGAAGTTTTGAATAAAGATGGGGAGGTGGCCTCTGAGGCTGATGGAGTAAAGTTTGCAGATAATGCCGTATTTCCAAGTTGTGTCGAAAGCTTTTTAGAGGTCGAAAAAGATGGCAATGAGGTGTTCCTTTTTTGGCAAAGGATTCCCAGATATCGGTGTTAAGTGTAATTAACTGGTCAAGGGTATTGCAACATTTCTGGAAGCCGTTTTGGTAAGGGCAGAGGATTCTGTTGGTCTCAAGGAACCAGTTTAGTCTCTGGTTAATGATCCTTTCATAATTTGACAGAGACAGCAGGTGAGGGTGATGGGGCGGTAGCTGGAAGGGTCGGTACTGTCCTTCCTCGGTTTGGGAATGGGTGTGATGATAGCTGTCCTCCAGATAGGGGAAAGGAGTGTGAGGACCAAATGTGGTTGATGGTGAGTAGGGTAGTAGAGGCCTTGTTGGGAGGTGATTCAGAAATTCGTGGGATGTTATCTGGGCCCTTGGAGGTGCAGCCAGAGTCGTGGATAGCTTGGTTTAATTCAGAAAAGGAGAGAGGGGTGTTGTAGTTCTCGATGTTTTCGGAGGGAAAGGTGATCCTCCGGGCTTCATCGCCAGCTTTTTTGGTTTTGGGAATAGAGCATTTATACCGGATTACAATGTGGTAATAAAGAGATGGGTGGCGGGGAGGGGGGGTGTGATGTAATTCCCATTTTTTTTTCCTGTATGTTAATTTTTTATGATAAATTTGTGCATCCTTGTGTATTTCATGGTTTTGCCCACCCGGTTTCGGTAAGCAAATTTAATTTGATGACTTTGCTATTGCATTGTTTATTTGTATACGGCATTCTTATACTTGTCCACAATCCTTGCAGAAGCAGCACCAGGATTTTGATGCTAGGAGAAAGAGAGGTCTTGTGGTGGGCAAATAAATCAGACAAAATTTGTGACCTTACAACATTTTCGGGTTGGGGGGAAATTTCGTGAAATTTCCCCTAGCCCTATCACTGGGAGGGTCACCCATTCCCAAAGATATCTTGGAAATTGACCTACACAGGTGAGGATAACGGGAAGATAACATAAGACAATTTTTGTTTTAAATTTCTGGGAGCATATGACTATGTTAAACATTCCCCCTCTCCCTGCTCTAAGTCACTATATGCCGGCTTAAAAAATTCAATATAAGCCTGGGCTATAGTAATGAAAGCTTTACGGTGAAAACGGATGCTTCATTTCGCCACTCTGTGTGAAGTTTGATTAGGCCCTAAAGGCTATGATATGAACTAGAAACAAACTTTTTTATTTTTCAGGGTTTTGATCAATTCACAAATTTGGTTGCACTGAAATAGGCCTAAACCTGTAAAATCTGTGGGGAAAAAAGACACAACTCAAACTAGGGCCTAATTTATTTTTCCAATTACCTTTAATATGAAAACACAACGAATGCTTTTGAAAATGTATTAATGCTCTGTGAAAAAAAGGAATAGCCTATTTAAATTTATTAGGATGATGATTTACCTGAGAGTGAAGAAGTTTAAAATCAGCAATGATCAATATCTTTATTTTTTTATGCATTTCATCAAATCCTGTGGAACAATTTTAATGTAGGGCCTTCTGTACACTGTTTTAAGAGAGCGCATCATATTGAACTTGTAACATAATATAGCCTATAGTATGTGCCACTTTCCACTTCAGAAAGTCAAATTCAAAACTCGATTTCACCAACAAACCAGGGGCAAACAAAAGAGATTATCTTTTGTTGAACTTTCGTGGTGGACTTAATCCCCATTCATACCGAGATGAACACAGAAAGCTCACACACATTATACAGTGCATGCAAACTAAGAGTTAATGCATGGACCCTTGTTTTTTGTGTTGACATTGATTCAATAAGCAACTCTGTGCAATTTTTGGGTCGAGCTCCGTCCACGACCGGTCACCTGTCGGTAGGAGCGACAGTCGCATAAAGCCTTTTTGACGGCGCCCCTAACTTGATCGCAGTCCGCTGATCTGCGTTCCCACAGGTCTTTTGAGAACCTCATCGGGGGATCTGATCGCCTGCTCCAGATCATGATCCTACCCTCAAGTAGGATCATGATCAAGCGACTGCGATCTGATCCGGTGAGTGTTCTCACGGTAAAATATCGGCAGATCTGATCGCCTACAATGGGTCTGATCGCCAGTAGTGGGTCAAGTGAGAACAAGCTCTTTTGTATATCATGATGAAATAACCATCCTTATGAAGAATGGTCCATCAATCATTCATGGGTTTTGCACAAAGTCCTTCCAAGCATATAATGTATGTTTTTATTTAGGCTCTGCCAAGGATTAATCAGATTCGTATAACTGAACAGCAGTCATGTAGGTTGAGCCCAAGATTAATGGCCTATTGTGTACAGTGTAATGGTAGCTGGCTGCTAACAAATGAACTGTGAATAGACTATGAAGATGTTATCAGATAAGAAGGTATAGATTACCCGTGTTGTGTATGTGTAACAATAGCTGGATGCTAGAATATCTGGGGTGTCGGGTTGGAGGGGTCTAAAGGCCAAAAAATCTTTATGTCACCAATCTTGTGTCCTTGCGTTAGGTCAGTGCCTGTAAAGCTTTCACAAATAGGAGTTCTGGGAGGTGTTTGAACACGAGGATAATTAATTATTGATACAAATGGTAGTAAATTAAGTGCAAAGCTTGAATCAAATCCCTGAAAATCTGCAACTGAAATGAACACCTAATGCAGATGCTTTTGAATTTCTGAAAGGGGCAGTTGCCCAAACAGTGACAAGCAAGAATATTTGACAACATTTGTTGAATGCAGCAATAATTCATGAACATGCAAATCAACACCAATCGTTTTTGAAAAACATTCATTTTGGAGGGTATCATGTGATCAACAAACTTCTTCAGCACTGTCACTTTCAACAATATTTGTAACTATCACTCAAAAACCCTTTGAAAAATGAGGTAGAAACTAATTAACCTCTCTAAGAACAGGAATAGGTCATTCCCACCATAGAGATGCTGTAACTAGGTTGGGCAAACAAACCTGAAATCCGCAATCATGCATGACCAACGCATTGACATTTAGATGCTCATGTGTGGCATGCTGCATGTTTTGATCCATTTATTGCCACTTCTCAGGATTTTAGAGTTTTTAGCACAAGGAATAAAACAAAGTTCCTTTTGCTAAGCATTCTGGGTAATGAGAATCGGATTTACAAAGCCTGTAGTGGGCCCGTGGGCGCAATTTTTGTTCATTACCTTTTTGTCACTCAGTCTGTGTGTGCAGATATTTGTTTAGTGCAGTATGTTGCATTGAGTGCATAAGCGTGCGCCGCTAGCTAGATGTCAGTGCCGCATAAGATTTTTGCCCACGTAGTCACGCAAATTTTGTTGCTAGGCAAATTTGTGTGATTATTGGTTGAAAAAACTGTCAATCATCTAACCTCGATAGGGTAATTCCCCACACAGTTGCAGAATGACACAGACTGGCAGATTTATTACTATGGTATTAAGGCATGTGAACCTGCAATTATGCATGGACAAAAGTCTACACCATTTTCTTACCTTTCTATTATTTCAATGTTGGAACGTGACTTGGGCCAACAAGTTTTAACATTCGCTTCCAACATTGAAATGGGATGAAAGGAATGAAGAAAAGGGTCAAATACTAGTTTTGTCTAGGATTGTGGGTTGGTTGCTAATGTTATAGCAAAATTGTAATTTTAGCATTCAAGGTTGAATGTTAATAAGAGATCTGATTAGTTTTTGCCACTCCTGAGATTCAAGTAGAATTGGGTGATTGTGATGGAGTCTCTCCCTATATTCTTTTAGATCATTATGAAGGGACTTAAGACACAAAGTTTTCTTGTGTGTCCTACTTATCATTATTTTATGATTAACTAAGAAACCTTCCACAACTGATGTGCAATTTAATCTGGGCTAAGGATTGATGGACCAGGGATAATGGGTTTATAAACTATTTTGCCCATCATAATGACTCTTTAATTTCTTATGTTTGTTTATTAAAAGCTGGCTAGTAAAGCCCTTTCCCATAACCTGATATCGCTATTTATCGTGTATTTCTTTGAAGCAAAGACTCTAGAGTGTAACCTTTATTGACCATCTGGTTTCTGTCATCTTATTATAATCCGTAGATTTGCATTAGGACATTTTGACAGTCTGCTTAAGTGGTTATGACATCAAGAATTCTTTGATTTGTCTAGCTAGAATAACTAATAGTCTTGTAATAAGCATCAATCAAAATTGTGCTTGCAAATGCAATATCAGAAAAACACCAGTCATTAAATGTCTTACTATATCAGTATATGTAATTCTCCTAAAGGTAACGAATTTAGGTGTGCAGAATTTTGGTCTCCACCCAATCTTGCCAATTTTGAAGTTTCTGACTTCTGACCAATGCAAAGGTTTTTACTCTTCTTGCATAAATTAATATGAAATGGGGTCAGGTAACTAGGACTGTGATCAATTATCAGGCATGGTCCTAGCAAATATTTGGTCCATCCAACAAAAACAGTTGGTGGAGAATATTTCTGGGAGAGCATGGGCTGTTTGCTAATACCTCGAATAATCATGATACGTGAATATATATGTTGTGAACTTATTCGTGAATTTGTAATCCTCAGGATATTTTTTAGTTCTGAAATATATCACGGACATGAGCAATACTTTTGTGTACTTTGTATTTGTCAAATTAAAGCCTGCCTATTGTTGATGGTGATTAATCATAAAACATTCAATTTCTAGAAAAGTTTGTATCCAGGCTGCATACACCTTATGTAGCAAACCACAAGTTATTTTGAGCCAAGGGCTCATTTCAGCTTCAGCAATTTTCTCTAAAAATGACTTGTCTAACTATAGCAGGAAGTTTCATTCTCTGTGTTGATTGAAATTCCCTAGATTATGTTTTACTACTTTCTTGACATATGCAAAGGAAAATATATACTTTGATAAATCTGAGGCTGTAATGTTACAACTAGCCTGATTATAGTCATTGTTACACAACTTATGCAGAGTTTCAATCTTGAATATCTCCTTAACAAAATAAGGAGAAATTGCTTGACCAGTGAATTAAAGCTTTAAGCCACCTATGTAAATATATTGGTTTACAAACTGGAAATTGGATAAGTAAGTAAGTAGGCAATTTATTTCTGCTTAAAAACAAATTGTTAAAAAGAAAGAACAGAAATTGTACTGAATTGATAAGAATGATGGGTTTTAAATCATATGATGCAGGAAGATTATTTGATATTGAGCACTGTACCTGCACAACTCAGGGACAAAGACAAATAGTTTATCGCTTTCTTGAACATATGGATGAAACAATTGGCCATCTACAAAGAACAAGATACAATACAATGGTGAGATCGTACAAAGCATCAAATTTCTTCAGAATTATACAATACACATGTGCACCAACATCATTGGTGTAGGCAATCATCCAATTACAGAAGAGTAAACAAATTCTTCATGTCTTCATATGGCAGCATGTTTGATACCAAAGCAGAAATTTCTGTAAATGAAAATAATTAAGCTGTGGTTTCTTTATGATTTCTAATTGTTAAATTTGCTGTGATTTTTGTCTTACAACAGAAGCTCACTAATTACTTTCCACATTAAGTAAAGCTCATGCACAGTGGGCATAAAACAAACTCCTCTTCTTCTGGAGACTAGCTATACTAGTTACTTTCAATCTTGTCTATGTGTTTCCTGCATTTCTATTGTGTTGTTTGCCATTTGTATTTCTTATTCTATTACCTATTGTTTTCCAAACATTTTCTTTTGTTTTATATCTAATACTCAGGGTTCTTTGTAGAAGTAAACAGGCTACCCTGATTAGAGAACTGAAATAAAAGATTGATTATCTTTTCATTCTCCTGGCAGAGGGTGGGTGTGGTGGAGATGAGAGGGGAGCTGTCTACTTTAGATCATACTGCTGTGTACTTTAGATGGTTGTGCTGTCTACTTCAGATCGTTCTGCTGTCTACTTTAGATCATTCTGCTGTCTACTTTAGATCGTTCTGCTGTCTACTTTAGATCGTTCTGCTGTCTACTTTAGATCGTTCTGTTGTCTACTTTAGATCGTTCTGCTGTCTACTTTAGATCGTTCTGCTGTCTACTTTAGATCGTACTGCTGTGTACTTTAGATCATACTGCTGTCTACTTAAGATTGTTCTGCTGTCTACTTAAGATCGTTCTGCTGTGTACTTTAGATGGTTGTGCTGTCTACTTTAGATCGTTCTGCTGTCTACTTTAGATCATTCTGCTGTCTACTTTAGATCGTTCTGCTGTCTACTTTGAATCATACTGCTTGTCTACTTTAGATCATTCTGCTGTCTACTTTAGATCATTCTGCTGTCTACTTTAGATCGTTCTGCTGTCTACTTTAGATTGTTCTGCTGTCTACTTTAGATCGTTCTGTTGTCTACTTTAGATCGTTCTGCTGTCTACTTTAGATCGTTCTGCTGTCTACTTTAGATCGCTCTGTTGTCTACTTTAGATCGTTCTGCTGTCTACGTTAGATTGTTCTGCTGTCTACTTTAGATCATACTGCTGTATACTTTAGATCGTTTTGCTGTCTACTTTAGATCGTTCTGTTGTCTACTTTAGATCATACTGCTGTCTACTTTAGATCATTCATCATTCCGCTGTGTACTTTAGATCGTACTGCTGTCTACTTTAGATCGCACTGCTGTCTACTTAACGTCATACTGCTGTCTACTTTAGATCGTTCTGCTGTCTACTTTAGATCGCACTGCTGTCTACTTTAGATCGCCCTGCTGTCTACTTAACGTCATACTGCTATCTACTTTAGATGACTTAACCTCACATACACAGAATGTAAGTTTAAACAAACACATGGAAAAGTTTGCTTGAGATTCTGTCACTTCAACAAAGAAACTTTACCTGTTCCGTTAAGCATTTTAGCATAGGGTGTTGTCCACCAAGGTAAGTCCTTCATGCCATCGTAGACATTTAAAGTGTTCAGCAGTCTCAAATCAGTCTCTCCTGTGAAGACAGTCCAAGTCTTCCCAACAGTATAGTTTGTCTGCAATCAAATAGACCATTTCAAATAATTCCAAACATGTATAACTTAAAGTGGTAAACTGCACCTAACATCAAAAATATTTAATCATCAACTAAATATAATCAAAATTACGTATGCATATAACATATTTTACAAAGTTTAGCACCCATCGGATAAGTCAACCACCCCCCCCCCCCTCCTTCCCTCCCCTCCCCCCACCTTGCCCTCTCTAACACCTCTGTTGAGAAAATTCATGAGCCGCCTGGCATGATCTCAAGAGCAATTACATGAAATTTTCTTAGTTCCCTTTATGGGGTCAATTTCTGTATAAATGAGTAAAAACATAATTTAGACAACTTTTAACAAATCCAAAGGGATAGTTAACATATGGATACGATTTCAGGCATAATATTAGGATAGCATTACTTATTTTACTTAATTATATGCCAATTTGAACTTGAATATACCAATCTTTCAGAAAATTAGGCTACCTCCCCCCCCCTCCCCCTTCCCTTGCACACACACACACACCTAGTTATGCCACTGATTACACAAGATTTATTAGGGCCAGCTAAGTGATATCTAGCTTCAATTCCTGCAATGAAAAAATAATTACTTTGCTCAAAGTTTCTGTCCTTTATCAAGATAATTCGATGCATAAATTGGTTATATTTGCAGCTCTAAATGTTCGTTTCCACAGTGGAGTGCCTAAATATCTAATAATGCACCCCCCAGGCTTGAGAGCAATTACATCACTTGCTGTCCGGTAACATAGCAGATTAACTTGATGTTAAATGGGTGCTACTTAATAATGAGAGAGCATTCATGCACCTAAGATCAAACTGCCAGGAGACATTATCTTATCTAAATGGCCTAATTAGTTCATTTATGTAAGTAGACTTTGTGTTATGTGAGCATCATACCTTTTTCAGGAATAAAGCTACATTCAATTAGTGTACTGCATATGCAAGCAGTACACTACAACTTGTGGCTAATTGGTTCAAATAAACAATCTCAAAATCACTTCAAACATAAATGCTTTTAAAATTTAATTGAAACAATTAAACATTATTTTAAGAACAATTTGTGATGTTATAAAAATGTCTTTATAACATCATTTCACAACAAAATAAGATCATAGTAACATCTAACAAAGAATATGAATGGTAAACTTATGACACCATCTATGGATATTACAATACATTATAAAATTTGTTTTTAATATTGGCATTGTCATAACCCTGTGCATTAAATCCCGGTAAAGCATTAAATCCCAGTAAGGCATTAAATACCAGTTAGACATTAAATGCCGGTAAGGCACCAAATCCCGGTAAGGCACTAAATCCCGGTAAGGCATTTAAACCCGGTAAGGCACT
This sequence comes from Chiridota heheva, assembly GCA_020152595.1. Classification (NCBI taxonomy): domain Eukaryota; kingdom Metazoa; phylum Echinodermata; class Holothuroidea; order Apodida; family Chiridotidae; genus Chiridota; species Chiridota heheva. Next base: position 455,798 of record JAIGNY010004328.1, on the reverse strand, counting down.
AAATCCTGGTAAGGCATTAAATCCCGGTAAAGCACCAAATCCCGGTAAGGCACTAAATCCTGATAAGGCATTAAATCCCGGTAAGGCACCAAATCCTGGTAAGGCACCAAATCCCGGTAAGGCAATAAATCCCGGTAAGGCACTAAATCCTTGGTAAGGCACTAAATCCCGGTAAGGCATTAAATCCCGGTATGGCATTAAATCCGGTATGGCATTAAATCGGTATGGCATTTAATCCCAGTATGGCATTAAATCCCGGTGAGGCATTAAATCCCAGTAATGCACTACCTTGATTATATGGTTTATAACCATTTTTACAACAGGTGAAGTTTTAACAAAGCGAAAATATAAGTACATTTTTCTTGATTTTCAGACTTGTAAGTTAGTTTTTTATGCATTCTAAACAATCTAACATGGATATTTTATATACCGTTTACACCGTTCAAAAGACTTTGAACTCGCAAATGGAAGTGGAGTCATTACACTGAAGCCAAAGTCCTTTGCCCAGTGCATTAAATGCATATATAAATACTCTGTCCAACATTAATCTTTAATTATGAATAACAAGTTTTAAAAATCATATTATAGAATCATATTACCTGAAAAATGCTTTATTGGTATTTCTTTTTGACATCCCATTTTCATTTTCAATACAATATATATATATATATATATATATATATATATATATATATATATATATATATATATATATATATATATATATATATATATATATATATATATATATATATATATATATATATATATATATATATATATATATATATATATATATATATATATATATATATATATATATATATATATATATATATATATATATATATATATATGTATATATATATATATGTATATATATATATATATATATATATATATATATATATATATATATATATATATATATATGTTTTCAGAAATGTTTTCTGCTTGCAGGAGTAAAACGTTCTGTGTATATATTCCTAATATGGAATAGTTTGTTTTGTTGTTAAAAAAATGCATTTTAGTGGAAAATATTTCTATCCTCTGATTTAGATACCAACATATAACGGTAAAAGTCTTCTTTTTTTCTTTTTTTAGATCTGATGCATGATATTAAATGCTACAGCCCTTTGAAGTTTAAGCTTGTCTAAAGGGTAACTTTAGGCATCACTGTAAAATAGTATATCAACCAGAGCAAAATATGATAATGAAGTAAAAAAGCATAAAAGTGGCATGTTTTTACAACATCATTGTGTATTAAAATGCAAATTTACACCAATTTCTGATCCTTTTGACATTTCATAGTCATACTAAATAATGTGACACTTACCCCTATGTTAAGTCCAAATTTGGTTGAGGGAATTGTCTGCGAACCTAATAATTCTTGAAAGTATTTGAGGTATGCATCTTCATACCCCCACAAGATGTCATAGACAGAGAGCATTAGGATTGGTTCTGCCGCTGACAAACTATGAACTAATTCTGTGATCACCTGAGCTGGAGCTGTAGAGTACTGAAGTACAAAGCCTAAGCTCTGGGGAAAGAAAGTATGAAAGAATATCAATGCCTTTTATGGTTAATGATAATAATTACATTTAACGGATTTGATCAGGGGTCAAGCAAGTCCATCTTATATGAATAGGGACTTTAAAAGAGAAACAAAATGGTGAAGAAAGCATCAAAAACCAATTTTTTAAGGAGACATTTAAGTTGAAAATTTGGTATCATTTGTGTAGAAAAGACTGAAAACAGACTAGTTGTGAAGTCACATCCTCAGATGCCTCAAATCCTTTATGTATTCTATCATATTTTGTCCTGCAGTTTTGTGGCTTGTACTCCATTGCATATGTTAGGAAAGTAGCAAAACAGAATCTAGTAAGGGTAATTATAAATCTACCATGTGAAAAATGTTTTTAAAAACTAAAAACTTCAAATAATAAAAAAGTGACATAAATTTTCTTTAAAATACATTAACAATTGTTAAGAATGTGAGGATGAGGGTGCCAACCTTTCATAGTAGACTTACTACACCAGTTACTTCTACACAGATAAGACAGTGCTTTAAACTTTGAAATTCTCCTTAAAAGAATAAGAGATTGAAGTAGTTTTTTCACCATTTCACCTTTTTTAAATACAAGAAACTTGACTACATAAACACTGAACTAATCCTTTCAGTTACCTGCTCAAGTGGTTATACAATTTCATCTTTATGAAAGAGGACAATAAAAGAAACCAGAACCAAAAGGTTTTGTGGTTCCAATCCTTTTTTTCATATGCTGATTGATTTGCAAGTTCGTACTAATTGTCATGTCATTGCATATCATCAAATATTTGTTCCAGGATATTTATTCATAAACCATGACGACCATGCATGATGCAGATCAATAAAATAAGACATACTTATTGACAACACTAGCATGTGCACAATAATTAACAACATTATCATAGCAAGTATGATGCATAACAGACATATGGTTGCTCATGTACCATATTTGAATTTTTTTTGTTTAGGCCCCGCCTACTCATTAATATGCTTTGTATTACCAACAAAACCATTAAGGCACACCCACAGACTATGGGCTATCTGTGTATCACAAATGACTTGAATCCAGTTTATTATTCTTTAGATACCGTGATTACAAGCTTTTTTCAGCAAAATCATATTAAGCCCTGCCCACTATACATATTAATCAAATTTAAAGTTTTTATACTATGAACATGTACACACTAGCAAACATCATACCTGTACCAAATATGAAACAAAATATGTATGTGGTTGTAATAATATAAGCATTTCAATTTTTTTACATAGAGCCCTACCTACTCATTAATATGCATGACATCATCACTAAAAAGAATAGGACACATCTACGGTATATGTGCAACCTGTGTATGACATATGATTTGAATCCAGTTTATCGTTCTTTAGATATCGTGTTTACAAGCTCTTTTCAGCAAAATCATATTAAGCCCTGCCCACTATGCATATTAATGAAATCCAGCGTTTTCATACCATGAACATGTACACACTAGCTAACATCATAACTGTATTAAATATGAAACAATACAGATATAAACATAAGAGCATTTCAAGATTTTTACATTAAGCCCAGCCTACTCAATAATATGCATGACATCACCACCAAAACCAATAGGGCTTGTCTGCGGACCATGAACTGTATGTATTCCAAATATGGCATGAATGCACTGTAACGTTCTTGAGATATCGTGTTTACAAGCTGGCCATCACATACACACACACACACATATGCCATCATGACCGCATAGGTTCCTGATGCTATCGCATCAGAACCAAAAATGGTGGAATAATATTGTTCCAAAAAACTTATTTGGGTTTAAAGTCATATCTGAGTTAAGTAGAAATGGTGGAATTCAGCTTGGTTATGACATCACATCCTCACCATAACATTCCTCAAAAGTGTTTATGTATTTCATTAAAGTTATTTTTTAGCTTTCATGACTTATAATTATTGGATATGCCAAGATAGTACTAAAACAAGAGTCTAGTTACAAAAAGTCAGATTTACCAAAGAAAAAGAAGTTAATGTTCAGTGTATTTCTGCAGAAATTGTTACAAAAGTACCACATGATCTGTTCTACACCAATCATCTACCTACAAATCTTGTTATAAATTTGAAATTAAAATCTCCAATATCGAACAAAATATCAAAGTGATTTCTTCAAAGTTCTGTTTGTCATGTATCCCATAAGAAATGCATCTCTGCCCACTGAACTAATCCTTTACAACTTACCATGACAACAAGGTTGATGGATGTAAATGTATCAGTCTCAGGTCCAACGGAGAGTTCTCGATTAAACACATACCAAGTTAGGACATCAAATGACACGGTACCATTTGGGTTTTGGACAATATTCACCTTCTTGAAATACTCTCTATAAAAAGAAAAATCTGAAATTGAACAATTGCCACCTATAAGGAATAATTCATCCAAAAACGAAGGAAAGTTATTGGCACAAGCATTTTTAGAGGAATATGTCCACGCCCCCTCCCACACAATCTGTGTCTGCAAATTCTGGCAGGGTCAGGAAGGTCTTTATCAACCAATGTTATATTATTCTGGTAATGTCGAAAAGATTGTTTTATCTCAGCTACTACATTTGCATTTGTAAATTCTTGAAACATCTTTAGAGTACTATAATCCTAATCCTTCTACATTTGAACACGGGAGGCATGTTTCAGGGGCTAGGAGGTGCACATGGGAGGCATGTCTTAGGGGCTAAGAGGTACACAAGGCAGGCATGTTTTAGGGGCTAGGAGGTGCACATGGGAGGCATGTTTTAGGGCTAAGAGGTACACATGGCAGGCATGTTTTAGGGGCTAGGAGGTGCACATGGGAGGCATGTCTTAGGGGCTAAGAGGTACACATGGCAGGCATGTTTTAGGGGCTAGGAGGTGCACATGGGATGCATGTCTTAGGGGCTAGGAGTTGCACATGGGAGGCATGTCTTAGGGGCTAGAAGGTGCACATGAGAGGCAAGTCTTAGGGGCTAGAAGGTGCACATGAGAGGCATGTCTTAGGGGCTAGAAGGTGCACATGAGAGGCAAGTCTTAGGGGCTACGAGGTGCACATGAGAGGCTAGTCTTAGGGGCTAGAAGGTGCACATGGGAGGCAAGTCTTAGGGGCTAGAGGTGCACATGAGAGGCAAGTCTTAGGGGCTAGAAGGTGCACATGAGAGGCAAGTCTTAGGGGCTAGGAGGTGCACATGAGAAGCAAGTCTTAGGGGCTAGGAGGTGCACATGGGAGGCAAGTCTTAGGGGCTAGGAGTTGCACATGAGAGGCATGCCTTAGGTGCTAGAAGGTGCACATGAGAGGCAAGTCTTAGGGGCTAGGAGGTGCACATGAGAGGCAAGTCTTAGGGGCTAGAAGGTGCACATGGGAGGCAAGTCTTAGGGGCTAGGAGTTGCACATGAGAGGCAAGTCTTAGGGGCTAGAAGGTGCACATGAGAGGCAAGTCTTAGGGGCTAGAAGGTGCACATGGGAGGCAAGTCTTAGGGGCTAGGAGGTGCACATGAGAGGCAAGTCTTAGGGGATAGAAGGTGCACATGGGAGGCATGTCTTAGGGGCTAGAAGGTGCACATGAGAGGCAAGTCTTAGGGGCTAGGAGGTGCACATGGGAGGTAAGTCTTAGGGGCTAGGTGCACTTCCTCCAAAGATTTACTGGTCATTGTTTTGTTTTTGAATTGAATTATCTTTTTAAAATTAAAAGTATGTTCATATTCCTTCCCCCCCCCCCCTTTCCTAAATTATGTTTTGACTCTCCAACTGAACTCTCTTATACCCGCCTATGCATCTAAAAGTTTCCAAATATAACTTGAGAGTCCCCAATGTGACCATTTCTCCCCTCTCTTCAAGTTACATACTTTCAGAGTAAATATGTTCCCACATAACAAACCACCCTTGAGTTTGTGCACTAACCTAATTACACTAACCTTATCATATTTGTGATGTTTCACTAAGCAGTTACTTGACAAAACATTGTTAAGTTAATTCCTTACAAAGATCAACATGCAAAACAACTCTGGATGTTGATATACTGGAAGGAGATTCACAAACAACTTAAGACACTTGTTATCAACTGGTCAACATATATATAAGGCCCAGCTGTAGAGCTGTCAACTGGTCAACACATATATAAGGCCCAGCTGTAGAGCTGTCAGGTCAACATATATATAAGGCCCAGCTGTAGGAGCTGTCAACTGGTCAACATATTTATAAGGCCCAGCTGTAGGAGCTATCAACTAGTCAAAACTGGTCAACATATATAAATATATATATATATATATATATATATATATATATATATATATATATGTATATATATATATATATATATATATATATATATATATATATATATATATATATATATATATATATATATATATATATATATATATATATATATATATATATATATATATATATATATATATATATATATATTTATATATATATATATATATATATATATATATATATATATATATATATACATATATATATATATATATATATATATATATATATATATATATATATATATCCAGCTGTAGGAGCTGTCAACTGGTCAATTTATATATGTAAGGCCCAGCTGTAGGAGCTGTCAACTGGTCAATATATATATATAAGGCCCAGCTGTAGGAGCTGTCAGCTGGTCAACACATATATAAGGCCCAGCTGTAGGAGTTGTCAACCAGTCAACATATCATAAGGCCCAGCTGTAGGAGCTGCCATGGGTGTTATAGGTATATACTCTTCCCTTTTAGTAGTTTACTTGTGATCAATGACCTAATTAACTACATTACAATGCAATGTTAAAGGCAGGATACACTTCTAACACCATAACCACCATAACGTTATTTTTTACAATATTTACTCGAGGGGGGAGACACCAATTTGCACCAAAAATCTATTGGTACACTTTTATTACAGCTTGTTATCAAACTGACAAATTATATAGTAAACTTTCTATTTTGTGCTTCATGCTTTTTGCCAGTGGGGGCCTTTTCATTATTGTCATACAAAGCAAAAAATACACTTTTCCCACCAGGATCCATCAAATTTGTCAGAACTTCAATTGTTTTAGCACATACACACCACTGTAAAAGCTTACAAACACAAGAGCATAATGTTTTCCTCAAAATATAGAAACTTTGTTATATACTTGAATAATGGGACACAACACTCTAAGGAGGAACAAGGTCTCCATGATCAATTCATAAACAAAGACTTTAACCTAACAATGTGTAATGTTAGGAACCACAATTCCCATGCCATACCCAAATGTCAGGTGCATTAGTAGACCATTAGGGGGGAGGGGGGATATGAGATTCACCAACGGCCTGAAATTAGCATCCCATTTAAAAAAAAAAAAAGGCCTCTCTTATAAAAAGTTAACAATCAAAATTGGTATTTTTACCAACCTGATACCAGATTTACTGACTAATCTCAAATTCAACCTACGAGTCTCAAAATTTATGGGTGTGACACTTCCCCCACACACTCCCAGGTATTCATGCCCCTGGCAAAAGTACTCAATTAATAGATTTACTTTTAACAAGGAGACAACTTCACCATAAGTAAAAGACCAGGCAATACTTTCCCCGTTTAAATAGGTGCAACAAGTAAGCGAGTTTACTCCTCTATATTCCTAGAATCTCACTGGGTGTCCCCATGCAACCCCATTTGGGGACTTCATTGATAGATTTGCATTTGTGGGCTACAACTTTACTGTAAGAGAGAGAGATATGGCAACTCTTTCCCCCTTAAAGTGATAAGTGAACCCGGTCTCACATATTAACTCTTGTCTGACCACGCCCAAAAAGGGGACCTGTGCTTAACTCACTTTCAGTAAGCTTTTTTGGACTGGACCAGACCAGGTCAAGGGTTAAAAGCTTACCTATAAGTGTATGGTCCTTTCTGCTCAAGCAGTGGTTTACTTCCCTGGATAAATTGTTCTGGGTTCTTCAGGTCCCACATCCAGTACTGCATGTAGACAGCAACCTCATCTGGGGGCTGGATCCAGGCATCGTATGAGACCGCTGTTGGTACTAAAATTGAGTCCTGAGAACAATAGAGAAGATCATGCATTACATGAAGTATGGCGAGCCATGCACGTGTGTAGGAAGACAGTACATCTTCACCCCCAATACAAAATTAAAAAGTTGTGACAAAATCTCTATTTTATAATGTTTAATGTTACACATTATTTCGTTTTTGTTCTTCAGAGAAGTACAGTATCCGACATAAGAACCACTCAGGGCATTTACAAAAATAGAATTGCACCACTTTCTAGGCCCACAGTTTCTTCTTAATAAGCGCCCATGCTGAGGGGCAGTGTACAGTGTGATATTCGAACTGCATTGTCCATATATGAGAGAGAACTAGTTCTACACTAGCCCCACAATAACCACCACAAAAACAATTGTGAGCGTCAGACACAAAATAAGCAAAAAATGTAACAAAACTTTAGAGTATTTTTGAAGTCTTCAAATTAATCAAATAAATTATGTTATCAGTCAACAATGTTGGGTGGGTGCTTATTAGAGCAGGAGCACTTTATATGTCAAATATGCAGTGGTGTAGAAGGGGGGGACTCAGAGGGCTGAGCCCCCGAGCTTTTTTGCTCAGCCCCAATCCCCCCATGAAAATATCTGATAACAGCAAAATTCACAGCAGACAATGCATTGTTGCACGTCGATCAATAACTTAAACACTGGGAAACGCTTACAATTTAGCTCTACACCACTGTGAATACAGTATAATCATGTTATAAGGAAGGGGTTGGCAATATTCTGAATAGCCACCTGTGGACTTATTTGTCTGCCTTCAAGTTTTGAAGGGTTTCATGCTCCTGGACCCCTGAAGCCATAAATCTAAGGAGAGGCAAGGGCAAATATTCCTCCAACAAGATTACTTCTCTCCCCCCTCCCCATCCTTTCCGAAAATACTGCACAGGAAATATATTTTGTCCGAGCTATAGACCTTTGCCCTTCCCATGAGACAAGCTGGCCCTGTTTACCCCCACACACACACACACAGCAGTAAAGTCCTAATCACACTTTATCACAAACTTGCGAGTCCCTTTTGAAGGTCAAAGTACCTCATTCATCACCTTATACCACTAGATTTAACATGATGATCCAAGAGGCCTATTACTTTCTAACCCCCAAGCTTCAAATGGAACAATTTGGGAGATCATATTTCAAACCCATGCCTCCACTAAGTCTCACTCTCCTGGAATCTTTCATTAACACCAATGCTTGATTAACCACAGTGAATGTGAGCCAACTAAATTGCTGGCTATACACAGCTACAGTACACAGCCCTTTTAGTGAATTGTGGTTTGGAGCTCTTATTTTCTGGGCCAAGCCAACCATTCGATTCACTTATAGTTTTCTCTGATTAGTGCTTGGTGGACTTTAAGAGAAAGAATGAAAGTATTTAGGTAGGATGATAATTGGTGGATGAATTGTGGTTTCTGCGCTAGGGGGTTTCTGGACAAGTTTTTAATAGGCCTCTTGGATCATCATGACTAATTTGGTCTGTATTCTCAATAAACTTACTTTGACCCTTAAAAGGAAATTAATGTTTATCATTAAAATTCATGTCTTAGTTTTAATGAAGCCATTACTATAATATGGAACATGTTGAAAATTAATCAAGGGGACGACTATTTACTGAAAACTTATTGATACATGGATTGGTGAGATTATTTGATTAATAAAACTTATTGATTGATTGACTTACCGACTTTATCAGGTTGTAGATAATATTGTTTCCAATTGGAATAAAAATTCCTCCAAGAATGGCCATGAGAGCTCCAATAATAGCCGTGGCAATTAGACAGCTCATCCGGGAGCAACCCATCATGTAAATTAACAAGATTCCTCGTGAATTGCAATCAAAACCTCACTCCCTTTCCAATTCTTGAATTAAAGATTTTCTCCCAATGGATTAAAACTCTTAACTTCTTTCAAAACATTTTGTACAAAAAGTAATTTAAAAAATGATTAATAATTTCTATCTTGTCTTTATCCTAATCGTTAAATTTCAATTAAAGCTTGTGCAAAGAAAGCTGAGAGTGTTGACATATACTCTTGGACTTAGATCTTCAAAATGAAAACTTTTTTAATTAGCTCTCAGATGGATTAAGATATTCCTAGTACTTGTCAATCTGTGCTTTGGGTATCCATGTACTGTAGACTCCAACCACTCCAGACATAGCAATTGCTCACAAGAACAAATTCAGATTTTGGACACATTTTCTATAATCACAAGTCACCTTTGGATTTAAAAACGAACAATACTCAATTAGCATATCACTTCATCAATTATGTAAACAAAACAAAAGTTTACCGGTGTGTGCTTATAATCGTGTGTGATAGAAGTGGGATAAAAGTTCATTAAGATAACGTGAGATAAATACTGTAGTGACTTTTGTTATCACTGAGCAGGTCGGTCTGTACCAAGTTTGATTTGAAACACTGCATAACATTTACACTCAAGAAACAGTAATTGTAATGGAATCACAAGTGCATGGCCTCAATTCAGTTGCCCTACCAATCTTATCCAAAAGAGTTTTTATTTACAGCTCATACAGCCCATATTTGAGGGGTTTTGCTCCCAAAGGTCAAGAATACTTGCACTAACTTAGTAGCCCATGAAGAAACAGGACAATTACCCCCCCCCCCCCTTCCCGCCGCCCTCCCAATCTAATAAGCTTATGTACAATTTGAGCCCAAAATCAAATTCTTCGACTTCGTGAACACATCTTTTGGCAGTTTGAAATAAATGCAACGTCCACTTCTTGCCCTATTGGAGCAACAAAAAAATGGCAATTTGGGAAGTTATTTATACCTAGGATTAACTCACGCTCCTGTGTAGGAAATGGCTGGTGACAATATTTGGTAGATGCACAATTTCTTATACAATTAATAAGCCTTTCATTTTGTGATGATTTCTGAAATTTTTCTTAAAAGGGCTAAAGCTAGCAGGCCGGATGGCCTTTGGATTTTTCTTAAGATTGTTTTCACTTTCAAGGGCAAATCCATATTGTCTGCCAGATATTTCATAAAAAGCAAAAAGCAAAAGATGAAATATCTTTATTGCCACAAAATGTTTACATAAACAGGAATTGTAAATGTGTTTAGTTGACAGTAAAATTCTGGAGATACATCACTCGACAAAGGGACAATACTTGAAGGCATTAATTTTTTCAACCAGTCAATTCTGTGGGTCCACTTGTTTTTATCATAGTGAATGGCTAGCAAATGGTACCAAGTAAAAAATGCTTAAAAAGCCTGAACTTACATTGACCCACCATAATAAAATCTATCCAATTTCTTTTTTGGCAGGTCTATGGCATATTAACCAAGAGTATGACAATGTCTCATATGTCAAAAAAAGTTTCATGAAGCATTCATTATCTCCACTAATATTCAATACATAACTTTGGCTCATACACCCCCTGATATTCTCCATCAAACAAAGCCTTGCCAACAGTGCCAAAATCAACCAGTGATCTTTGCTACAACAAATACCAAAATGCCTACATGCAAACACCCTAATCAATTTGATGTGCTGTTACATAAAACTGAGGTCATGTAGCCTTGCAATCTCCCAACCTAATTGGGTTAAAAGTTAAAACAATTTTTTAATTACCCTGGCTACTAGTACATGCAGGCACAAATTGGACCCTGTAATTCTAATTGCAAAGAAACACTTCTATGTTGAATAACTTCAAACACCTTGTACATGTAATATAATTATCTATGCACTTCAGTTGTGGGCTAGTTATTTTTGGTGGCAGGACACACACCTTCATTGTCCAAACTGGTATCCAAATCCCCCACCCCAGAAGTTCTGATGTAAAATCAAAAAGTTTATTATAAGAAATCTGTGTAAAATTTAATTAGTATTGATCATGATTCAGGACATGATTTTGGATCATCATTCGGAAAAATCATTCGATCAAATTTCCAATAAATTAATTTTCAAGACTTGTTGGGGGAAATTTGTCCAGACCTGGCCCCCAATAGGTACACCACTCATTCACAGAGCTTTAACTTCTAACTAAAGCAGCTACTTATTTATGTGAGAGCATATTTAGTTTCTAAATAATGCCTTATTAATTATTAATGGATGGGTATTGACAACATTATCAGTTAATTTGCTAAAAAGTCTTTTAAAAACCATGAGCTATTGATTGGGAATGGGGTGGAATACTGTAAGATTCAGTCAACTTTCTTCCACTGTAACAAAAGTATATTTAAAACTACAGAAATTTAAAAAAATGCTTTTCAGCTGTCTTCCAAATCATACATCACAAATTCATCATACATCACAAATTCATCATACATCACAAATTCATCATACATCACAAATTCATCATACATCACAAATTCATCATACATCACAAATTCATCATACATCACAAATTCATCATACATCACAAATTCATACATCACATCATCAAATTCATCATACATCATCAAATTCATCATACATCATAATCTTCATCATACATCACAAATTCATCATACATCACAAATTCATCATTCATCATCATCAAAATTCATCATACATCACAAATCATCATCACATCACATAATCACAAATTCATCATCATCATACATCACAAATTCATCATAATCACAAATTCATCATACATCACAAAGTCAAATCACAAATTCATCATACATCACAAATTCATCATACATCACAAATTCATCATACATCACAAATTTAATAAATTCATCACAAATTCAAATATACATCACAAATTAACACAAATTTAACACACAGCAGAAATTCATCATACAGCAGAAATTCGTTATGCATCACAAATTCAATATACATCACAATTTCATTATACAGTACAAATTCATTATCCATAACAAATTCAATGTACATCACAAATTCATTATACACAGCACAAATCCAATGCATCAGGAATTCATTACACAGCACAAATTCATTTTGCATCACAAATTCATTAAACAGCACAAATTTATTAGACAGCACAAATTCATTGGACAGCACAAAAAATTCATTAAACAGCACAAATTCGTTAGACAGCACAAATTCAGACAGCACAAATTCATTAGACAGCACAAGTTCATTAGACAGCACAAATTCATATACAACACAAATTCATTAGACAGCACAAATTCATTATACAGCACAAATTCATTAAACAGCACAAATTCATATACAACACAAATTCATTATACAGCACAAATTCATTAGACAGCATAAATTTATTATACAGCACAAATTCATTATACAGCACAAATTCATTATATAGTACAAAATTCATTATGCAGCACAAAATCATTATATAGTACAAAATTCCTTAGACAACACAAATTCATTCATTATACAGCACAATTAAATTCATTAGACAGCACAAATTCATTCACTATACATTTCAATAATTTATAATTAATAATTCTATAATTTCTAATTTTCAATACTTAGAAAATTCCCCAATCCTTGATCAAAAACTAAATATGTAATTTCCAAATGATAAAGATCCTCAACTCACAACTTAATGTCCTTTTTGAGAAACAGAAAGAATTTTTTTTTAGTTTTTCACAAAGCTTTAAACCTTAAGTTTATAAAAAGGACAAGTATCTCGCTCACTGGTAAATTTTAATTTCTGAGGGCTGCCATGGCTGCTTGTTAACAAACACAGTTTAAAAAATTTCAAAAGCTGAAATAATTTCTTATTAAAACTCAGATCTATGGAACAAATAATACATAAATGTTCAAATGTTACAAATTTATTTCAAATTGAAAATGAATACAATGATGCATGCTTATTGGTATTGGATTGCCATTCCATATATCATGACATAACTAAGAGATCTCAAGTTGTTAATCTACATTACACAATACATGATACAATTTCCACTGAACATTTTAATGATTTTCAGTTAATAGTTTCAAAAGTATACAAGAAAAAATTTTCAAAAATACATTTTACTTAATACCAGAAAAAACTTTTATTCTGTGATATACACATTTAATTTTTTTTCCTTAAATTGAGTTGGCAAATTTGGGTTGGCAAACTTGGGTTGGCAAACTTGGGTTGGCAAATTTGGGTTGGCAAACTGGGTTGGCAAACTTGGGTTGGCAAACTTGGGTTGGCAAATTTGGGTTGGCAAATTTGGGTTGGCAAACTGGGTTGGCAAACTTGGGTTGGCAAACTTGGGTTGGCAAACTTGGGTTGGCAAACTTGGGTTGGCAAACTTGGGTTGGCAAACTTGGGTTGGCAAACTTGGGTTTTTGGCAAATTTGGGTCTTTGGCAAACTTGGGTTTTTGGCAAACTTGGGTTTTTGGCAAACTTGAGTTTTTTGCAAACTTGGGTTTTTGGCAAACTTGGGTTTTTGGCAAACTTGGGTTTTTTGGCAAACTTAGGTTTTGGCAAACTTGGGTTTTTGGCAAACATGGGTTTTTGGAAAATCGGGTTTTTGGCAAACTTGTGTTTTTGGCAAACTTGGGTTTTTGGCAAACTTGGGTTTTTGGCAAACTTTGTATTATTATTTAAAGGATTAGTTCAGTGGTCAAGCAAGTTTATCTTATATGAAAGAGGACTTTAAAAGAAACAAAATAGTAAAGAAAGCATTAAAAAAAATGTTATTCCATTACAGAGATATTTAAGTTTAAAGTTTTGTATCATTTGGGTAAAAACGACTGAAATCAGACTAGTTGTGATGTCACATCCTCAGATTGCTCAGTCTTTATGTATTCTATCATATTTTGTCCTGAGATTTTGTGGCCTAAAAACCATTCAATATGTCAGGAAAGTAGTGAAACAGAATCTAGTACGGGTAATCATAAATTATGACCTAAAGAAAGTTCAAGGAAAAATAATTCATATAGTAAAACGTTGAATAAATTTAAAAGAAACACATTTACAATTGTTAAGAATGTGAGGATGATTGTGCCAACATTCAATAAAAGACATACTATACTAGCCATTTCTACACAGATAACACGGAGCTTTAAACTTCAATATCTCCTTGACGCAATAAAATATTGAAGTTGTTTCTTCACCATTTGTTTCTTTTAAAGTCCTCTTTTTTATAAGATAAACTAGCTTGACCACTGAACTAATTCTTTAACCATCTGGAACAAAACAATTCATATATTAACATCTGTTATATACCTAATAAGGTGTGGTGCCATCTTTGGTATTTGTGAATCAAGGGCTTTTCTGTAAGCAACAGTTGAATATTTTTGGTGATGACAGCTCAGGAATTGCACGCTACTGGTATCCAACAGGTTGCATTGATTTTAAAAACTCGATGACGGCTGAAAACTTTATAATCATGAGCAGCTCGCCACAGGGGCATGGGGGGCAAGTTGCTAAACATTGTGTTTTGTAACAAAGAATACAAGCATGCTTGAATTACATGTACTTTATTAAAACAATGTTCAATTTTTGCCCCCCCCCCCCCACATAGGTTTGCCCCTCCAACTATAGTCTCTTACAGCCACCTATATTTACAATTGATCATCATCATCATCATCACCATCATCGTTGCCATTCTCAATGTCTCCACTCTTCCGTTCATCTTTATTTCCCAAATCCTTCTCAACTTCTTTCTTCTCAGCTTTAGGTTCTGTTGCAACTGGAGTCTCCTTCAATCCAGCTGAATCATTCACTTTAAACTCATAGTCTATTTTCTTTGCCTGAAAGGGAACACAAGAATTATCACAATGAGAGAAGCGGGATTCTTGCAAATATTCAGAGGTGTTTCTGTAATCTAAAATTAATAGCAAAACAAATTCTTTTTTGATAATACAAAATCGTTTTTTTCTAAAAGGAAATTTGTAATGTTATAAATCACTGATATAATAAAAATTGATTACATAAAATGCATCAAAGATGGCGAAGGAGTTCATGTCAATGTTTCTCCATCAGCACCAATTTGACGGTAAGATTTGATCACAAAAAAACAGTTGATATTCATTCAGTGCATGGATTAATGCTAATTGTGCCATGGGATTAGATAATTTGCAAATGCACAAGGGTTTGCAAGTTCCACAATTGGTAAAAATGTGTCATACACAGACAATACTACGCTGCCAACTTAAATGTTCCACAAATTTTTAATAACTCTGGAAATAAATACATAATTTGTATGTTTTGGTTCTATAACTGTGTGTGTGTAATAGCTGCTGATTGCAATGTAATGCATCTGAGTTTCAAACACTTTATTCATCCACAGGCGGCTGAGATGGGGACATATGTGACCTGTTTCCTTTGGGCTTAGGTTGTAGCGGATCTTACACATGACTCAGATTTCACGAAAAACAGTAAATATTGTGCAGATTTAATTCAGTTTTAAGTATGCATTAAGCTTCATAATTCATTTGGTAACTCTGATTATCCTGTTAGTAGCATTATCTTTATGTAAAGTGTTCCTTCATGTGTAGCATGACAATACAATTTTAAAGGGACACAACCAGTATATAGTGAGATATAACAATGTACAATTGATATAACATCTTGAACCTATAAATATCAGGTGATAAATAATAGTCTCGTTAGCAAACTAAAAATAATAATAATACTCAATTAACCCAACTGCCGCCCTTCTGATGTTTAATCAACTATCCAAAGTCTGAGCATATGACTGTGTTATCAGAATTGATAAAGATTTTATTTTATATAACTCTCTTTCATGGAGGAATTCAATCAACTGAAGTGATGGTTCTTACTACAGATTGGGAGAATATTTTTGGTCTCCCAAATAAGAGATAAATGTACTTCACGGATGTATCCAACAATGCTCCTATTCAAATTCCATTTAAAAACATAACAATCCAATAAATTTATAGCACAGGAAACATAACCACTGCACGGGATTCAAATTTTGAAATAAAATAATGACAATAATGAGTTATATTTTTGACGTGCACTTTTAAAATTTTAATGTGAAATTTGGCGAAAAGTGGTTACTTTTTATTACAATTTGCATATGTATACTTGCCATTTGATAATAGTAACAAAGAGCTCCCTTGTTAATTGAATTTAACCTAATTTAATTGAAGTGACCATGATTTTGAAAAAACAAGCACACATGAAATATCAAAGTTACAAAAGAGAGGGAAAAAATGTTGTTTGTTAATGTTTAACGGCGTTTGAAAGCAGTTTTTCATATGCTTGGTTTCATATCATGCGTAAATTGTGTAGACACCAAGACCCCTCAGTGCTTGATTGATTAATAAAATTCCCCCAGCATACGATTGGTCCATTACAGATATGTGAATTTCGTTCATGTGACATTATCCAAAATAGTCAGTCAGTCAAATGTGCCAGAGGGAGAAAAAAAACTTAAATATCTTCATCAAAAATATGATGAAAGACATCTCAGCAAAACACAATAAAGGAAGAGTGATATGTAGTTTATATTATTGATAGTTTGATCAAGATTTAATTTGATGATACCTAAGATTATTCCCAAAGGAACCAATGAGGGGCTTTGTTTGATTAATAAGGGCAAGGAATTCCATACATAAACGCCCATATACCTAATATTTGGTGCCATAAATTAAGATTATAGAACTTTTTAAATCAAATTTGGCTGAACATGATTACTTCAATACTTCAACCAATCCACTGTTGGGGGATGTTCCCTTTTTTACCCAACCAATTAGCTGCCTCTGCTGGAGGATAAGTTGTAAGCAACAATGCGCACACATATTACCTTAATTAATTACACATGTAGGTGCGTTTGAAAGCAGTTTTTTCATACGCTTGGTTTCATATCATGCGTAAATTGTGTAGACACCAAGACTTCTCAGTGCTTGATTGATTAATAAAATTCCCCCAGCATACGATTGGTCCATTACAGATACAGTATGTGAATTTCGTTCATGTGACATTATCTAAAATAGTTTTATGGAAATTGCTGATTCAGGATTGAAAAGGACTACAGAAAGGGGTTATTGTTTGCAATACATCACTGACACCTAAAAAACAGAAACAAATCTAACCTTTCTCTCTTTCATGAGCATGCAGTCGATGGCAATGAGCGACCCCAAGAAGAGCCCTCCACCGATGCCTAAGAGGATGTATGTAAAGGAGTAGAGCAGGTACAGGTACTTCTGAACGCTGTCTTTGTAGAAATCTGCAGTTGACTCATCCAGGGTATAGGACTGCAGGCAAAGAAGATTTAAAAGAGAGGATTCAACTGCAGGTAAGTATCATACAGAGCAGATTACTGCCATTTATATTTCTTCCGTAAAAGAACATGTATTTCAACTGTAAAAGAAGTATTAAATGGTGTTGCTCACTGTTTAAGATTGCCAACCATCTGCACAAAAAAACAATTGACATCTATGGTGTATCACAAAAAACACAAAGATAGTATATTCCCTTGTTCTGTATTTGCCAGTTAGGCCTATTTCTTCACAGGACCTTGCACACTACAGTAGTGGTACTCCACAGAGTGCACCATTGAAATATGTCAAAGGATTTATCTAAAGGATGCCATAATTTTTTGCACTATTGAAAATGTAACAGCCATATTTAAGAGGTGTAGTGATACATATCTATGACAATGATGAAATTAAATCTTTATGTATTATTTGTGTGTCATATCTATCTAAATGCATAGTCGCTATATAAAAATATTAATACATTTCCAAAAAGGTCAACTAGCTTTTGTATTGAAAGCAGTTCATGGAATATAACTGTGCAAGACTATCAATATTAGCAGTTTTCTTAAACTTAAGTTGGTTTGCATCTACCCATTATATCCCAAGCACCAACAATATCATATCAGTCACTATTCTATATACGGTATAATGATTGGTTCATTTTTTAGTCAATATCGTACCACAACATTTTCATGAATTATTTCCATCATGTTAGCAAATATCCTTTAGCTGTAAACAAAATCTACTTTGCTGCAATCATCAAGACACTCAGACACATCCCTAATAGTCAGTTTTATTCTGCTTTTCATATTTCTCAGACATTCATTGACAAAAGCCTTGGCCTTCAAAGGACAAAGGCCTTAGCCTTCAATCAGCAAAAGCTTTGGCCTTTAAAGGACAAAAGGCTTGGCCTTCAATGGACAAAAGACTTGGCCTTCAAAGAACAAAAGACTTGGCCTTCAATGGACAAAAGCCTTGGCCTTCAAAGGACAAAAGCCTTGGCCTTCAATGGACAAAAGCCTTGGTCTTCAATGGACGAAGCCTTGGCCTTCAATGGACAAAAGCCTTGGCCTTCAATGGATAAAAGCCTTGGCCTTTAATAGACAAAAGCCTTGGCCTTTAATGGACAAAAGTCTTGGCCTTCAATGGACAAAAGCCTTTGCCTTCCCCATCCTACTCCCCCTCCATCTTTTCCCCTTTCATTCGTAGCAGTCTAATTATCCAAATATATTTATTTAATTTTGTTTCCGTTTCCTCTTCTAAACCACATAAGTGAACATGAATGACACAACAAGAGATACTTACCTCATTATACCACAGTATTGGCATGTATAACTTTGATGCTCCCATTGTATTTCTAAAAAAGCAAAAAAAAATGAAATTAAGTGAAAAATTAAAATCATAATTATTGTGTGTAATTATTTCTTACATGCACATTTAAAAAAAAAGTATTTTGAAAAATCATGGAGTGACATGGAGGAAGATAAAGTATTCTTTTCAAAACGAATACTTCTATCAAGTTTTTTCCCTTGGATCGTGTACTGCGATCGTGTTCTGTACTTAATACATAATGCCAGATATCATGTTTAAGTAGTGCCATGGCTTAGTGGTAAATGAATCAGGCTCGTATGCGAAAGGTGCCAGGTTTGACTCTGGAGTCACGGACGCGGCATTGTGTACTTGAGCAAGACACCTTACTCTACTCACACCAGTGTCAGCTGTAAATGAGTGCTAGCAATGCTAAAGGATTACGATGGAATGGTGTTGATTCCAGGGGAATTAGTCATGTGCTTACACCAAGCAAATCAAGGATAAGTACATGGGCCTTCATGGCTCTAGTATTTATGTAACTATTTTTATTGTGTTAAATTGGAGAGAAAAATACATTACAATCCGCTGTTGTTGATTGGTCGAAATATTTACATAATCACAGACAAGCCAATCAATTATCGTCATGGAAGTGCAGTTAATAGAATGTATCAGATGTATTGGTGATGGCTTACACAATTTTCTTGAGACAAGATTCCCTTTTTAACCAATTTAAAATGGTAATGGATTGATAAACATTTTGTTATCTAAACAAATGACAGGTGTAAATAAACACAGGAAGACTCACGGTAAGAAGCTGTACGAATCTGTTTGGATGTTGATTTGAATGCGACTACGGACGACGAAGGGTACGCCCACAATCTGTTACATGGACAGAATCACGAAATAAGCAAACATTATTACAGCAATTCTCTGAATGACAAAATGAAAGGATTAGTTGAGTAGGTCAGATAGATCTACTTCATATGATAGCTCAAAACAACCAACACAACAGTGAAGAAACTGTTTCACATTGTGGGATACCTTTTTTTTCCTCTGCAGTTATATTTCAAAATCTTTCAAGCTTTTACAGAGACAATATAACATAAAACAATCAATACATCAAATATAATAACAGATGTCAAGATGGTTCGCATATTAAACTACAAAAGATATTGATTTTACATAATAACCTATGTATAGGACATAGCAAAAGGCATACATGATTCACCAGGTACAACTCCAATGCACAAAAGAAAGCCTTCGTAATTCGTCTCAATACCGATGATCAGGTGATATTACCGATGATCAAGTGATATTGATCGCTGATATTCTGGATTTTAAGTACCTCAATATTACTGATATAAAATGTGGCAATATGTTAGTACATATTTTGTGAAGTACAATATTAAAGTGAATGATTAAGAATTAATTACATATTAAAGAAATTCTGAAAGTGACTCTTGCTCTTGTAGTGTTGTAAATGTAAAGTTATTAAAAACTCAAAATATTGTTGGACCAATTTGTAGAAAAATGAATGGTGAGAGTGATATCACACCCTCACGTTTGAAAACTGTTAATATTTGTATTAACAATTTGTATGAATTGAATTTCAGTTTTCTTAATTTCTTCAGGTGGTAAATCATAGCTACTTGACTAGATTCTGTTCTAGAGGTTTTGTAACATATCCAATGGTTGTAAGCAAGGAGCGTAATTGCACAAATGGACACTCTGCACCTAAGGTTTAAAGAGAGTCGACTTCGATCGTTTTTCATAGAAAACCTGCACTGCGCAACATTTTGTCTTCATGATATAAAATGAAGTCTGCACCTACAAGATGGTGGAACCTAAATACATGCAAATATACCTCTTCACTTTACTTTTTGTTCATCTTGTTTAAAAGTGTACTTATATTCTTATCTTTTACTCTACCTATCATGTAAGATTAACCAAGTGCTAAACTTATCCCATGTGAATGTTGAAATAAGCATTAGGCGTCCATTTGCACATTTAGGCTCCTTGTTGTAAGCCCCAATTTCCAACATACCACTAGAAGGATGCTTTGAAGCATGTATGACATCACATGAACATATTATATTGTAGTTGAAATAAAATAAAACATACAGTAGCAAAAATTAACTTCATTGCAAATTAAAAAAACCAGGAAATTTACCACTACAATTATGTCCAAAGTCCAAACGTAATTCATATTAAAATTTGGGACAAATACCCTGAAATATGAAGATACGTAATAATGAAATTATGTGTCAGTAGTGAGGTGGTGCAAGATCACCCCAGGATCGGACCTTGAGGATCAGCCCCTCGAGGATCATCCCTTGAAGATCAACCGTCCAGGATCAGCCCCTCCAAGATTACCCCTCTAGGATCAACCCCTCCAAGATTACCCCTTAAGGATTACCCCTCCAAGATTACCCCTCCAAGATCAGCCCTTAAGATCAGCCCTTAAGATTACCCTCTGAGGAAACTGTTCCTCTGCACATCTCAATCAATCAATACAAACAGTCTAGTCATAGGTTATTGTGACGTAATTCAATACCAGTCTGAGAATTGTTTGCTGTGAGAGGTGTAAGAGAGGTTGGGAACAAAAGACTTATTGATCTCTGTGGTGCAACAATATTGATGAGGAAAGCCTGTCAGGGTAAAAATAGGTCATACAATGGAAGTGATGTCAAAATAAGTGACGTCTTAAAAGAAGTAGTTTTGATGACGAAAACATGTAAGAGGTAAAAATAGGTAATACATTTAGATGACATCACATGAAACAAATATAACAACAGTATAAGCGAGCATCATACTTTTAAAAATAGTAAATTTGTTCAAATGGGATGAAGATGGTGCAATCTTAATTCTTAAACAGAGAAAAGTAAGTCAGGTCTAAATATAGGTCATAAAAAGAATATAAATACGGATACTTCGCAGTCAATTTCATACTCTGCCAAAATAAAAAGAACTGAGTTCTTCTAATATGGCTGGAAATCGGGAAGAAGAAATAATTTGGCCCAAGAAGATGAGGCGATTCTCCTCGAAGCTTTGGAGAGGGTAGAGCGTCAAGAAAGAGCAAAAAGATTGAAGAAAGAATTTTTCAAAAGCAGTAAGTTGTTACAACAAACTTATTATCATTTCCTCATTTTATATATTCTTTTTTTAATTTTATTCAACCAATATTTTCTTTAAAGTTATTTTTGATTTTCCTTTAAAGCCTTTTCAAATATGTTTAACAAAGCTGTTGGTCAATTTTAGAATTTCTTTTAAAATTGTCATACTTTTACATCTGAAAGAAATACTTTACACAAGTAATATTTGAAAGGATAACGAAAAATAAAAGAGTTTTTATAAAGAATATCATGTACAAATGTTGAAAAAATAGTCTTGGATTCGAAAGAATAAGAATGAGTTTTTTTAATGCGCTTATATAACATTTAATTTTTTTGTAAAATGTTCAAAACTGCAAAGTTAATTGATTAATTTTTCTTTATCTTTTAATCTTTTTTTTTTTTTTTTTTTGTAATTTAGTACAAAAGTCTAGAGGACGTAACGTTTTGATATATTTTTGTAGAGAAAAACTGACATGGATTTAAGGGCATTTTGAATGACACACAAAAAAGAGTAGTTATAATCACCCTTGTATTACTTCAAAAATAATAGTTTAATTTCTCTGGATTTCTTTTGCAGAGCTAGCAAAAGGGAAAATGCTGAAAATGCGAAATTAGCACAGCTACCATGCATGGTAGCAGAAGAGGTACCCAGCACAGCTGAAAAGTTACCCAGCCTTACGGCCAAGAATTTCCCCTCGTAAAAGAACCCGCTGAAGACCTGTCTGACCACGATGTACCAGGTCCGTCCAAAAAAGAAAGTCAGAGGTAGGTCTGCATTTATCACATATGTTAAAGAGTTATTTCTATGAGTTGAAAGTATATTTAAGAGATTTATTTAATTGAGTTGAACATATGTATTAAGAGATTTGAATATTTGAAGTAGAGATTTATTTATTTGCATTGAAAAACTTTCACATTATTATTATCATTATTTTTAACATTATTATTTTTACTATTCTTTTACAGTTTGCATGCCCAAACGGTTGTAAGAAGTCTTGTGCAAGCAAGAAAAGCCTTAATGCACACCTGAAATCGGTGCATTCTTCGCAACTTTTCTCATGTGCGGACTGTGAAAAGTCTTTCAAGACGAAAAGTAATTTAACTCGCACCGACGACAAGTCTGTGATAAACCAACTAGGCAGGTAAAAAAACTCTTTTTTTAAGTCCTATCACACACGCTTTCTCTTTATGTTTTGCTTATCAGGGTAGAATCAATCCTATGAAATACGATGTACAATTTTGTTTTCTTTGTCGCAGAACAGCTTGAATAAAAAGACTGCCAAAGAACGTCCACCACGAGCACCATCACCACAAGCACCATCACCACTGCCACCTCCACCACCACCGCCACCAGCATCGCTACCACCAGCACCTCCACAGCCACCACCACCACCGCCACAGCCACCACCACCACCGCCACCAGCACCGCTACCGCCAGCACCAGCACCGCCACAGCCAGAAGATCCTGAAGAAATTTCAGATGATTTTGAAGTAGATATGCCCCACCCATTGCGGCAGTTATATAGGGAAAATTGGGGTGCGATTAGAACCCATTACAGCAGACAGAACAGAGTGCAAGATACGTATAATTTTAGACTTAGTAATTTGAGTCATGACGCATTAGAGCGTCTTGTACAATCTATACATAGAGACCAATCGAACCATTATAAATTTAATTTAGCTTTTGGATTTGTCTTACTTAAACAAAATTACCGGCGAACTGAGATATTTTCACAGCTCGTCTAATAATTATCTGTTATTTGACCGCCCCTTTGTAATCGGTAGTTACAGAGATTTAGATGAGTTTTTAGTTCAATTAAAAGCTAAAGATTTTGAAGAAGTGTTGTTTCAACACAGAGAAGATAGTGCCTGGGTTTTTGATTTCATTACAAATGTCACTATGTTTGTCACAAAACTTGGTCCTTATCCAATCATAGGGGGTTCACCCGACTCATTCCCGGACTACCTCAAAAATAATCGCTTTATTTTGTCTATGGTCTCAAGGCCGAAAACAAACCGCCCATATCAGGATAATTTGTGTTTTTAGATGTCTTGCCTATCACCTTAAAGGTGATGAAGCAAGTACCCAGGAAACTCCAAAACAACTATTTTCGAAATACCAAAAGTATATAAATAGTCGGCAGCTGTAACAACATTTAAAGGGGTTACATTTCTAGAATTGGGAGAACTCAAAAAATCTTTAAAATCAATATTTATGTTTACGAATTAAACCCCAGACTAACGAAAAAACTAACAAATCTGAAATTATTGCTAAATTGATACGGCGATCGCCCTGCCGATATCCATCAACCATGTTTCTTAATCATTATGAAGGGCACTTTTCACTCATTACAAATATCGTACAGTATTCCCACACTTTTCAATGCTCTCGCTGCTGCAGACTTTTTAAACACCACAGAAACTTAAAGAATCATACACCTCGTTGTAAAGAACATGTCACATATGAGTTTCCTGGGGGAATATTTGAACTAAAACCCACAGTTTTTGAAAAACTTCAAAGTCTCCAGATTGAGATTGCCGATAAGGATCGTTTTATCCATACAGAATTACTTACGATATTGAGACGTATATAGATAAAGAAAATTTCACACATTCCAAATCCCCTAAGCTTAAATTCACAGGTCAGCATAGATTATTAAGTATTAGTGTTAGTTCAAATGTCCCAGAATTCGAGACCCCCCAGTGTTT
This sequence comes from Chiridota heheva, assembly GCA_020152595.1. Lineage (NCBI taxonomy): Eukaryota > Metazoa > Echinodermata > Holothuroidea > Apodida > Chiridotidae > Chiridota > Chiridota heheva. The sequence continues at coordinate 430,938 of JAIGNY010004328.1, read as the reverse complement.
TATTTCTGATGGTGATGAATTTGAACTAGTAAATTCTTTTGTCCAGTATTGTAATACTATTGCTAATAAAGCCTTTGAATTAATAACCAATGAAACCTCCATAGCTGAGGCTATTAAGCGGTTGAATAAAATGATAAATGAAGAAAAACAATGCAAATTATGGGAAGATGACATTTTGAGGCCTTTACAGACCTGGAAGATCCCTCTAACAGCCAAGATACAATTGCTGAAGAAAATTTGGGTGGGGAAGAAAATTCGGTTGGTGAAGAAAATTTGGGTGGGGAAGGAAATTCGGGTGGGGAAGGAAATTGTGGAAAAGTCTTGAATCGTTTAATGGGTTCGTTGTTGAATTATTGTCGGCAGATTCCTGTCGAGGCTTTAATTCGGGCAAATATGATCTGAATGTTATTAAAGGTTTATTATATAAAAGTCTTGAATATTGTAATGATAATGATGGGGATGAAAATTTACCGCCATAGGAACTATTATTATTATTAAAAAGAATAGTGATTACATGTGCATTTCTACCAAATGGCTGAAATTTCTGGACATCAAAAACTATCTGGCTCCAGGCTGTAGTTACAAACAATTTCTGAAAGCTTATCAATGCTCTGAGGAAAAGGCTTTTTCCTTATGACTGGATGGACAGTTTAGCAAAGCTCGACCACCCCCAACTTCCACCGCATGACACGTTTTTAATTCTTTAAAGGACGAAAATATAACGGTTGAGGAATATGAGTATTGTTTAAAGGTTTGGCATGAAAATAACATGTCAACTTTTAAAGATTTCCTCATATGGTATAATAACAAAGATGTCGTGCCATTTTTAGAGGCTCTTTCCAAAATGAGTCTTTTTTTATAAGTCCAAAAGCATAGATATGTTCAAGGAAGGTATTTCTGTCCCAGGTTTAACGCTGAGATATTTATTTCAGAATCTGGAGGATCACTTTTGTTTATTCCCAGCAAAGCATAATGATTTATATCATTTGTTTAAAGATAACATTGTAGGGGCCCTCAATTATTTTTAATCGTCACCAGGAAAAAGACAGAACAAAAATCAAGGGGGCAAATTGTGTAAAAAATTGCTGGTTATGATGCCAATGCCCTCTACCTCTGGGCTGTCATGCAGGACATGCCTACAGGTGTCGCTTTAAGACGACGGGCTGATACTGGGTTCAGCTGTGAGTTTACCCACTGGCCCCAGATGACTTCTGTGGGGTGGTTGGAATGGGAGGCCAAACAACGGGTATAACTATCCAGCATATACTCAATGGTAAAGAAGTGCGGATAGGAAAACGACAGTTACCTGTGGACGGGTTTGGTGCGGGGGTCATATATCAATTTCATGGGTGTTTTTGGCATGGTCATCCATGTCAACTAACTGCAGGTAAAACCCATAACCACGTGAATGGCAAAACATTCTCTGAATTGTATCAGAAAACGTGCGAAACAACCGCATACTTACAATCTTATTTTCAAGTGGTTGAAAAATGGGAGTGCGAGTGGCGGCAAGAGCAAAAAGACTCTGTTGAAATTCGCAACTTTGTCATTCAGCTCTTTCCCCATGCCCTTGGGCATCGAGGTTCAATGCCAGAGGACAAATTGCTAAGTCTTATTCAATCAGGCCATATTTTTGGTGCTGTTGAATGCGATATTGAAGTCCCCTAACACCTCAAACCTAAATTTGCAGAAATGCCCCCATATTTAAAAATGTTGACATTTCCATAGATGATATAGGGAACATATGTCCACATATGCTAAAGAAAACAACTTATTAAGTCAACCTCGACGTAGTCTGATCGGCAGTATGCTTGGTAAGAAACTTTTATTGACCACCCCTTTGGTTAAATGGTATCTAGCTCACGGGTTAGTTGTAACTAAAATATATCAAATAATCCAATTCTCGCCAAAACAGGTTTTCAAAACCTTTGGTGAGGAAGTCAACAATGCTCGAAGGGAAGGGGACAAAGACCCTTCCAAGTCTATTATAGCTGATACTATGAAATTAATTGGCAACTCGGGCGTGTGGCAAAACAGTGACAAACAAAGAAAGGCACCTTGATATTAAGGTGTGCACTGAAGATTCAGTGTATGCAAAAGTAAATGATCCTTTTTTTAAAAGACTAACACCCCTTGAATTTAATATGTATGAAGTGGAACTTTATAAACGTAAAGTTAAGCTCGATTTGCCCCTTCAGATAGGATTTTTGTCTACCAGTATGCAAAATTAAGAATGTTAGAGTTTTACTACGATTTCATCTCAGTATTCGTGGACCAATCTGATTTTGCCTACTGTGAGATGGATACAGATTCAGCGTATATTGCCATAGCTGCCCAGTCTTTGGAGGATGTAATAAAACCAGAAATGAAACAAAAATTTGAAAAGGAAAAACATTTATGGTTTCCTCGTACAGAACCAGAGGAAGCTCAAAAATATGACAAGCGCACCCCAGGGTTGTTCAAACTTGAGTGGGAGGGGGATGGGATTGTATCCTTGTCCAGCAAATGTTTTTATTGTTTCGGGGGGAATGAAAAGGATAAGTTAAGTTGTAAGGGTATAAACAATAGCTTAGCACAAATAACAAAGGAACAGTTTTTAAGTGTTATTCGTTCAAAGAAAGCCGTTGAAGCTACCAATAAAGGGTTCAGACTGCAGAACAATCAAATGCAAACCTATACACAAAAGAAAACAGCATTGTCATACCTATACCTCAAAAGAAAAGTAGAAGAGGACGGTGTGTCTACCAAACCTTTAGATATTTAAATGTTTGTAAATAACATTGAGAGAAACACTGTGTAGCTAAAGTGGTGGTGATGGTGATTGTATAAAGTGCAAATATTGTAAGAATAAGTTTGATGTGTATTTATTGTATAAATATATGGATATATGATATTGCGTATGGTCTTTCTGGTGGTACCAATTGTTGAAGTGCAAATATTTTAGAAAATAAGTTTGATGTGTCATGATTGTATCAATACAAGTTACTACCTCATTGTGTATGTTTTATCTGTACAAAGATATTGTGTGAATTTGCTTTACCGCATAGTGTAATAGATAACTTTCAGAAAATTTTAAATATTTTGTTTGAAGCCTTTTTTTGCCTTGCTGCTTTATAATTCTAAAGCCTTCTTCGTCCCTTATCATTTACTATCATGGATCCAAGACTACAACACCCCTTCACATGTGTGATTGCTGGACCAACTCAGAGTGGGAAGACAATCTTTTGAGTCGATTATTGACCCATGCTCACAAACTTATCAAAGAGCCCCAGAGGTTATTTTGTGGTTCTATGGGGAATTTCAAGCTCTCTATGATAATCTTAGTCATACTTTAGGTTCAAATATTCAATTCATAGAAGGGGTGCCAACTTCCTTTGAAATATCTAAACAAATCAAAGCGTAATCTGATTATTCTTGATGATTTGATGTCGGAAACCGCTAGTGACAAGAAAATTAGTAATCTGTTTACAAAGGAAGCCACCATAAAATTTGTCAGTTATTTTAGTCAGTCAAAACTTATTTCGCCAAGGTCGTGAAAGTCGAACTATTAGCCTGAATTCGCATTATCTCATATTATTCAAAAATCCTAGAGATGCATCCCAAATTTCCTACCTGGCTCGTCAAATGTTTCCTGGAAAACCCAAACACCTTCAGGAGGCCTATCATGACGCCACAAGCAAACCTTACGGATATCTATTCATTGATCTTAAAACGAATACCCATGAAAACTATCGACTTAGAACCCAAATATTTCCAGATGAAATTCAGTATGCCTACGTAAAAAATAGTTAAAAGAAAGTGACAACCACTTTTAAGCTCATTCTGTCACCATGCAGTGTTGGCGTAAACAGGGTCCTTACTTGCATGTATTAGCAAAAGGGTCCCCAAAACAACGACAAGGTATCATCCAAGGTGCTTCAAAAGAACTGATTACGTGTCTTTGCGAAGGGGCCTTGAATACTCTGAATGGTAATATTCAATTAAAGAAACATCAAAACAGAAACTGACTAAACATCGCCACCAGTTACGCAAACTTGCCAATCGCAGGGTGGCAGTGGCAGCTAAAAAGAAGATTTTGCTCCAAAAGGGGTTCAGTCCTGGCCGCCATATTACCACCCCTCATTGGTGTCCTTGGAAGTCTTTTGTTCAAAAAATAATGGAGCATACGAAAAACTTGTACTAGTGTCCCCTGACTATATTGCTCGTATAAAAACAGCCTCAAGTCATTCACGGAACAAACCAAAAGGCGAGAATTAGAGGATCAGTTATCAATGCTGCTTGATGATACCACTAATGACGACGCAAGTAAAATGAAACGTTACGCCGATCTATTACAACGCTACCTAATGTATGCGAGACGAAAGCCAAGGAACCTCCTGCTGTACGACTTCTTCCCACCCAGTCTGACACCCAAGTTGATGCGCGCGAACAACACGCCACCATTGAAAGAGATGTTATAGACAGTGTTCCTAAAGCTTTTAAGAGTAAAGCAGCACAATTGCTAAAAAAATCAGTGGGAGTGTTCTCGGTTGGAATGAAAAAGGCGAATTACTTGTCAATGGACAAACCGTAAAAGGCTCTCATATGGTTGATTTGGTGAATGATGTGGTACGCATAGCGAAAATCGCCAACACCCATAGGCATGAACAATTTCACCACAGGTTTGGCACAGTTGAATATGCCCGTGAATTGATCAGCAATCCAGAACGTTGGCAAGATATCGAGAGATTGAGAAATCCAGAAACGGAGATTAAGAAAAACGTGGTCAACCAGCACCTCCAGCAACCGACAGGGATGACGCATCAAATGACTTATATGGAATAGCTCACCATTTACCCAAGACCCTTCAAAACGTAAAAAGACCAAGATGCATTGGGAAAGATATTAAAGCTCACGACATAACTGTCTGTCAATCAGTTGTCAGTGTGAAAGTATCATGGGCTGTTTCCCAGTAAAAGGTCTCTCGTTGAAACTGTCATTACGTAAAATATTCCGTTTTTCTGCATGTTGTGGAAGCTCTGTGCTCGTAGAAAAACAACCTGATGGACAAATACCTCACAGATCTGTACTACGACCCATCACATCCTGCCGCCTATGGCGGCGTGAGTGCCATTTATCGAGCAGTACAACGGGACAAGAAGAGCATTAGTGTGAAAGATATCAAAACATGGCTCAGCGGTAGAGAGACTTACACACTTCACAAACCTCGACGGACTTGTTTTAAACGAAATAGGGTCATTGTTTCAGGCATCGACAGCCAGTGGCAAGCAGACTTGGTTGATATGGCCACATTTTCAAAATATAACAAAGGTCATCGATACATTCTGACATGCATTGACATTTTCTCCAAATTTGCCTGGGCCCGGTCTTTGAAGGATAAGACGGGAAAAAGCATCGTTCGAGCCTTTCAATCTATTTTCAAAGAGAAGAATCGAAAGCCCAAGACATTACAAACAGACAAAGGCAGCGAATTTTTGAATCGAACATTCCAGCAGTTCCTCCGTAAGAACCAGGTACATTTTTTTACCACGCAAAATGAAACAAAGGCCTCTATTGTGGAACGTTTTAATCGAACGCTCAAATCGAAAATGTGGCGCTATTTTACAGCAAATGGAACACGAGTATTCTTAGGGGTGTTGCAACAGTTTCTAGCAGGCTACAATAAACGAATCCATCGGCATATCGGAATGGCTCCACAAGAAGTGAATCACCATAATCAAGAGGCAGTATGGCACAAGCTGTATGGCACAAACGAAGAAGTAATGCACTCAAAGTACAACATTGGTGAACTTGTTCGCATAAGTATGGCAACTCAACCTTTTCGTAAAGGTTATCTTCCGCAATGGACGGACGAAATATTCACTGTGAGCAAAGTCATTCCACGCAACCCTATAGTGTATACGCTTGAAGATGCTGAAGGAGATCTCATTCAAGGAACCTTTTATTCCCATGAACTTCAAAAAGTGTCAAAGGAAGATCACACTTATCGCATCGAAAAAATTCTCTAAGTCGTCGACGTCGGAATGGCAAAACAGAGTTCTTCGTAAAATGGATGGGTTATCCAAAAAAATTTAACAGCTGGGTCCAAGACGTCTACAGATATAAAAACATTTAAAAAACGTAGTCAGTAAATGTTATTTTTCATTTCAAGAGTGAGTGGTGAGGCGACAGACATGGCTTCATTTTACGTTACACTTCCAAGCAACAGTTCTCCGATCGAACATCCAGAAAATACTCTTACAAACTATCGCGTTAAGCTCTCAAGACCTATCACGTTGGAGGGTCAGTGGGAAGTTGGCCTGGCTGAAATTATCTTTCCTCACCAGTGGTATAACATTGACAAAAATTCTAAATATAGCTACACTGTAAACGGACATCAATGGTGGACAAAAGCACTACCATCCGGCTATTATGATAACGCACGGGACATTGTCAAACTGTTAGAAACAAATTATCCTGAAGAGATTCGCTATGAGTACAACGATAAGGACAGCAGGTTGCGATCGAGCTGGCTGAAAATAGTCAAGTAAAATTTCAAGGCAGATTAGCTGAAATGTTGGGATTCAAGTCAACGACCATCGTTACAAAGAGTCTTACCATAGAAAAACCTTTAGATCTTAGACATATTCATAATCTGTATGTGTATTGCGACATTGTGGAAGCTCATGCCGTAGGACATACAAAGGTACCGCTCCTTCGGCGTTGTCAACGTCAAAGGAAGATTTGGAGATGACATCAGTGCGATATATTCGAATATCTATTATCATCCGGTGAAACAAAAGTATTTTGACACGGTAGAAGTTGATATAAGGGATAGTATTGGGCGCAGCATACCATTCGTGCGTGGTAACGTGATCACGACACTTCACTTTCGACTTCGTGAGCTCCACAATTTGTTTGAAAATCGTTCACCTAATTTTCATAGCAATTCCAGCGATTATGAAAATTACTACCTTCATCAGGTTGGTCATGGTTTGCCCGTCTTTCGGGGGCGCAGGCTCAGCAGGGGCATGGGCTAGGCAACATATTAGGAAGTTTATTTTGCTCTGCTGTTCCGCTGCTTAAGAAAGGTGCTAAAGTATTGGGAAAGGAAGCGCTACGCACAGGTGTCGAAATTGCTGGAGATGTTTTTGATGGAAGGTCTATTAAAGAAGCTGCAAAATCAAGAGCAACCGCGGCTGGAAAAAGAGTAGCGAGGAGAGTGGTGGCCGTGCGACAACAACTAATAAAAACGGGACGCAAACCAACAACTGTCAGTCGTCAACGGGTCAAGAGAGTGAAAAGGTCTCCCGATATATTTGATTAATCAATATGTCTTTTTTGCATGAACATTCGTGTGAATGTACTAAGTCCGAACTAGATCTCTTTGTCATACCACCTACCCAGACTAGTATAGAGAAAGGCCAATGGGTAGAGTATCACCCTATTGCCAATATCACGGACAGTGGACCTATCGAGTTTTATGTTTCGGGATCTACCGAGGAATATATCGACTTGTCCCAGACGCAGCTGTATGTCAGAGCTAAAATTACAACTGCCACAGGAGAAGTTATCCCAGACACTGCCAAAGTAGGGCCCGTCAATCTGTTCATGCAGTCTCTGTTCAGCCAAATCGATGTCTCACTTAATGAACGACTGATATCACCCTCTACACCGACTTACCCGTACCGTGCCATGATCGAAACCTTATTGAGTTATGGATCACAAGCAAAGGAGAGTCAGTTGACCACCTCCCTCTTTTACAAAGATACGGCAGGGTGTATGGATCAAGTTAACCCATTGGCCGAAGGTAATGCTGTCAATACTGGTCTGAAGAAGAGACACTCTTTCATTAAAGCAGGCAAGACCGTGGATATGCTTGGACCCATTCATAGTGACATATTCTTTCAAGAAAAATACTTGTTAAATGGAGTCAATCTTAAACTTAAACTCATCAAGAGTAAAGATGCTTTTGTTTAATGTCTGGAGATGCTGATGAAGCCTACAAAGTTGTCATCAGCGATGCCTCTTTGTTTGTAAGAAGAGTCAAATTAAACCCCTCTGTGTCGTTGGGTCATGAAAAGGCACTAGCTAAAGCCAGTGCCAAGTATCCAATCAGACGAGTTGTGACAAAGATGTTATCTATTCCAGCCGGAAACATGTCCTATGTGCAAGATCATATATTCTTGGGTCAGCTCCTAAGAGACTGATTATCGGTTGTGTTCGCAACACAGCATTTAATGGATCTTATCAGCAGAATCCCTTTAATTTTGACAACTTTGGGGCAAACTTCCTGGCCGTCTATGTGGATGGAGAACAGATTCCTTACAAACCGCTCAAACCGGACTATGAAGGAGGAAACTACATCAGAGCTTATCACACCTTATTTTCTGGTACAGATAAAATGAATAAAGATGAAGGAAATGGTCTCAGTCGAGAAGAATATCCCAAGGGGTACGCACTGTATGCTTTTAACTTAACCCCGGATTTGTCTAGTGGAGGACACTTCAATCTAGTCAAGCAGGGAAATCTTCGCCTAGAGCTGCAATTTGCTCAGCCCCTAACTACAACCATCAATGTGCTCGTCTATGGCGAATTAGACAACATTATAGAAGTTGATAAATCACGGAATGTCATCTTTGATTACACCAGTTAAACCATGAATACTAATCAGATTTCACATGTACTGAAAACGGATCCGTTTTCAAAATCTGACTTTCAAGACGATTTGCCTCGGACCATTTACACCATTTCAAACCTCAAGTGCCGTGTGCCGTTGTCGTCAATTTGGACCCAAGCCACCTTCCTGGAAGTCATTGGATAGCAATCTACATTTCGAAGGATAGGATGGGAGATTATTTTGATTCTTATGGATTGCCACCCTCTCTTGTACCAGACATAAAAGCCTTTTTAAATAGATATTGTGTTTCCTATCGACAGAATCATCGTCAATTTCAAGGGTTTTATTCTACCGTTGCAGACAATACACTATTTTCTTCCTCCTACATCGCTGTCGAGGTATAGCAATGGAGAGGATTTCGTCTTGGTTTACAAAGGATCCCAAACTAATGATCAGCTTGTTCACGGATTTATCGAAAGACATTTTCCCTGTATAGATGAACCCCTCTTTAATGTTTCAATGGTGCAGCAAAGAGCTAAGGCCCGGACTACATAAAGCATGTTATAGATTTTGTTATAGATTTTGTTATAATATAATATCTTAATTTTATTTGCCGTGTATGAAAAAATACTAGAAGTAGACTATGAATAAAAGAGAAAAAAACCAACAATAGTCTTTGTTATGTCATTATTTAATTCTTTTCACTCTTGTCATGTACTTTACAATACTTTAATGTTCAATATTTATTGTTCAATGTTTCAGCAACCCTCTGAATCTGCGGTGCTAGTTCATGCAACTTTTCCCATTCTTCCTTCTTTAAGTTGATGCCTTTCCCTGCTTTGAGCTTATTTTTCGTACCGTGCTGATCTTAAGGGCTGATCTTGGAGGGGTAATCTTAAGGGCTGATCTTAAGGGCTGATCTTGGAGGGGTAATCTTGGAGGGGTAATCCTTAAGGGGTAATCTTGGAGAGGTAATCTTGGAGGGGTAATCTTGGAGGGGTGATCCTGGACGGTAGATCTTCAAGGGGTGATCTTGGAGGGGTTGATCCTCAAGGGGTGATCCTCGAGGGGCTGATCCTGGACGGTAGATCTTCAAGGGGTGATCTTGGAGGGGTTGATCCTCAAGGTCCGATCCTGGGGGGGGGGGTGATCTTGCACCCACCTCACTACTAATATTACTTGTGTAAAGTATTTCTTTCAGATGTAAAAGTATGACAATTTTAAAAAGAAATTCTAAAAATTGACCAACAGCTTTGTTAAACATATTTGAAAAGGCTTTAAAGGAAAATCAAAAATAACTTTAAAGAAAATATTGGTTGAATAAAATTAAAAAAAAGAATATATAAAATGAGGAAATGATAATAAGTTTGTTGTAACAACTTACTGCTTTTGAAAAAATTCTTTCTTCAATCTTTTTGCTCTTTCTTGACGCTCTACCCTCTCCAAAGCTTCGAGGAGAATCGCCTCATCTTCTTCCGGCCAAATTATTTCTTCTTCCCGATTTCCAGCCATATTAGAAGAACTCAGTTCTTTTTATTTTGGCAGAGTATGAAATTGACTGCAAGTATCCGTATTTATATTCTTTTTATGACCTATATTTAGACCTGACTTACTTTTCTCTGTTTAAGAATTAAGATTGCACCATCTTCATCCCATTTGAACAAATTTACTATTTTTAAAAGTATGATGCTCGCTTATACTGTTGTTATATTTGTTTCATGTGATGTCATCTAAATGTATTACCTATTTTTACCTCTTACATGTTTTCGTCATCAAAACTACTTCTTTTAAGACGTCACTTATTTTGACATCACTTCCATTGTATGACCTATTTTTACCCTGACAGGCTTTCCTCATCAATATTGTTGCACCACAGAGATCAATAAGTCTTTTGTTCCCAACCTCTCTTACACCTCTCACAGCAAACAATTCTCAGACTGGTATTGAATTACGTCACAATAACCTATGACTAGACTGTTTGTATTGATTGATTGAGATGTGCAGAGGAACAGTTTCCTCAGAGGGTAATCTTAAGGGCTGATCTTAAGGGCTGATCTTGGAGGGGTAATCTTAAGGGTAATTTTAAGGGCTGATCTTGGAGGGGTAACCTTGGAGGGGTAATCCTAGAGGGGTAATCTTGGAGGGGTGATCCTGGACGGTAGATCTTCAAGGGGTGATCTTGGAGGGGTTGATCCTCAAGGGGTGATCCTCGAGGGGCTGATCCTGGACGGTAGATCTTCAAGGGGTGATCTTGGAGGGGCTGATCCTCAAGGTCCGATCCTGGGGTGATCTTGCACCCACCTCACTACTTGTGTCAGACAAATCTAATCTCTTTCTTAACAAAGATCAAAAAGACAAACCTGTTCAATTTCAAAGTAAATCTGGTGTTCGTCTCGGTTCGGACTCAAACCCCCGACACTGTTGATAAGGTCATCATGTCCATACAAGAAATGCGGAAAGGAAATATACACAGGAACGCCTAACAGATACCACACAAACATAAGAGAAGCAACATAATTTGAAATTTGATGAATATTACCAAATTGCAAAACCTTTTAAAACAAAAATTGGTTAAAATTGACAAGTTTATGATTAATTTTTAAAACCAAAGGAATTTTTCAAATCTGTAATGAAACCTGTTTGGATATCTCCATTTTCTAATGGAGATTCAGTGGTTTTATTAGATTCTATGTCAAATACTTTTAAAATAACTAGCTAACTCAGAAAATGATTTGATCATACTTGCCCTACCCAATTCAAACTTTGCCTGCAAACGATGCCTAATCCTATTCGTCATCATTGGGTGAATTTGCAAACACAACTTTTCTCGCTAAATTTTAGTTCAGGGTACATTTTGTTGGAGCCCCTGTCTGCTTATACACTTCATAAATTTGCATAGCAAGGCGTGACAATTCAAAATGTTGTACAGTGACCAATTTGTAACTAATTTCAATGACATCTTTGCTTCTTTTAGTGAGTTTTATTCGTTTTTATATTTCAACTTTTAAAAAGATTTCAAAAGTGTTTATCCAGTGTTGCTTCTCTGTGTATATATACCTTTAAAATTTGACTGCTCTAATTGAAAGGAATAAAAGCCATGCAAACTCCAAGAATATTTTGACATACAATTGACTACTCAGTTTAGAGAATTTAATTATGTACCTGAAATAAAAGAAAAAATGATTTTCCAATATGTAGATATCTTTGTTCTGTATGCAGAAAAACTGAAATATTGATTAAAGTTTAAAAATGAAATACATAAAATAGTGTGGAATATAAAGCAGGGGAAAACTTTGCAATAATTTTACTTTCTTACCTCTGCCCCCATTTGATTAAGCATGTCTACTACACACTAACTGAACAAAACAAGATCTTACCTCCGTAGCACATGCTAGAATTGATTAATCCAGTCGGGGTGCAGCTGTATTTGTCTGGGATACAAAATCCCTCATTTTCTGGAATATTCTCCGTGAAAGGATTGGCCACAAAGTCAATGGATGCGTGGTACACACCAACGGGTATCCCATGGTTTTTGGTCATACCATTTGGCACGAGAAAAAGTGATCTGAAAGATAAATATAGAAAACAAATTGATTGCACGCATGAGGAGAATGAGATGAAGGGAATGGTTTGCTGTACCAGGATTGATTGTCAATCGCAGAGTGGTGGTGGTGGAGAGGTGGGAGGGGGGGGTGTCCCCCACTTCACATTTTGCTAAGTGGTGATTCCTCAAAATATCAAATGAAAACGTTGTATCTATTATAGAGTAGTTAGTAAAAAAAGCAAATGTTATCACAGCAGAAGAATACATGTGATTGAATGTGTTGCTATCATTGAAAATTGCACAATCTAAAAAATTTAAAAATACTGAGAAAGGACATAAATGGCATTACTATCTTGGACCCAGCTGATTCCCTACTTCTCTGACACGGTTGACCAAGAAGGAGCCAGATATTCTAAATATGAAGAAATAATCATTTTCTACTAACTTGCCCACACCATATCTAAAACAACATCACTTTTTAGATTCAACCTTCCATTTGAACTTCGTGTCTCCCTTTTCCCGCTCCTTCCCTCCCCCCTCCCCTCCCCCGCCGTTCTTAATCCAAGAAATCTCTTAAGTCTTAATGGAAATTTGTTGTCAAATCTTTTTCTCCTAAACATTCTCAATGGTCAGTCCTGATTTGTTCATTGACCATGCACTTCCCTGGCACCCAATGCTCCCCACACCTGATGTTTCAATTCAATTACCAAAGTAAGGGGTGGATCAAAGAAAGGTTACCTGCATATATCTGGAGAATAAATGTATATTCTGTCATCCTTTTGAATGAGAGGATTAAAGATTCCTCCATCTGAAGATGAATAGAAAACATGCAATTAGATTTATGAAAGAAACATGAACTAGAACTGGTGGAAAGACAACATACTTCACTATACTAAGCTAGCATAGAGAATGGGCTTATTTGAGGATGCATATGCAGTAATAGGGCTATAGAGGCAGTTGATTTCAAATTACCTGAACTTTGAAGGATCCACTTACCTTTTCCTTTGTTTGAGACATTTCATTGCAAGTCTCAAAACATCTTGGAGTTGTCCCAGATATATTAAAGAAGACATAAAGTCTGATATAATCCTTATTTCATATGATAGGGGATTAAAATCTAAACCAACTACTAAAACCAGCATGTCAAAATCCAGGCTATCTCAAGTTATCCATCTTTAAAGTCAACTCATGGAGGCTGCCATTTTGCTCAATTCTTTAATAAAATCTTGTCAATGATGACATTATTTCCCAACAGAGAATAAGGAATGTAATGTATTTCTTCATACCTTTATATTGTTTTTATTCCAAAATTACAAGACACCAAGTTTTAATAGCATGTTTTGACATGTACATGTGTACACAAAAATGTTCTTGCCCCTTACAAAAGGAAAACAAAAATTCATGAGCTAGAAAACTTGAGATAGATTATAAAGAAATACAAAGCATTCCAACATCCTGCTGGGATGATGACATTATAATCTGTTTGTTTTGAAATCAAAATGGCGGCTCTCATGGCACTATATAGTAAAAGCATTACAGTTTTTGATAATTACAACAAATGTGTTAGATTTCATTGGGAGTTCTGCAACTTGGTCAGAAGATTTGTTATTTTTAATTCTATCATATGAAATAAGGTTTATTAAAACTTTATGTCTTCTATAAAACAAACAAAAAAGCTGAAAGGGACCACCATATTCAGTAAGTAAACATATGAAAGCACTCTTTATAACTGAAAACACCTCTCTTTCGTTCTATCCATTGAACCACAAAGAAAGGAGGGGCACCAATTGCCTGCAATGAAAGATTAAAATATTACAAGGCATCCTTGTGGCATGGTGCCAACGCCAACATCGCCAGCAGAATAGCTTTCACTATTCTTTAAATAGTCCAGCTAAAAATGAATTGAATTAGAATGATAGTTGAACATAAAACACAGTCAAATGCTTGACCCAAAAGGACATCAAATATTTCTTAATGGGAGTATACTTAACACTGTCTTTTTGAAGTTCCATTCAAACGAGGTAGATGGTAGGGGCTGAAAGTAAAAAGGTCATTCCAACCACTTTGTGACCCTTGTGCCCCTCTGAGGTGCATTTTTCAGATTAATGTTTTGGTACCTCACTGAAAATTACTGCATAATTTTACCAAATCCACATGAAAGTCAAAACTTTCTTCCATAGATATACATTGTGATTTGACCAACAAACAGCATATTGCTCGTCCCCTACCAATGATCATGCGGCAGTGAAACTTTATTAATTTGCATATATACATTGGTTAACTCACCGGCATGATTGTATGGTTTGCCAAGATCAGTCGTTTTTCTTTTTATAACAAATTACGGAGTAAAGAAAGTAGATTTTGGTGAAAATGTCAGCGGCAATATGTTTCTGATGGAATAAAGGTTTGGCTTTCATGTAAATTTGGTGAATGTATCCAATAATTTTAGTGACGTAACAAAACAAGAATTTTTCTGAGCATGCTCCATATGAGGTTTATAGCAAGTCATACCTACTTGAGGTGAAAGATGATTTTGAATATTCATGTGGGTGACCTACATCAAGAAAGAGAGGACTATTCACAAGAATAATACTCTATTACCTTTGAACCGAGTGCCTCTTATTCAATTTCTTGCAAGCAGTGGCGGTACTACGGGGTGGGGGCACGGCATGCGGGGTGAGCACTTGCCCTGGAGGATCACCCACCCCCTCACTTGCCTTGTCCTGCCTATAAAGTGACATTTTTGTCCAATTTATAGGCTTCCCCCCCCCTCCCCCATGAAAATAAACTGCCCCTCTCTTGCCCCACAGCATCAAAATCCTGGCGCAGCCACTGATTACAAGGGTAGGACAAGTGATTTACCTGTTCCATTGATCATAGCGGTGTATTCTGTGGTCCACATCTGTTCTTTCTCTTTTCCTGCATACACATTAACATGGCCTCTAAGTGCTAGGTTGCTTTCTCCGGTGAACAGAGTGAATATCTCCCCAGCAGTGTTGTTTGTCTAAGGGAACAATCAAATAAAACAAAAGAATGCTCTCACATACTACCTTATAATTAACAAATTCTAAAAGCACAATGCTTGTTCAGTATGAATAGCTTTATTGGATGTGGTTCTTTATGATGTATACATAGTACAGTAATATATCTTGTGTTTTCAAATGCAGCTTAAAGGAGGACTAATGTAAGGGGAGCCTTTTTTCAAATATCCATTGACCTGTTTTCCTTCCCAAAATGGTCAAATGTTATTGTTTATAATACCTCAGTTTAATACTTATAAATAGTGGTTTTAGGAGTTTTAGCTCTCCACGATGAATAAAAGGCTTTGTTGAATATTTGTGAGTCTCTGAAAAATTTTGCTCTCACTTTTCAGTGTACTGTCCCTTTAAAATGACACAAGAGCAGGTCTTTCTCAGAGCAGTCCTTTTTCAGTGCTTTTAATTAACTTTTCTTTGCATGAGTTACACACTTCAGAATGTCTTGCAAATTCAAGTATTTAATCATTACATTTATCCACTTTCAAATGAAAACAGGATAAACCGGTGATGTATCAGAATGAAATGATAAATTACACTGAAGATAGTGAGTGTTTGGGGACTGACCTTTTAGTACATTAGTTCTGAAATCTATCTCACTTTTTAACTTGTTGTTACAAGGTGGCTAATGATAAATTACACTGGAGATAGTGATTGTTTGGAGACTGACCTTTTAGTACATCAGTTCTGATATCGATCTCACTTTTAAACTTGTTGTTACAAGGTGGCTTATGATAAATTACACTGAAGATAGTGAGTGTTTGGGGACTGACCTTTTAGTACATCAGTTCTGACATCTATCTCACTTCGTAACTTGTTGTTACAAGGTGGCTATGCTTGCCACTTTTTGTTAATCTATATTATAAGGTAAATGGCTCTTTTTTTATTGTTTAACATGTAACATGACTTGCCCTTCTCCTTGAAAATCTGTTCCAGCAAATCAAAACCACAAACTTAATGTAGCAAATAATGAGACCGCTTATCTTAATTAAAATTACCACTCAACCACACAATAAGGACTTCATCCATTGCTAATATGATACTCAACACCAACTTCTGCAAAAACCCAGGACCAGCAGGAGCACTAGTACAATGAAGCCATTGATAAGGGAAATTTGATCCTAATTACTTGTGGTTGTCAGAATAAGGAAAAAAAAGGGGAAAAGTCTGACCCGATATGCTTATATATCAGGTCGGTCTGACTGTTTGAAATTTTAAGGAGCAGAGCAACTAATGAACACTTTGTTACGGCATCAAATTGTGGAGAATCACTTTTTACTGTAGAACATCCTTTGGACTTCTGTAGCCTTAGATAAAGTGAAAAACTCATCAAGACAGGAAAATGTCTGAACATTAATGTGATATCAATCACGAAATCTCATCTCAAAATATACATTTTTGTCTAAAATGTAATTACAAGACAAAGCTAAAAACAAAATAAAACATTTTCAACATGTGCATTATTTTCTTTTGTAAACAAACTTTAGTAAACATATTCCATAAAGATGCAATGTTCATTTAACATATAGAGAGTAAACAGCAGCAATACAATAGTTAGAATTTCTTTCATCCAAAAACACAAAACTACAGAAAATTCAATCATCAATATGCTTGAAAATCAAAATCAGTCAAATTAATTTACAATATTTTCAGGAAACATCAATTATCAAGTAATCAGTAATGCACTTCAGTCAGTTTTATGCAATTTGTTACTATTTTCATGGCACTTCAATTCACTTAACATTAATTTTGCAAATATTTCTTCTGCTGATTAAAAAGTTGCAAATGTATTTTCTTTTTTGTTTAAGCAAATACATATTATATTCTTCTGGATTTCAGGGACATCTTTATTTCCAAAGTATATTTCAATTCATCAATACTGCAGAGCATTAGTAGCCTACGAAGCAGGAGAGAATTCCCCCCCCCCTCCTCAACAATTTACAAAGTGGTATAATAAGTTCATAATTTTTAAGGTAAACAATGCTCCTAAAGGCTTCCATGGCCTTGAGAGTATGCTAAACCAACACACACTCACATTTTAGAATGTACTAGGTCCTAGATACCATTATGTGTTCATTAGTATTTCATGAGGAGTATGAGAAAGTGTCCTACTTACACCAACCCAAAAACCAAATTTGGTGAAAGGAATGGTTTCCGGTCCAAGAACATCCTCAAGGTACTTCAGGTATGCATCTTCATATCCCCACAGCATGTCTGCAACAGAGACTGTGACTATCGGATCAGCTTTGGAAAGCTCGTGGAAAATTTGCGCAAGAGTCTGTGCTGGCAAAGAGGAATACCGGAGATACCAAGCCATGCACTGCAGAGAAATAAAATTATCCAATCAATGTTTCTTTATACTACACAAGCTTGCCTGAAGGAAGGAGAAGAGGCAACCATCTGGAACCTGTAAAAAAGAAAATTGCTCTTAGAATTTCTATCTTTTCTCTGGAAAGGACTTTAAGTTGGTGCATAACGCTTTATGAGTAGTTTTGGATACATCTTTAGACCTCGTATGAGTAATTTTCATTTGGTTAGACAGACCAGATAGTCAAAAACAGACAATATTGCAGTATCAAATCAACCTAGCCTATGAAACACTATGCAGCATATTACACGTAATGTAGTACAACCAGTGGAGATTCCAATGCTTGTTCTAAATCACCAGTGCATGCTAACTCTGTAGAGGAAAAGCTAAACTTGATTATAAATCAACAACAAAACATGGCTGCGGAGCAAAGTGAAATGAGAAAGCAACTCTCAGCCCTTACATGTTCCCCATCACAGCTAGAAAACCTGCAGGAAGCTTTGCAGATAATAAAAACAACAGTTTCTGAGGTAGAAAACTCTATGGAATTTGTTTATAAAGATGTAGACGATGTTAAAATCGAATTATCAAATAAGGCTAACTGCTCCGATATCGATGATTTCAACTCTCATCTCGAACGTCTTGAAAGTCTTTTAATAAAAAAATTGATGATTTAGAAAATAGATCAAGAAGAAACAAGATTGTCATTTACAATGTTTCCAAGAAAAGTTAAGGTTCTGGCTGGAAAAACTGTGAAAAGTTTGTGAAAGAAGTTATAATCGGAACAATTCTGAAATACGACAAGGATGCGATATTGTAAGAGCACCCAAAAAAATCTTCAACCTAGTAAGAATCGCCGTAAGCCTCGACCCATCCATGTTTTCTTTAAGGAGTTTTCTGCACGAGAGGATATTTTATGCCTTGCCCCACAGATGCAAAAAAAATAACCCCTTTCGAAGAAATAACATCTTCACAGGGATGAATTCATCTCGGTCTGAGAGGATAGAAAGAAACTACGGACGCTCTTGCCTGAAGCAAGACAGAGAGACGGCATCAAGTATGCATACATCCACCCAGAGTTCCGGCTTGTATCATCGCTGTTCACAGTGACAGCAAAAGGGAAAAAATCGAGTCCAACCAATAGCAGTTTACAAAGACAGCTGCAGCAAGAAAAAAATAATAATAATGAAATTAATGTTCCTTGACACTAAGCTGTTGATATGGATATCGCTCCCGTCACGAGGTTATTTTGTATTTTCTGCCCATGTAGGGTATTGACTTGGGTATTGTTCATTTGGATAGCACGGAAGAAATTAATGTTTGTCTATTATTAATAAATTCTTTTAATGATTTCAAATTGGCAATATTAGGTAACGGGAGATCTGTCAGTTAACATGAGGATTATATATCCAATTGTATATTGATCAAAGTTTCATGATCTGTGCGAACTTTTATTCTTTTGTTTTTTTGCTATATATAATTTAAATAAATATTCACTTTCCGCTATTTTGTTATAAAGTTAAGACAAGTAGTGTGCAGTGGCGTAGTTGGGAATTTATGGGCTGGGGCGAGGGGGGCCCTGCAGGCCCCTATCGTATATAGGTATAATGTTTTATTTAAAATGGGCCCCTTTAAAGGGCCAAACCCGGCCCTTTTTAGGTGGGCAACTGCTCCCTGCCCTCTCCCCTAGCTACCTGGCAGTGTGCTGGTCTGTTTTTAATTGACTATTGCACCTTTGTTTTTCAGCCTATTTATGCTTTTTGCTAATTCCACAAAGGACTATTTCTTTGTCCTTTCCTTATATTTTGTTGTATTGATATAGTACATTAATTCTGAGGGCCTTTTTTTTAAACTCAATCTTTGGTTCCATCTTTTTTGGTCGCCCTTTTATCGTCAAATTTATTTTGATTATTATGTCCCTGATAATTCTTTCATTATAAACACTGTTCTCTTTTACATTCTAAAGAAGTTAATTCCCTCTTTTATTCACAAGCGTGATATTGACTTTATCTATTGTTACTTTACATCAACAAGAGTTTTTCATGGCATAGGTACTGAATCAATGCTTTTGTAGAACCCTCGTAAACATCCTATTCTACGGATGAAAATTCTCTCTCTTTCATTTACAAGCTTGTTATTGACTTAATTTATTACCTTATACCAACTTTGCCAAGAGTTTATTCATGGAATGTGTACAGAGTGTATGGTTTTGTCGAATCTTCGTAGACACATATTATACAGTGGGGTTTTTATTTTGCAAGTTTGTAGTACATGTTATCCAATGTTTGATTTTTTGCGAGCATTACATGGTGATAATTTTGATACATATGCATAACTTTGCATGTAATATGTATCATTATCGGAATGGAGGATTTACTTAAAATTTGCACCCTCAATATCCAAGGGCTAAATGAAGAGGCGCCAGTGTTTTACATAGCTCCACACCAAAAACTAGTTTCATTTTATTACAGGAGCTTCATTCAACCAGTGACTTAGAGCATATTTGGCATAGTGAATGGGGTGGTAGTATTTATTTTTCACATGGCACTTCAACCAGTCGCGGTGTGTGCATTCTCTGTAACCCCTCTTTAAACTTTGATCTCTTAAATATGTGGAATGATAACAACGGTCGTGTTATTGTTGTTATTGATATATCATTTAAAGATTTGCATTTTACCATTTGTAATATCTATGCCCCAAATTGCAATGATGCATTTTTCTTTCGTAATATCTATGACATCTTGTACTCTCATTCATCTGATAGTATCATATTAGGAGGTGACTTCAATCTCGTCTTAGATATAGATAAAGACAAGAGGGGTGGTCGTGCTGTGACACACTTTTATGCCAGGGAGGTTTTTTTGAATTTAATGTTTGACTTTGACCTGATAGATGTCTTGAAGGAATTTTTTCCCCTTGACCATGGCTTTACATGATTTCAGGTAAAGATACTATGATTTGCTGCCATTTTTTTCTAGTAAGTCACGGTATATTAAAAACCATTCGTGATATTCACGTTATTTCCAGTCTTCGGTCAGATCATTTAGCAGTTGTGTGTAATATTGCTTTAACAAATGAGCTCAGAGGTAAAGGTAATAGAAATTAAATTGTTCCTTGCTTAGTGATTCACTTTATGTTTCATTGATTAAAGAGGTAATTCATGTTATTCGTATTTCTTACGCAAATGTTAATGTTAATCTGTTACTTGAACTCTTTAAATTCAATGTTGAATATCACAGTATTAGTTATGCGAAGGAGAAAGTACGCAAAAGCAGGTTACAAGAGAAGGTTATTACTGCTGAGCTTTGTAATTGTGAGAAGAAATATTCCACTTCTCCTACTTTAGAAAATAAAGAACTGTTAGATATTGCCAAGAGTAAACTTAATGCTATCTACGATGAAAAGGTGAAGGGGATTATGATTCGTTCCCAGGCCAGGTGGGTGGAGGAGGGGTAGAGAAATACTCGTTATTTTCTTAATCTTGAAAGGAAGGAATCGCAATTGCAGTAGTGTTAAAACTCTTGAGTTGGAAGGTGGTATTACTCTAACGAATGGTCATGATATTCTAGATGCTGAAAAATGTTTTTATAGCGCACTCGATAGATCTACCTTACCTAGCCTTTCTGATATTAATGTATTCTTTAACCGTTTGTCTAAGTTTGTTAAGCTGAGTAATGATGAGCGTGACTCTTGTGAAGGTATGCTTTCTTTAGAGGAGGGTAAATCAGCCCTTTTTTCTATTTTAAAAAATAAAGCTCCGGGCACTTGATGGTTTTCCGGTTGAATTTTATCAGACTTTTTGGGACGACTTGGGTGACGTTTTATTAGGGTCTGTCAATTTTGCTTTTTTTTTCTGTGGCCATGTCTCTTGTGAGCAGGGGCGAGGCATAATTTTGCTTCTTCCCAAACCGAACAAATATCTTAAAAGAATAGAAAATTGGAGGCCTATTTCTTTGTTGAATGCAGCTTATAAGATAGCCGCTGAATGTATTGCAGACCGTATTAAGGGTGTTTGAAATAATGTAATCCATTCAGATCAAACAGGCTTTATAAAGGGGCGTTATATTGGGGAAAGCATTCACACTATTCTAGATGTAATTGATTATTGTAATGCGTATTGATTTCCACAAGGCATTCGATATGCTTGAGTGGTCCTTTATTGATGGTGTTCCTAATACTTTTAATTTCCGTAATGACATCAAGAGGTGGTTCCATACTCTGTACTCTAATGCATCGGCATGTGTGTTAAACAGTGGCCATTCGTCTAGTTTCTTTCATATCTTCCGTGGTGTAAGGCAAGGCTGTCCGCTGAGCCCTTACCTTTTTATTATGTGCATTAGCACTGCTTAAAAATTTGGCCTGCAATTTTGAAGCAATAAATTAACCACTTTATTTCACAAGATTAACTTTGCATCTTAACATTGAGGTATAAATAGATCTATGCTCATAGTTCATTTCACCTTTCCCCAGCAGCAAAGACAAACAATGCCAGCATCGATTATGGTTGTACTTATATTACAAAGGATTGTCATTATATTCAGATGTATGTTACTAAAAATACCTTGTAACACCAGTGGGAGTAGTTGTTATCTTGAAGGAGCTGCAGAGAGGTGAAACTGTATAGAGTTTTGTGGTTTGCGAAACAAAAAAATATATAACTTTTTCTTAAACCGGCACTGCTCCATTCAAGGGCAGGTCGAGATGTTCCTGGTTTTAAGCAGAGCCATTTCAATGTGTGTTGAAATGTTGGCTAATATGTTTAGGCATAACAACAGTCTAAAGGGTAAAGTTATTTGTAATCACGAGTTTAAAGTCACTCGCTGATGATACAACGCTTCTTATTGATAATAGTGTTACATCTGTTAAAGCGGTCATTGATACGCTACATGTTTTTGCTCAGGTTTCAGGTCTTAATGTACATCTAGATAAATCAAATCTCTCCCATATTGGGTCTCTGGTTAGCAATGTCCCACCTGCTGCAGAATTTGTGACTATTCCAACAAGTTTAGTAGAAGATTGTAGCTGTTGCTTTACTGTTCTTGTCTGCCCAAAATGTTTTTATTTAATTTTGTACATATCTCATAGAATTGCAAATTTTATGTAAAGGCTGGTGATCTACACATGAGAAGAAATAATCAATAATGATATGATACTACAATTATACCATACTGCAAACTAAACATTTTCTTACTTAGGAAAGGAATATGGATATGAAACAACAATTCCACTCGTTGAAGAATTTGATGAATCTTCAAATGAAGCAATTGAAAATTTGATTACTACATGAAGATTACTCTTAAAATGAGTAGGCTTCAGATACAGAAACCATCATTAGTATAAAAGTGAATTTGATACCAAAAATACTGGAAAACTTACAAACACTACAGGGTTAATTGTTGTAAATGTATCCGAGTCGAGGCCAACTGAAGTGGTTGGGTCAAACACATAGGTCTTTGCACTCCTGTATGACACAGTCTGGTTAGGGTTGTGAACTAAATCTTTCTTGGCAAAATATTTCCTGTGCAAAAATAAAAAAATAAAAAAACGTTGAAGAATATTCAATGTTGGTTACAGTTATTAAAAGCGATTCATCTGCTAACGAAATTAGCAAAATTAGAGAAAATCTCTGAAATGACTACTTGTAAAAGGCATGTACTACCAGTAATGTGTATGGAGTATAATCCGCTACAAGATGAAGTGGTCTATGTTAAGTTATCTCTTCAAAACTGATTTCTTTACTTTATTCCACTATAACACATGAGATGTCTACATAATTATACATCTACAAGTCTACATTATTACCAATCATTTCAATTTTCATAGTAGTTCTTAAAATGGAATGACTTTAAAGTTGCAGTATCACTAATTAACCATGGTCAGATGTCATCTTTTGGCCAATCAAATTCTAGCATTCATATTAGAAATAAACTTCATTGTAACAAGTTAGGGTTAGTTAAATCCATCCAAGCCATTAGGCCCATGGGGCCGGTGCTTATCCCCGGTTCCATGGTGCAAGTAGATGAGAGCACATGACTCCCCCAGTCCCCCCCAGTCCATCACAGGGTAACTCCCCAGCAGTGCTGGTACTCATTTCACAGCTGAGTGGACTGAAGCAAGTAAAGTGCCTTGCTCAATGACACAATGCAGAGCTCGCAGTGGGAATCAAATCCGGTAACTTCCGAATACGAGCAAGACTCCTTAACCACTGAGCCACTGTGTCAAATTCTAGTACACATATTAGAAATAAATGAACATTATTTAAAATCTACATAAAATATGTTGAAGTCTTATTTGAATCATCCATAATGAACAAATTAATTTCAATGCAAAATGTTATTGCATTGATTTACAGTCAGTTTGCAAATTTTCTGCTTTTCATCTTTTTTGTCAGTACGATGAAGGATTCATCAAGCCGCACTGATATTTATAGAGCACCAAAAAAAAGAATCTGCACTAAGGCACCACACAACTAAGAAGAAATTATGCAAGAAAAGTAAATAAATATGGATGGAAAATATAAACCACAAATGTGGTATTTGAAAATACACCACACTAGTAAAACCAAATGTGGTAATTGAAAATACATCACACTAGTAAAACCAAATGTAGTAATTGAAAATACACCACACTAGTAAAACCAAATGTGGTAATTGAAAATACATCACACTAGTAAAACCAAATGTAGTAATTGAAAATACACCACACTAGTAAAATCAAATGTGGTAATTGAAAATACACCACACTTAGTAAAACCAAATGTGGTAATTGAAAATACACCACACTAGTAAAACCAAATGTGGTAATTGAAAATACACCACACTAGTAAAACCAAATGTGGTAATTGAAAGAACATCACACTAGTAAAACCAAATGTGGTAATTGAAAATACACCACACTTAGTAAAACCAAATGTGGTAATTGAAAATACACCACACTAGTAAAACCAAATGTGGTAATTGAAAATACACCACACTAGTAAAAACCAAATGTGGTAAAAAATACACCACACTAGTAAAACCAAATGTGGTAATTGAAAATACACCACACTAGTAAAACCAAATGTGGTAATTGAAAATACACCACACTAGTAAAACCAAATGTGGTAATTGAAAATACACCACACTAGTAAAACCAAATGTGGTAATTGAAAATACACCACACTAGTAAAACCAAATGTGGTAATTGAAAATACACCACACTAGTAAAACCAAATGTGGTAATTGAAAATACATCACACTAGTAAAACCAAATGTAGTAATTGAAAATACACCACACTAGTCAAAACCAAATGTGGTAATTGAAAATACATCACACTAGTAAAACCAAATGTAAGTAATTGAAAATACACCACACTAGTAAAATCAAATGTGGTAATTGAAAATACACCACACTTAGTAAAACCAAATGTGGTAATTGAAAATACACCACACTAGTAAAACCAAATGTGGTAATTGAAAATACACCACACTAGTAAAACCAAATGTGGTAATTGAAAGAACATCACACTAGTAAAACCAAATGTGGTAATTGAAAATACACCACACTTAGTAAAACCAAATGTGGTAATTGAAAATACACCACACTAGTAAAACCAAATGTGGTAATTGAAAATACACCACACTAGTAAAACCAAATGTGGTAATTGAAAATACACCACACTAGTAAAACCAAATGTGGTAATTGAAAATACACCACACTAGTAAAACCAAATGTGGTAATTGAAAATACACCACACTAGTAAAACCAAATGTGGTAATTGAAAATACACCACACTAGTAAAACCAAATGTGGTAATTGAAAATACACCACACTAGTAAAACCAAATGTGGTAATTGAAAATACACCACACTAGTAAAACACTACTAAACAAACAAAGCAAATGAGCTATTGATGGTAGGTGACTTGAAAAAGATGTTGTTTTAACAGTTTTTTTAAAATAACAAGAGATTTGGCAAGTTTAATGTGTTCCGGAAGAAGGTTCCAGATGTGAGGAGCATGACATGATAAAGATCTATCTGCAAATGTTGTGTGCTGGGTGCAGAGTTCAATAAATTGGGGTGCTGATGACGATGTAGAGAGAAGCTACCTGGATCCTGTTTTGAAGCATGTCAGTTATGTATCCGGGAATTTGTTTATGAGTGGATTTGTACACAAGGACAAGGACTTTGAAATCAATTCGTTGACAAATAGGGAGCCAGTGAGGTTTGATGAGATGAGCTGTTACTGGATTATTTTTGCATTCATGATGTTAGAAACTCAACAGAATGTCTATGGAAATCTTGAGCAACTTGATTTGAGGACTATTAATTTTGCTCAAGTTATAGCAAAATAAAGCATAAAAATATCAAAACAAATCCTGTAAAAGGAGATCCAAGTCAATGGTTCCTCTATGCTCTTACAGAAATATTAGCTTGCGACAAACTGTAACAATTTTAGCTTGCGCAAGCGTGCTGCAAACTAGTATTTGGAGCAAAAACTATCTGCAAGTTTGCTCAAGCTAACAAATATTTTATGCTAGCTTGCGCAAGCTAATGTTTGCTTGCGCAAGCTAGTATTTGTTCCAAATACTAGCTTGCATCATGCTGCAAGCACGATTGCGCAGGTGGAAAATGTTAGCTTGTTGCAAGCATATGCTGCAAGCTAAAATTTCTGTAAGGGTGGTGGTGTAAATTTTTCTTGGGTATATACACACCTTTAACAATAGCTAATAATTCTTGAAAGAAAATATACAAAGTCGATCATTACAATTCCAATCAAGGAAAATTATCTCTGTTTGTATTTGCTTTTCTATTTATATCTCCTATCACTATGTTGATATCACAGGTTTAGATAACCATATACATTGCATACAATATCCAGAAGACTACTATACCCAGGTGACAGTATTTTTTTTTTTCTCTACAGCGAAACACATTGTTCATATTAATGCAAAGATCTAATAATATAAAAAAGAGCATAATTAGAAGACAAGTATCAACCAACCCCCTGATACAAGTAGGGCCATTCTCTATAACATTACGTGTGTGACCAGCCAGAGAATGGCCCCAGCGGAGGGGTCCACTGGTGCCATTCTCTGTTCTCTAACAAGTGTGATCAGCCAGAGAATGGCCCTGTACAATGAATAAATGGCCTGAACAAGTCACTTAATAAAAACATCAGTTTTAAATTAACTAGTTTACACATACAGGCAGGACTGAACTTCTTATCCACAAAGTCGGGGACTGGGTACAGATCCCCAATGGGCTTTTTGGGAAAACACCATCCACCCTCACCTCCCACCCTCACCTCCCAAAGCTCAAATGTTTTAATCAAAATGCATATCATAAATCCAAGCACTTCACGGGCAAAGAAACTTTTAATACTGTGTGCCTTGTAACTACCTCCTGAAAGTGTTGAGGGTGAACAAGCCCCAGGATATATGGCCCTGCCTACAAGTGATTGTAGTTAGATTGTTTTAAACCTAATTGAAAATCATAAAACAGCTAATAATTCAAATAGTTTTTTTAATTATTTCTTTTATTCTTAACACCCATTTATTCAGATAATAAACAAATTTGTGATGCCATTCATTGTGGAATAGGTCTCAAAATGTTCTAAAATCATTTTCTACAATGTTTTGAAAAAGTACTTACATTCTGAAAAAGATTAATAGGAATTTGATTTTTGAAATCTCATACTCAATAGAAAGTCATACTTCAATTATGTGAAAGTATAAACCTTTAAAGGATAGCAAGGATTGATGAGTTAAGGGGTGAATTCCTCCCCTGCCCCCACACACACACTTATTTCTATATCAATATCTTTTGTATGGTGATTTTTTTGTATGTTAAGGTAATTTGATGACTTTGCCCTCCTATAAACACTTTTCAATGCACCAATTTCTCCTTATTTGCAAAATTAACGAAACAGGCACACTCCTAGATCTTCATGAAAATTCAAAGATGGCTGAAGAAAGGTACTGTATACTGACAGGTAGAGATGTTATATGCACCTGGAGAAGCTCTAAATTATGAACAGAATAGTCTTTAAATTACAAACAGAATAGTCTTTATATTATGAACAGAATAGTCTTTATATTATGAACAGAATCGTCTTTATATTATGAACAGAATAGTCTTTATATTATGAACAGAATAGTCTTTATATTATGAACAGAATAGTCTTTATATTACGAAAAGAATAGTCTTTATATTATGAACAGAATAGTCTTTATATTACGAAAAGAATAGTCTTTAAATTATGAACAGAATAGTCTTTAAATCATGAATAGAATAGTCTTTATATTATAAACAGAATAGTCTTTATAGTATGAACAAAATAGTCTTTATATTATGAACAGAATAGTCTTTATATTATGAACAGAACAGTCTTTAAATTATAAACAGAATAGTTTTTAAATTATGAATAGAATAGTCTTTATATTACGAAAAGAATAGTCTTTATATTACGAACAAAACAGTCTTTAAATTATGAACAGAATAGTCTTTAAATTATGAAGAGAAGTCTTTAAATATGAACAGAATAGTCTATATATTATGAACAGAATAGTCTTTATATTACGAACAGAATAGTCTTTATATTAGGAACAGAATAGTCTTTAAATTATAAACAGAATAATCTTTAAATTATGAACAGAATAGTCTTTATATTATGAACAGAATAGTCTTTATATTATAAACAGAATAGTCTTTAAATTATGAACAGAATAGTCTTTATATTATGAACAGAATAGTCTTTATATTATGAACAGAATAGTCTTTAAATTATGAACAGAATAGTCTTTAAATTATGAACAGAATAGTCTTTATATTATGAACAGAATAGTCTTTATATTACGAAAAGAATAGTCTTTAAATTATGAACAGAATAGTCTTTATATTAGGAACAGAATAGTCTTTATATTAGGAACAGAATAGTCTTTAAATTATGAACAGAATAGTCTTTATAATATAAACAGAATAGTCTTTATATTATGAAGAGTATATTATGAACAGAATAGTCTTTATATTATGAACAGAACAGTCTTTAAATTATAAACAGAATAATCTTTAAATTATGAACAGAATAGTCTTTAAATTATGAACAGAATAGTCTTTAAATTATGAACAGAATAGTCTTTATATTATGAACAGAATAGTCTTTATATTATGAACAGAATAGTCTTTATATTATGAACAGAATAGTCTTTATAATATAAACAGAATAGTCTTTATATTATGAAGAGTACATTATGAACAGAATAGTCTTTATATTATGAACAGAATAGTCTTTATATTATGAACAGAATAGTCTTTATATTAGGAACAGAATAGTCTTTATATTATGAACAGAATAGTCTTTATATTATGAACAGAATAGTCTTTATATTAGGAACAGAATAGTCTTTATATTATGAACAGAATAGTCTTTATATTATGAACAGAATAGTCTTTATATTATGAACAGAATAGTCTTTATAATATAAACAGAATAGTTTTTATATTATAAAGAGTATATTATGAACAGAATAGTCTTTATATTACGAACAGAATAGTCTTTATATTATGAACAGAATAGTCTTTATATTATGAACAGAACAGTCTTTAAATTATAAACAGAATAGTTTTTAAATTATGAATAGAATAGTCTTTATATTACGAAAAGAATAGTCTTTATATTATGAACAAAACAGTCTTTAAATTACGAACAGAATAGTCTTTAAATTATGAAGAGAAGTCTTTAAATTATGAACAGAATAGTCTTTATATTACGAACAGAATAGTCTTTATATTATGAACAGAATCGTCTTTATATTATGAACAGAATAGTCTTTAAATTATGAACAGAATAGTCTTTAAATTATGAACAGAATAGTCTTTATATTACGAACAGAATAGTCTTTATATTATGAACAGAATAGTCTTTATATTATGAACAGAATAGTCTTTATATTATGAACAGAATAGTCTTTATATTATGAACAGAATAGTCTTTATATTACGAACAGAATAGTCTTTATATTATGAACAAAATAGTCTTTAAATTATGAACAGAATAGTCTTTAAATTATGAACAGAATAGTCTTTATATTATGAACAGAATAGTCTTTATATTATGAACAGAATAGTCTTTAAATTATGAACAGAATAGTCTTTAAATTATGAACAGAATAGTCTTTATATTATGAACAGAATAGTCTTTATATTATGAAGAGTATATTATGAACAGAATAGTCTTTATATTATGAACAGAACAGTCTTTATATTATGAACAGAATAGTCTTTATATTATGAACAAAATAGTCTTTAAATTATGAAGAGAAGTCTTTAAATTATGAACAGAATAGTCTTTATATTACGAACAGAATAGTCTTTATATTATGAACAGAATCGTCTTTATATTATGAACAGAATAGTCTTTATATTACGAACAGAATAGTCTTTATATTAGGAACAGAATAGTCTTTAAATTATGAACAGAATAGTCTTTAAATTATGAACAGAATAGTCTTTATATTATGAACAGAATAGTCTTTATATTAGGAACAGAATAGTCTTTATAATATAAACAGAATAGTCTTTATATTACGAACAGAATAGTCTTTATATTATGAACAGAATAGTCTTTATATTATGAACAGAATAGTCTTTATATTATAAACAGAATAGTCTTTATATTAGGAACAGAAGTCTTTAAATTATGAACAGAATAGTCTTTATATTACGAACAGAATAGTCTTTATATTATGAACAGAATAGACTTTATATTATGAACAGAATAGTCTTTATATTATGAACAGAATTGTCTTTATATTATGAACAGAATAGTCTTTATATTAGGAACAGAATAGTCTTTATATTAGGAACAGAATAGTCTTTATATTAGGAACAGAATAGTCTTTATATTATGAACAGAATAGTCTTTATAATATAAACAGAATAGTCTTTATATTATGAAGAGTATATTATGAACAGAATAGTCTTTATATTATGAACAGAATAGTCTTTATATTAGGAACAGAATAGTCTTTATATTATGAACAGAATAGTCTTTATATTAGGAACAGAATAGTCTTTATATTATGAACAGAATAGTCTTTATATTATGAACAGAATAGTCTTTATATTATGAACAGAATAGTCTTTATATTATGAACAGAATAGTCTTTATATTATGAACAGAATAGTCTTTATATTATGAACAGAATAGTCTTTATATTATGAACAGAATAGTCTTTATATTATGAACAGAATAGTCTTTAAATTATAAACAGAATAGTCTTTATATTATGAACAGAATAGTCTTTAAATTGCATCAAAAGTACATGTCGTTTCCGAATTATGGGCTATCAAAGTCTTCAGAATTCTTAATGTATGAAACAGTTGTGATGTTTTAAAGAAAGGACAGCTCAAAACAATTGGTCTAAATTTAGGTCTTTTAATAGCATCAGTCTGTTGTCTCCTGCTAAATTCTGATTGAGACTGAAAACATCTTTGTCATATTAAATTGCTCCCATTCAAAAAAGTTGGTGGAGGAGCGAAAAACAGTAACTTAATAGGGGAATTCATAGGTTTTCTTGTTGTGATGCCACAAAATTTAGATATCTGCCTATTTTTTTTAAATAATGCAGTAAACAGTCAATCTTGAACCAATTTTGATGTAAGTTTCTGCTATTTTCATGGATTATATTCAATTCAGTTGTTGCTGCCTGCCCGTATAGATCTTTAATGTGCATAGATAAACCACTAACATCAAACAATCAAGTATACAACTATCTAATAGCTAAAAACAAATATATGTAAATAACTGGGAATCTAACAATTGCAAAAGACGGGAACATTTCCTCACATAAAACAGTTGTTTTCCAGTTGTTTGAAGGAGAAACCTTTCTACTTACTTGTATGAGTAAGGTCCCCTCTGCTCCAACATTGGTTTCTGTCCTTGCATGAACTGGTCTGGGTTCAAAAGATGCCAGACATATATTTCAAAGAAAATTGGTAAATCCCCTGGGGGTACATTAAACACTTCTGTGTAGATTGCTGCCTCTGGTACCAGAACATTTTCCTGAAAAACAGATGCAGAAATTTCATATTTGGCAAGGAGTAATGAAAACTTCATTTACAAAGAATCAGTTTTATTGCAGACACACAAAGTACATTAATTTTGGTGCATACAAAACAATCCATGAATCTTTCATCATGGAAATATATTTCTGCTGTGAGAGCTACACAGTTAAGTGTTGTTGTTGTCCAAACTTTACTCCAACCTGTACATACAGTATTAACAGCGATGTACAAGTACAAAATAGTGGATGGTTGGAAGTATTCTCAGAAGCCACTCCTGTATTGTATAGAAGGGATCCCACAACTTACAAAAACAAAACAAAGTTAACAATAAGGAAACAAAATTGGATGCAAAGAAGAAAATAAATACAGTTAGTACGAAGCTTCAAAATGTGAAAACACATTTATTAAAAGGTGTAGTAAGAAAAAGGGGTCCTGTTGCCAGCTCTTACTAAAGAGATGCAGCTTGAATGTATGCTTAAACAAAGGGAATATACTCAATTAATGAATCGGGTAATGAATTCCATCTAAGTATAGTGGCATAGTCAATTTAGGTTTTTGACTACATGCACACTTGAAAATGGAAGGGTTGTCACATTTCACGTATTGTTTTATAACGTTTAATGTAAACAGTTGCTGACAGTATAACTTTTGGGGAAAACACTTTCCAGTGCAAATTATCATTTTGACCATCGCAACCTTTTTTTTCAAAGCAAAATACTATTACAGAAGTAAATGCATAAACAAATCAATTAATGCAATTTCAGACATAATATCTCATCTCCAAATGTGCATATTTGTTTATAATTATCAAAATGATATTCTTATCTTTATTTTGAAATTGAAACGTGAAGTTTAAGATAAATAGAATAGACACGATATTTGCTGTATGTGTATTATTTTTATTTGTCCTTTTCTTGTAAACGCTTATTACCTAAACGTTAAAAGCATCTAACGTTCTTTTCTTGTTAACATTAAACGGCAATAATGACATGAAAATGGCCAACTACTATATGTTCAGATACAGTTTTACAGTGCCAGCATAACATACATTAGGCAACAGACTTTGGTCTGGTGTAATAAGCTTTTCCATTTACCTTTATACTTTTGTTTTGACATTTACATCATGGAATCTTGTTTTGTTTACACAAAACTTGGTTAGCTATTCAAAGCAAAATCTGTCATTTATCGTTTATACATCACAATATTATTATCATTTGCTTCTTAAGGTGTGATTTATTAATAACTTTTAATTTCAAACATTTCTGTTGTGACGACTTCTGACTTTTTCATACACCTCAATTTCAAATTGTTTTTTTTTTTGCTAAGAATAGTTATCCAAAAGAGTATTTAATATTACCACAATCTGTAGTCCACCTGTAGGTGTTAATTAACGCTTTGAAGGTACTCTTTATATATTCTAAATTTGAATGCAAATGACCTCCGTGCAGTGCGGTAAAGCTTCAGCTTTCTAATCTAGTGTCCCGGGTTCAATTCCCGGTGGGTCTCCAACCAGTGCTTCACGACTGGTTAATAAAACGGCCGTGGGCCTCTTGATTTTAATACTCCAATGGAGGTCTGATGGGATGTTATAAACCTTGGTCAACCAACCAACCAAATGACATATGCATATTTTTAATGTTTATCTAAGACAATGCATGTAAAACCAGGTATTTGTTATCAATCTCATAAAAAAAGAGATGTACAATTTTCATAGATTTATGAATAAGAATTCATAGGGCTTAATGAACTCCTTTGATATCCATAGTGATTATCACGATTGTGACTACTTTAAGCTTTAATTCATGTAGATTACCTGTTTCATTAATGACTCAATTGCGTGATTTCCGACTGGGATAAGAACACCACCAAGAATCACACAAATAGCACCTGCAATAGCGGTAGCTATCAAACATGATATCCGAGAACATGCCATTATCTGCAGCAGTAGTTTCCTTCTAGTCCTCCAACGGATTTGTTACTTGAACTTTTAATAAGTTTCCAATGAGAAATTTCAATCCTTGATGATAATTATCCACACTAGAAAGAATAAGTGAGAACAAATAATTCCAGAATAAATATTTTCTGAAGATTTATAATTTCACACAAATGGTCTTTAAATCATTTTCTTTTTTGAAATTATCCTTCTAATAGTATTCAACATACGACATCTCTCCTTCATTTCAACACAACCAAGAATGCAGGCGTGTGCTGCTAAATAAGTGGGAGCAAAATTACAAATGAACACTTTACAGTAATTTCATATCTTCAGTAAATATATCCCACCAAAACTATTTAAATGTTTGAAGATTCCATCTTGATAAAGAAAAAATCACAAGTTTAAGTTTACCAAATTGGTTTCGTTTAGAAACTTTGGAACAAATTACAATTTTAAAGTACCACTGAAGTGGCCCTTAATCAGATTGCAAACAAAACAAGTTTTCATCATGTGATACCAAGTTTACAAACAAATCAAAACGCTTTACTGTGATGCACTACAAAAAAAGAATTTCATGACCAAGATTGTGCATAGAATATACAAACAAATATGAATCAAATACAGTATTTTGGAAGAAGCGATGGACATCGGCACCATGGGAAGACAGTCCGTTTGCCCCATGGGAAGACAGTCCGTTTGCCCCATGGGAAGACAGTCCGTTTGCCCCATGGGAAGACAGTCCGTTTGCCCCATGGCAAGACAGTCCGTTTGCCCTATAGAAAGACAATCCGTTTGCCCCATAGGAAGACAGTCCATTTGCCCCATGGGAAGACATTCCGTTTGCCCCATGGGAAGACAGTCCGTTTGCCCCATGGGAAGACAGTCCGTTTGCCCCATGGGAAGACATTCCGTTTGCCCCATGGGAAGACAGTCCATTTGCCCCATGGAAAGACAGTCCATTTGCCCCATGGGAAGACATTCCGTTTGCCCCATAGGAAGACAGTCCGTTAGCCCCATGGGAAGACAGTCCGTTTTTCCATGGGAAGACAGTCCGTTTGCCCCATGAAAAAAAATCCGTTTGCCCCATGGGAAGACAGTCCGTTTGCCCCATGAGAAGACAGTCCATTTTTTCCATGGCAAGACAGTCCATTTGCCCCATGGAAAGAAAATCCATTTGCCCCATGGCAAGACAGTCCGTTTGCCCCATCAACCCTACGGGGCAAAAATTGATCCAAAACTCAGATAAACCATAACTCAAAAAGTAAGTGTTATTTGCAAAATTCAAAACAGATTTGGTCATACTATTATGGAAGAAAGCAATTTTAGTTTTTGACTTATGGGAAATCAAAGTTTGATCAGTTTTTAATTCATTCAAAACCTGTGATTTATGACTGAGGAGACAGCTCAAAAATCATGTAATTCTTCAATTTCTTTCCTAAATCTTAGTCACCACAAATGATGGGAAAGTATATTCCTGCTAGTCATGGCAAAGAATAACAAACTTTTAGGTCGGAATTTGTTGTGCCACTCCAAAAATTTATGACAGATGTTTAAAAGACAAAGGATTTACCAGGAAAATAAAACGGTCAATGTAATACATTGTAATATTTGCATAAGATAGGCAAATTGATGCTTGAGTTTTAACGAATTTGTAAACTGGTCAATGTTTAACTTATTTTGATGAAATGTTTTGTTACTATGATGACTTTTAATGAATTTTAAGGCAATTTAGCTATAAATGTTCCCACTACACATCCATATACCTTTAAGTAGTAAGATCTTTCATTAAGATAAGAGGTTCCTTTGAAATCAAGACTAACCCCAAACAAATTAAGAAGATAAGCAACGATAAGTAAATGTGTACAATTAAATCATTACACTTAAAGATATGGGCAACAACAGTATAGGCAGCATAGTTTTAACAATATGACTGGTTACTTCAATTGGTAGAGCATCCGCTCTCCAGTCAGAAGGTCGTGGGTTCCATCCCTGCCAGTCATACCAAAGACTTTAAAAATGGGTTCTGCTGCCCTCTTACATGCAGAAGAGCAATAGCATAGACCTCTTCAAAACCAACGTGAAACGTCAGGGTACGTCAACCAATCAACTGTTAAGACCTTAATAACCAACCTTAATAACCAGCTGTGGTTGTACGTAGGGGGGAAGGGGGGAAGGGTTGAGGACTTTCACTTGGTGATGGGGATGACTGGCCTTGGCCCAATGGAACTGTTGTTCAATGTCCTGGAGGGACCTACAAATGAAAACATGAAAATCCCTATGAATACCACTAAAAAGCAGAACTAAGGAATTAGATATAATGTGGGCCAAGAGCATTCCTTTCACAACTCTTTGTATGTTTGTAATGTACATGTGCTTATTATTATTTGAATGTTGTGATAGAACAAATAAACAAATGAAATGAAATGAGCTACTCTACAAAACGAAAGCATAAATAAAAGTTACAGTGCAAGCAAAAACATTTTTTTTAATGTAGTGTTAAATTTAAAAAGCTAAATGGGGTTTGTCTAAAACCTGAAGAAATCTATGACAGTTCAAAAATCAGTGAAAGTTTAATGGTATAAAACACGTACCTCAGCTTTGTTTCCATCAGGCTTCTGCATCTACTGACACCACAACAACTGCACAAAGTACACACATTGTATATAAAAGTATATTGGTACTTACTAGTATGGTGCATCCAAATATCCCTGGTCCAAATCTTGATGGTGTGGCATGTGCAGAGATGGCATGGTGATAAATTATAAATTTGAATAGATAGCTATCAACGACAATCTTTTCTCATTTTATTCACTGGTCCTCATAGTAGCTCGTTTAAACATACTGTCACAGGATTAAGCTCTGTCATTGCTGGCCTTTTCGATTTTTGATCTGTTGATACTAAAAAAAGACATGAAATAACTGATACACAAAACATTAAAGGAATATTCCCATGGTTTTTCATATCTGACAGAGACAAATTCTAGAAACAAAGTAATAAAAAAACTGTTAATATCTTATTCCGTTTAGAAGTTACAAAAATTCGAATTATTTTTGAATTTGGACAAAAGTGACTGATTGGCAACATCTGTGATGTCATAGAGACAATTTTAACAAAACGTCTTTTCTGTGAAAATGATTTGGATTTGTTATCATTGTTCATGTGATGTACAACAAGAAAGAACAAAATGCTTTCTTGTAAATTATATACTCTACCCTATCTCTATAATGAACCATAAATGCTGTTCGATAATGTCAAACAAGGGTGATTAAATTTCTAAGAAATACACAAGAACTGTGCTGAAATTGCCTTGATGGCATCACCAAGTTGAAGGACATGTACTGTCCGGGGGTGTTTTTAAGAACATTTTTCTACTCTTTAGATTGTTAGAACTACTAAACAGAATAAGATATTAACATAGTTTTTTCAACACTTTGTTTCTACAAATTTTCTCTATCATATATGAATAAATGCAAATCCATGGGAATATTCTATTAAATGACTGATATGCATTTACATTATGCCATAGAATTAAGATACAGAGAAGGCTGAACTCCAAATGAATGCCGTGTTAGTGAATGAAGCCAACATGTACAGAATTGACAAAAGTCACCACAATCGTGTTTTACCCATGCTGTGAAGTGAAAATTTGTTATCATTGTATAGTTATTCATGCAATTGTGCTAGAGCGCCACCATTCGCTCCAAGTTTTCTGCTTAGTAACATTGACCTTTTTGAGATGCAGTGTGTAAACAAACAGTGCCATGTGGACAAAAAGACTACTGTACTTGTCAACAGGATGTTTATATTCAGGCATCCTATTCAGTTTGCTGGCTGGAGTCATTGCATGAGGTCTGTATATCGTTTGCCAGCAGCTCCAGACTTTTAAGTTCAAGTTCATCATCCTTTTTTGTGAGCTATAATTCAACTAAATTTGTCAATTCCTGTAATCAAATGTATCCTCAGTAATTCTTCTTTGTATTTACCCGTATTATGGACACTTGCAATGTTTGTAGAGTGACTTTTGACAAGTTTTTGTATGTTTGCAACTTTAATCAAGATGGTGTCACCATTTGCTGGAATCAATATTATGTTACGTTAACAAGAGTGTGGTTCACTGTGGAGGTATACTGGTTTGTCAGCATTGCAGATGGAGTATAGGCTCTCTGGCGTTGGTGGATGTGGAGTGTAAAGGAAATTGCCGTTGTACAGTAACGTGGTTGCAGATGGGAGTATTCAAGCTCTCTGACGTTGATGTTTATGCTGCCAGGCAAATCGCTATATCTATTGCAGTAATAAGTGTAGCAAGTGAAGGATTATTTCAAGTGTATCAAAAAATAATTCCAGTTCTATTCAAGAGCATAGCGATGTCCCAAACATAGCAATCTCGAGAGAAAGTCAAAAGGATTGGGATTGGAAGAGAATCTTGTTGTGTACCATGTAATTTTTAGGCCCTGTATTGTGAATTTACATGTAGGTATCTATTTGGAAGTGAGATATGAAGTCTCATTTAGAAAGATGATGTGCTGGATAACCTCTCTCTTTCGCTAGGCCTGTGATTACCATATTGTAGATGATATTGAAAATGTTTGTTTGTTTGTTTGTTTGATGAGGGCTTAAGAGGACCACGACAACGAGGGTCAAATTGTGCACGAGAGGTCAGATCATTCTAGAGGTAGGAAGGAAAGGAAACAGGGGGAGAATGAGAAAAATTCAAGAACAAAAAGTAAGAAAGCTGTGATCGAGAGATGAAGTGCATGATTGAAACAAAAACAAAGTAGAGAGAGGGGGTGGAAGAGGAGAAATAAATATGGTTGTAGAGGGAAGCATGATGAAGGAAGAAGATAATTTTATTCCGAGAATTTTTCTCGAAGAACTCAGCAATTGAGTTGTGGGGAGCGAGGTAAGCGCTAGGAAGGTTGTACAGGGGGCAAGCAAGTAGAACGTGATGGATTGTGAGGGTGCAATGGCAATGGTGGCAGAATGGTTGGGGGAGCCAATAAGGAGGTGGGAGCGAGTGAGATGGGTGTGACCTATTCTAAGATGGGTAGTATGAATGTTATCAATACAAGAGAGGTTATTAATGGTGGGTTTGATCGGAATGGTGAACTGGATGACGTGGAGATTGTTATCAATTTGGAAGTTCCATGAGGTTTGGCAGCGGTCACGAACAAGGGAAAGTGATAAGTGGTTTGATGTCAGAGGGGGTATTGGGAAAAAGGGTAGGGGGAGGTTGAGGGCAAGCTTAGCGGCTGCATCAGCCCTATCATTGCCAGGGATGCCAACATGGCTGGGTATCCAGAAGAAAAGAACAGTTTTTCTGCAGATGGTGGGCGAAAGGAGTTTCCGGAGGAGGAGGTGGGATGTGAAGTTTTCCCATTTAAGGTTGAGTAAAGAAGTACAGCCTTTAAGTCGGAGAAAATGACAAAGTGGCTGAGCGGAGAGCACTCAATAAAGTTGAGGGCGAAGAGAATGGCCTCTGCCTCGGCTGAAAAGAAGGATGAGTAGTCGGGAAGTCTGCTACTGAGAGTGATGTCTTGGATGACGACAGCAACAGCTGTCTTGTTGCCTTCCTTGGAGCCATCAGTATAGATGGAGGTGTAATTTGACAGTTGGTCTTTGATTTGGTTGAGGAGATTGATGAAGAGGTTAAGGTGGGCTTGGGTTTTGTGATGAGTATAGAGGCTTAGGTGGATAGAAGGGAGGGGGTGGCCCAAGGAGGAAAAGTGGGCCAGGAGAAGGTGTTGAAAGTGGTGGGGTTGATGCCGAGATGGAAGAGGTCAGATTTAAAGCGTAAGCTAAAAGGAGGGGATAGGGTTTTAGTCCTATCAAAGAGGATGGGGAAATTGGGGTCCCTAATGTGGTTGTAAACAGGGTTCTGGGTGTTGGTGAGGACCCTAAAAGCATGGGAGAGGCTAAGCTTTCTACATCTAAGTAGAATGGGGGATTTGTTGGCTTCAACATGAAGGCTGGTGATTGGGGAGGTCCTGTAGGCACCTAGACAAAGCCTGAGGGCTTCATTTTGGATGGTGTTGTTGTGGTTGACGTCAACCAATCAACTGTTGGTAGAATGTTCCCTTTACTAAGCAACCAATTAGCTGCAGGGAACATCAACCATACGCATCATATTACCTTCATGTGAGTTGTGCGCACGTACTAGTACAGCATAGTAAACTTAGTGCATATGCACATAGTATGTCATACGTACAATAATGCATAAGCTGTGTTAAATTTGCCTCAAAGTTTAAATTGTTTTGCTTTTTGCTTGTATATACTCTTTTGGGTGTATGGGAATAGCTTAGTTTTCGAAAAAGATTCCGAACAATCTTCCCATCAGCTTCTGAAGGAGTAAATAAATAACCAGCTAAATCGGGCCTCATGAACAATTGTGACAGCATATGTTCAATGTAGAATGTGTACTCAAATACGCTGCATTTGTGAATGTAACACTCCATGCTATTTGGGGTTCACATTCCCTCAGTATTTCTAATACATTTAAATAATTTGTGCCTAGTTTAAAAACAAAAATAGAACATAGATTGGCAATAATCCTTCAAAATTTACAACGATGGTGTTCAGTGACGTGACGAGGGCCTAATGGTATGAAATTGTGCCATTGATCTGACAACACAAAAAAAGAGGGCAGTATCACAATATTGAATGTATCAACAGCTAATCCCTTGTTATTTGTGAACTTGAATGCGATGACTGATTTTCCATATCTGGAATACTTTTGTGATCTAGAGAATACAGTTTATAGGAAACTTTCAGTCTGGGCATGGGATTTCATGATAATTAAATCACGCTACAATTCAAGTCCCTGAATAGTTCAGTGAAATGTCCATTTTTGTATGCATTTAATGTTAATTAGTGTATGAGAGTGCATTTGTAATGGGCTTGACGAATAGTATTCCCCAGTATTTGATTGGTCGTTCATAATCACATGAATTTCAGCCATGTGACATTATTTAAATTAAGTTTTCTGGAAATTGCCAGTTCCAATATGAAAAGGTCTATAGGTTTGTATGCAGTGTATGGCTGCAACTATGAGCCTTAAAGTTTCCATTGAAAAGCACTTCTATGGTGCATGTTTGGTGTAGAAAAGCACTGTATCTAATGTATTATTATTATCATTAAGTTGGACGGAGGTTTTTTTTTTTTTTTTTTGTCTGTCTGTCTGCTTGTTTGTTTGTTTGTTTGACAGTCATCAATATATCTCAAAAATTGATGATTTGATTTGATTATATGTGGTGTGTGCTTTTGTATACTGCTTAAAGAAGAAGTGATTCAAATTTGGGACATGGGAAGGGCAGAAATGGAGGGGTGGAGAAGTTTTAGAGTGAACTGTCTGTTATCAACATATCTCAAGAACTGATGATTGGATTTTGATTAAACTTGATGTGTGATTTTATTATAAATTAAAGGACTTTGGACATCTAGAAGATTTAAGATGTGTTAAAGAGCATGGAATTCTGAGTAAAACAGTCTTTACCATTTGTAAAAAGCTTATTTAATTTTCAAGTTAAGACTGAACAAAGTTTCAAGATTTTTTCATGAACAGTAAAGGCTGTTAGACTCTATGTTTGAAATATTTCTAAAAAAAAACTGTATCAATCACAACTAAAGTTAGTCATGCATGCACTCTCCAGACAAACCAAATGCTTTATACAGCCAACAGTAAGCTTTCTGTTCCACCACAATGAACTAATAAGGCAAGCAAATACACTACGCCTGCTGGTTTAAAATAGATCCTTTCTTTAAATCAGTGGAATGGAAAGTTCAGACAGGGTTAGTATTACACAAATGGGTGTGGTTTTTGACATGCAGCAGGATTAAACTTTCTGAAATCCCCGTTTTGTGTGGAATTTGTGATAAAGTAGGAGGAACTCAAAATCTGGATGTAATTCTTTAAATTCTGTTCTTCAAATTCAGCTAAATGTAAATTTCAGAATGTGTTCTAGATACATGATGATTCGGGTATTACCAAGTTTTGAAAACATAATGCTATATTTCAAACAACATTGACAAAGGAATAAAAAACAAAGGTTTTTTAAAAGGTGATGAAGGATCCTTCCCCCTTTAATGTCACATATCATTGCAGTAAATTGGTTAATCTTTAATCAATTTTTATGTTATTATTTGCTGTTTTTAAGGTTTAAATCATATTTTAAACCAATTAAGCCCATGTTGCCTCTAGCAGTCCATAGTCCTTTAAAGAAGTGATTAAAACTATAAATATTGGAACAGGGAAAATGGCAGAAATGGAGGGGTGCTCGGGATGTTTAGTGTGAGGTCTGTAGAGATTTAGTTGAAACTTTCGTATGGAATGTGCTGACGATGAATTCATGTTCTGAAAGGAAATCCAAACAATCATTTCTTCTGACTCAAAGAAAATCAAATCAAGTGGTCTCTGGTATCAAAGAAAATCAAAAGAATTGGTTTTTGCCATGAATGGAAAATGATTGAGAATCTTGCCTGAAAAGACATCAAAAAATGAATGCTTAGCCTTAATAAAACTAAAAACAATGATATGGCATTGGAAGAAATTGGTCAGAAGAAAATCCTTAAGTATTCAGAAAATAAAAAAGAGAAGTCTTGGGGATAAATCTTGATGGACCTACGATTTCTGGGGTAGATTGTTTCGGGTATGGGGATCGATTGAACTCTACTAAAATTATCAGGCAT
Organism: Chiridota heheva; assembly: GCA_020152595.1. Taxonomy (NCBI): domain Eukaryota; kingdom Metazoa; phylum Echinodermata; class Holothuroidea; order Apodida; family Chiridotidae; genus Chiridota; species Chiridota heheva. The sequence goes on along the minus strand of JAIGNY010004328.1, from coordinate 388,788 downwards.
GTTGGAATTGCAAAGGGGGCAGAGGTATGCACTCTACCGAGTGCTAAGATTCTAGTTAACTAACTAGTTAACAAATGCATTTTAACATAGGGTTAAATCTTTAGACCTTAATGACCAACTGTGGTTGTATAAGGGGGGAAGGGTTAAGCACTTTCACTTGGTGATGGAAATAACTGGCCTTGGCCCAATGAAACTGTTGTTCAATGTCCTGGAGGGACCTACAAATGAAAACATGAAAATCCCTATGAATACCAATAAAAAGCAGAACTAAGGAATTAGATATATTGTGGGCCAAGAGCCTTCCTTTCACAACACTTTGTATGTTTGTAATGTACATGTGCTTATTATTATTTGAATGTTGTGATAGAACAAATAAACAAATGAAATGAAATGAGCTACTCTACAAAACGAAAGCATAAATAAAAGTTATAGTGCTAGCAAAAACATTTTTTTTAATGTAGGGTTAAATTTTAAGAGCTAAATGGGGTTTGTCTAAAACCTTAAGAAATCTGTGACAGTTCAAAAATCAGTGAAAGTTTAATGGTATAAAACACGTACCTCAGCTTTGTTTCCATCAGGCTTTTGCATCTACTGACACCACAACAACTGCACAAAGTACACACATTGTATATAAAAGTATATTGGTACTTACTAGTATGGTGCATCCAAATATCCCTGGTCCAATCTTGATGGTGTGGCATGTGCAGAGATGGCATGGTGATAAATTATAAATTTGAATAGATAGCTATCAACGACAATCTTTTCTCATTTTATTCACTGGTCCTCATAGTAGCTAGTTTAAACATACTGTCACAGTATTAAGCTCCATCATTGCTGGCCTTTTCGATTTTTGATCTGTTGATATCAAAAAAAACATAAAATAACTGATACACAAAACATTAAAGGAATATTTCCATGATTTTTCATATCTGACAGAGACAAATTCTAGAAACAAAGTGGTGAAAAAACTGTTAATATCTTATTCCGTTTAGAAGTTACAAAAATTTTAATTATTTTTGAATTTGGACAAAGGTGACTGATTGGCAACATCTGTGATGTCATAGAGACAATTTCAACAAAATGTCTTTTGTATTTTTTTTTAAAATGATTTGGATTTTTTATTATTGTAAATGTGATGTACAACAAGAAAAAAAAAAAACTTTCTTGTAAATTATATACTCTACCCTATCTCTATAATGAACCATAAATGCTGTTCGATAATGTAAAACAAGGGTGATTAAATTTCTAAGAAATACACAAGAATTGTGTTGGAATTGCCTTGATGGCATCACCAAGCTGAAGGACATACTGTATACTGTACGGGGGTGTTTTTAAGAAGATTTTTCTACTCTTTAAAATGATAGAACTTTTAAACGGAATAAGATATTAACATAGTTTTTTTCACCACTTTGTTTCTACAAATTTTCACTATCATATATGAATAATTAAAAATCCATGAAAATATTCCTTTAAATAACTGATATGCATTTACATTATGCCATAGAATTAAGATACAGAGAAGGCTGAGCTCCAAATCAATGCCGTGTTAGCAAATGAAGCTATGTACAGAATTGACAAAAGTCACCACAATCGTGTTTTACCCATTTAGTCCAATAATAACAAATTATAGTTACATAACACATTTGGAACAGACATAGCAACACATGTTGGTTTCACTTAGCGATTGAGCTCGGCATTCTTACAGTAGTGATATTCAGTTCTATGGTTAATGCACATGTCCCGTTACGGGAGTACACTAAGAACATGCACTCCGTGACGTCAGCAAAAAGTGTTGATATTCAAAGCATACTGCTCAGCTGCTAAAAGCTTTCAATATGCCATTGACATGGCTGCAATGGTATCACAATAACAGGCAACTCCTTGAAGCACACCGTCACGGGAGTACACTCAGAGCTTGCACTCTGTGACGTCCTTAAAAGGTGATAAACAAAACATTAAGTAACTGTATGCATTAGACATGTTTATTGCGAGTAAGTGGTATTATCACACATAAAGAACCCATGCCCAATTTGCCCATGAAGCTGATGTCTTCCTGGGGGACCTGTAGATGAAAGCGGAAAACACACGAGGATCCCTATGAACACAAGTGTAACTAAGTAAATAGGCAGAGTGTACGTGCTAGTATAAGAACACACTACCATACAATGAAGATGTAATGCTAAATAAATACAAGGGGGGGGGGGGCATGTTGGTATACCTAAGCTACGTGTAACCTAGTTGGATCAAGAGTCGAATTTGCCACTGTTCCACTGTTTGAGAACAGTGCTTTTTATGCAGGGAACAGTGAAATTTCAAACATCAGTGTTCCGGTGGAACAGTGTTCTTTTCACAAGCATGAATGATCAATAACCTTATTTCTGCTTGAAAAATGAGATCATCATTAAAATAATTTCTTCCAGTATGAATGTTTTTTCCCCATTTTGCCTGCAATTGCCATAATCATGAATACACATAAGCAAGGCTGCTTGCACATGTATGACTTTCCAAAAAGGGATGCTACATCATGTAAATACTAATAACAGACATACATATTTGCACATATTAACCAATAAAGTAGTTGTAAATTAAGCCCATTTTAAAGAAGGAATTTGTCCGATTATCAGCCAAAAAGTTGGAAGAGTGAAACGTTATCCGGAACAGTGTAATTTGAGAAAGTACTGTTCCGTAGAACAGAGGCGAATTTTTTTAAATTTCAACCCTTGTGGAGATACCTGCGTTAGGGGTAGCTGGTTGATAGGATATACCAACATTACCACAGCAACAATCTAAGTGAGTAGGAACATTCCAAGTGAGTTAGGAATGTGTTGCTGTTTGGTCGATAACTGAATGAGTGAATGAGCAGAAAAGGCTACCGTGTGGTCGGCAGGGCAGGTAATGCTCATGTGCTGGGCAGAAGATACCCAGTGAATTATTAGGTACATAATATACATTGGCTTTACCATAGGCAATAACGTCGTAGCCAAAGCACGGGACCAATGCAATAAGTAATGTATACCAAGCAGGTGAGTTAGCTTTGGCACATACAATACGTTGATACTGTAGATAATGTATGGTACATATGATTGATGTACATACAGTACAACGGTATAACTTGCAAGTTGGACCAAGAAGCCGAGGAATGTCTGCTTCAATAAAGTCATTAGCAACTATTAATTACCAAGCCACAGCGATCACTTGTTGCTCAGGTTACAAAGAACTGTTGTTTGAGTTTTCCGAGGTAGCTTGTGCAGCTTATGATGATTGTTTGACAACTAGAATAAAGTTCAAGTTGGACCAAGAAGCTGAGGGATGTCTGCTTCAAATCGAAAAAGAATTAATCATAGAAAGAAATGAGGCGATCAGAAATGGAACCATGCCCCCAAAATCAAAGAGGATCAACCTGATTGCACGGGCTGCATTGGCTCTACATCTATTCAAGGATGTCACTATGAAGCTTATGTACTCAGTGGATCCAACAAGAAATGGTCCTTCCCACCAAATCATGCTGGAGACTATTCAGGGAGACATTTCAGTACTGTGAGACACAGAAAGCAGTCATCTTAAAAGTAAGTTATATATTTATTTGTTGTCCTTTTGTCTATGGTATAATCAAACTGTTGTGCGACCTATTGTAGCTCCTTGAGGCAAATTCTTTAGTTAGGTATGAGTTTGGGTTTAGGGTTATAGGCTTTAGGGTTAAGCTATAGAGGTCGGATTACGTTTTAGAGTTAGGATTAAGATTAGGATTAGAGTTATAGGGTTAGAATTATAGTTAGGTTTAGGTTTTAGGATTACGGTTAGGTTTTAGGATTAGATCACTTTGGGATTGCATTGATATATAAATAATGCACTTTCAAAATAAACGAGAAGTGACTTGAAGAATTAAGAAATAAAAATTGCTAGAAAACTTGTATAGCAATTTCCCAGCTTAAAGGTTTAGTTCAGTGGTCAAGCATGTCAATCTTATATAAAAGAGGACTTTAAAAGAAACAAAATGGTGCAGAAAGCAATGCAAATTCTTATTCCGTTAAGGAGATATTCAAGTTTAAAGTTTGGTAGTATTTCTGTAGAAATGACTGAAATCAGACTATTTGTGATGTCACAGCCTCAGATTCCTCAAAGGCTTTATATATTATAAAGAAAGCTTATTTAATTTGTTCACTATTTAAATCATTTTTCCTCAAACTTTCTTCTGAATCTGAATCTGTTAAGTCGGCAAAAATCCTTCAAGAGGACATGAACGCCAACTGAGCGTAAAAAGTATAAGTAAAAAATATAAAAAAACTAGTTAGCAATACAAGTGTTAGTAAGTTTAGCTTTGAAACAGTTGAGACATTTTAATGATTACTATAATTTCAGTTATGATATACATAACTACTACACCAGATCCTCTGGACATTTATTTTCATTGCCCATAAATACTGATGCCTTTAAACGTTCTATCGTATGTTATGGTGTTAATTTCTGGAATAGCTTAAGTCATACATTAAGAAATACTAAGTCTCTTAATTCATTTTCATTTAAGTTAAAAAATAATCTATTATCCAAGTATCAACATTTATAGATCTTCCTACATTTTCTCTGACTACTATTTCCCACATCACAACGGGATTTTCTTTTTTTTATTTAATAAAAGGGGTGGGGGGTAGGGGGGGTAGGGGGCGTACGGACATTCAGAGAAGGGGGTTTATTATCATGCTATGATCTTTATACATGTTATATTTATTCTGGTGGGCTTCTTGTACAAGCTACGGCTTCCAAGCCCTTCCACCATTTTCTCTCTGTAATTTTCATTATATCTTTTACATAATTTATTACTTATTTTCGTTGCATTGTATTGTCTTCACCGCTTTGTTGTTATGTAAATATTATGAGAAGATGGAAAAATAAATTGAATTGAATTGAATTGAATTAAGACTTGGTGCATGTACAATGTCTGATGGTAAAGCATTCCAATCCTTTAGTGTGTGAGGGAAGAAAGAGTATTTATATACATTCTTTTTAGCATAAGGAACCTGGAAATTAAGGTCATGATTATTTCTTATATTAGTTCTGATGGTGGGAATAAGTTCATCTTCATTGATGGCGACAAGATTGTTATTGATTTTATATAGCATATGTAGCCAGGTGTTGTATCTTCTTGTTTTAAGCAGGGGCCAATCTAATTTATAAAGCATGTTTTTTATACTAGATTTATCTTCAGGTGGTATATTATGAATACCCTACCTAGATAGACTTGCATGACCCATGAACTAGTCCTTTAATATATTTTTTTTTAATATTTCATAACACATATCTATCAAAAGTATTTCAAGTGTCAAAATGCACCCCAGAAAAACCAATTAGAAATTAGTGTAGGGTGCCTATGGCTTTAAAAATGAGCATTCGAAAAGTCCCATTGTTAAATTCTTTAATTTTTCCTACCACAGTACAGTCAATACGACAACAGATTTAACATTATTCTTATGTGACGACATCAACAATTGCATAATTTTGAACTTGTAGTGGCCAAGGTTCTAGCTAGATGAATGTGAGTGCCAGGCTCCAGTGACAATCAGTAGCGTGCTCAGGGTGACCTCCTAGACCCCCCCTCTTCCTCCCATGGAGAACTGTTCAAATTTAGTACACTTCTATTAACAAATTGTAAACGAAAAAGTGTTTTTATATTTTTTATCAGAATGCTAAAAAAAATTACGAATATTTTATGTACAATGAGACTAGAAATTACAATGGACATTCAACTGTCAAAGCTCTCCCCTGCTCCAAAAAAAGAAAAGTACATATGCCATTCATCTCAATTCCCATTGTTATTCATCTTGCCCAAAATTTGTACCACTTTTATTTTCGTCCCAGTATCTTTCGACGAAAGCCATACATTATTATAATTATTTCAAGTTAAGTAGCGGCACATGTTCCCACTAACTACGCAACAACTTTTGTCAATATTAAATCCCCCACAAATCCAAAGAATATAGATCAGTCCATTATAATGCTAAGTGCATATGGCGTTTATAACAAATGTGATTGGTTACTTACATTTGGACTGGTCTATAAATTCTACAAAGATGATCGTTACTCTGTAGTTTAAATGTTTGGATGTAGCACACAGCCATGATCATTTGTTAACCCTTACTCTACCAGCACTCTTTTGAAAATGCGCTCTGGAGGCGGGGCCAAAGATGGGGCACCCGAAACGGCGATAATATAGCCGCGTGGTAGAGTAAGGGTTAATCAAGGTGTGATTATTGAAGGGTCCTCTGTCTTCCAGGCAGAAAAGTCGGGCCCCTTCCGCTTTCGGGACCCGCTGGGCCGCCCACCGGGATCATGCTGCCTATATTTTCGGGTTGGCGCATATGTCGCGGGTTGATTAACCCTTACTCTACCAGCACTCTTTTGAAAATGCGCTCGGGAGGCGGGGCCAAAGACGGGGCACCCGAAACGGCGATAATATCGCCGCGTGGTAGAGTAAGGGTTAAACTACCCTCTTTATTTCTTGTACAAAAGATGTATATAATTATATATAAACTTGGTATCTGTACAGACAATCTCTCTTTGAAGCTTACCCTCTTCACAAGGACTACAAGCGTATTATTTGCTTCCTATTGGATGTACACATGTAGTCTTATTCTTGAGAATTTTTGTGTTTGGACATAAGAGTTTCCTATTTAATAAACTGCTCTAGCCAATAAACAGTACAGTCAGTGACAGTATTACTCCAAGCTGAACCTCAAATATTTAACAGCCATTTGTACCTCCAGACTCTAACCTAGCTTCGTATAAAAGTAACATTCATATCGTTACTACTCTTCAATTTACAATGCGCATGGATATTGCAAGCACCCATGCGTGAGTGTGGACTTCAGTGTGTGCCTAGCTGTGGCTTACACAGTAGGCACGTCAACGCTTTAAGGCCAGTATGCGCATATTAGAAACGGTTATCTAATTTGTTTAGTTTTTGCAACGGGAGATTAGCACTTGGTATTATTTTTGATCGCGATTTTGTATTTTCCTTTTTGCAGTGATCCTAATAAAAGTGTAATTTAGGCACACAAACAGCAGAAGAAGTTTCCAAAAAGGATGAATTTACACAGATAGAACATTTTCCTTCAACTTATAATTGATTGCACAATGAGGAAAACTTTTGACTTACGGTGATTTTGTGCGAGAAGTGTTAAGGAGCAAAGATTCGATTTTGGAGTGGTGCCAGATGAACAAATTACTTTCTCAACATCGAATATGTAAATTGTGTGATTTTGAGATGCAACTGGTCAAAACTGATGACAATGAAGTGCTGAAAATAAGTAAACGGTAAAGGCCATCAAGTTTCTGAATCATTACGCAAAGTACCATGGTTCAAACACAAGCAATTTATATATAGAGGGAACTTTGAAGTTAACATATTGGGTGATGGGTATGTCGCAAGCTCATATTTATAAGCAACAGCTCCGACTGAACCCAAATACGGCAGTAGACTGGGATATCTTCTGCAAAGAGTGCTGTGGCGTCATCATGCACACAAAAAGCACAAAGGTCAGTGGACCAGGGAAGCATGTTCAGATTGATGAGAGCAAAATAGGGAAGAAGTACCACAGGAAACACAGAGTCGAATGACAATGGGTTTTTGCAGAATTGAATAAGAGTCTAGAAAATGTTTCATCGTATTGGTTTAAAAGAGGGATAAGGCAACATTGATACCAATTATTCAACAGTGGATAGAGCCAGGCACTAACATAATATTACTGAAATTCATATGACTGCCTGTCAGCACTCTGGTATCATAACGAAAAAATCATTCAAAAGAATAATCAAATTGCTGGCATACAAATGAAATAGAAGGACACTGATGCCAAATGAAGGCTGGCCTACCTACGCATGGGAGGAAGAATGACCATTACAATTAGCACCTTGCACAATTTTTATTGCGGTACAGTACATGCACCGTGGTGAAGATGTTTTCAGATCTTTCATCAAACATGTGTCGGATATATACTATCCAAACAAATCAGGTAGAAAAACAATCATCAAACCTAATGCAATGTTTCACTGTGTCATGTATGTTGTAATAATCATTCATCATATTATTGTACTCGCATAATGCATGTTATGCAGATATCACCTATTAACATGCAGGATCGTAGTTATAACTGCTTTTCGGACCTGTGAACAATTTGTCCCCATTTTATTTTACAAGTTACCCGCAATTTTTGAAACTGACTGCTGTACCCGCTGGTATGATATACACATTTATCCCAAATTAGCACTAACTGCGGCCCAGCTATATTAGAGTTTTCAGGCATTGTGTCCGTTTGTTTTTAACTCAAATGCACACAGATTGTAACGTCAATGGATTAAAATGATCAATCAAAAAGTCCCATTGTCCATTTCCTAAAAATTTTCACATTTGCATTTCATTGTGATGTCAAGCCTGAAGACTTGAATGTTTTATATATTTGTTAGCACATTTGGCCATCACAAAATGCCCATTAATCATTGTTTTTCTATATTTTGTTCTTTCACTTCCTCAATGAAATCACAGTCTCCATAAAGGACCAGATGACTCTCTGTATATCAGAGATATACAGAGAGCCATCACACTTTTTTCAGGGAAAGTTGTCACAAAAATGTCACATCACGAGCATTTGTTTAATGTCAGGTCTACAAGCGAGGAGGAGGTTAAAGAAGAAGGAGTTCGTCAATGCTGCATCCAGCTTATTAGCATGGGGGAAACTTATTAGCATGGGGGAAACTTATTAAGGTCAAGATCCAAAGATCAAGGCTTGTAAAAGTCTTGAAAAAAAAAAATTGTATACTCTTTCAGAACTCTGGGATGAGTTCATCGATGAGGACACCTACTCAGACAGGTATAATCGCAAACAACATGGTAAAATATCCGATGCAGTTTTGCATAAATTAATTGACAGTGAAAATCTCCCTAACAATTATCTTGTCAATGTGGATTAAAATGTTTGTGATATTTCTTTTAAGCTGGTTTGTCAGTTCTTACCATTATTAATTTATGATAGTATATTAGGAGTAATGTCATTCTATTCAATCCTTTATTAGGCCTATTTTTTTTTTGTATTTGTTGTTACTTAACTTACTAGAATTAAAATCACCAATTTGTAGGTGAAACGTGGATGTAAGAGATCAAAATGATTTACGAAAATAAAATCAGATTTTAGTCATTACAAATTCATAGTTAGTTTCAATTATTATTGCAAAGGTGTTCTTGTTTATATTGAGCAATATTTGGAATGTTCTCTGGTATTAGTTGTATCGCCGCCTGCCGGCGCCCAAGCCGCCTTCCCACACCCAAGCCGCCTCCCGGCGCCCACGCCGCCTCCCGGCGCCCAAGCCGCCTCCCGGCGCCCAAGCCGCCTCCCGGCGCCCAAGCCGCCTCCCAAAGTCCAAGCCGCCTCCCAAAGTCCAAGCCGCCTCCCAAAGTCCAAGCCGCCTCCCAAAGTCCAAGCCGCCTCCCAAAGTCCAAGCCGCCTCCCAAAGTCCAAGCCGCCTCCCAAAGTCCAAGCCGCCTCCCAAAGTCCAAGCCGCCTCCCAAAGTCCAAGCTGCCTCCCAAAGTCCGCCCAAGCCGCCTCCCAAAGTCCGCCCAAGCCGCCTCCCAAAGTCCATCCAAGCCGCCTCCCAAAGTCCGTCCAAGCCGCCTCCCGGCGCCCAAGCCGCCTCCCAAAGTCCAAGCCGCCTCCCAAAGTCCAAGCCGCCTCCCAAAGTCCAAGCCGCCTCCCAAAGTCCAAGCCGCCTCCCAAAGTCCAAGCCGCCTCCCAAAGTCCAAGCGCCTCCCAAAGTCCAAGCCGCCTCCCAAAGTCCAAGCCGCCTCCCAAAGTCCAAGCCGCCTCCCAAAGTCCAAGCTGCCTCCCAAAGTCCGCCCAAGCCGCCTCCCAAAGTACAAGCCGCCTCCCAAAGTCCATCCAAGCCGCCTCCCAAAGTCCGTCCAAGCCGCCTCCAGGCGTCTCACAACCACGCCTCCAAGCACCCAACTGTCCTGTCCTTGTTCCTTGCCTTCATGCATCCAAGCCTCCAGACATCCTCACCTAGCACTTTCTAATCCAAGCCTCCATCCCTTCTGATTGCCTCCACATCTCTATCTTGCATTCAGTCTCGTCCCCAGTATCCAAGCCTCCACGTCCGTTAGAATAGGTGATCTTTGGAGTGGCCCTGATAGTTAATCCAACAATACAGTCAATCCCCTAACCCTAAAAAGTCGTTCCTTTTCTTCTGTACGTATTCATGCCCACTCAGATTTATGAATATATAAAAAGTTTAAACGTGTCATTTGCCAATGATGATTTCATGGCCAAGAATGTATACATGTACATGTAAATAACGGACATTTTTGGAACTTTTAGTTAAAGGTTGAATATTATGTTCATTGGTGTTTTAAACCTATCATTGTTTGAAAAAAACGATGAAATTCACAGCTAAGAAGAAAGTTACAAGACTGAAAATTTTACACTATGAATTTCTTCCATGCGTTGTGGTTAATCATTCTCGTAACAGTAATTTTTTTACTATGTGATGTAGAATTTCCTTTTACACATCTTTCGAATGATATTTAATCCTAAAACCTGCCAAACCAGTCAGAAGCATAGCAAATACAGACCTACTCCTAGGCCAATTTAATTACAGCAAATGCACTACTGCAAATGATGTATACATATCACCTGACAACAACATCACCTATATTGATATGCAAATAATGGACTACACATACCCACGTGGAGTCATGATTACGAGTGTTGCAAGTTAGCTAGCGTAACATATGCACCTATCCTACACTCAGTGAAAAGGATATGTTATATCACCATGATGAACTCAGGATTTTAAGTGAAATTTATATGATCCATGATCTGGATGAATTTATTATGTAAATTAATTGAAGAATCTGAGGTGACATCCAGGAAAATAAATTACGGAATTAGGCTTTGACTCAAAAATAATAAATCAAAAGTTCGGAATCATACATGGCATGAAAAGAAAAAAAACCTTAAGATCTACTGCTAAACAATGCAGTTTAAACTCCAAATTGAAAATGAAATCCGTCTTTGGCCGACGTTAGGCTCTAACATTCCCAACATTTATTCTTTTCAGCTAGAAATAACCATTTAAAGTATGATAAACGTCCACTCCTGTGAAGTAATACTATAAGCCCACACTAGACTCCTCCGAAACGATGAAAAATATAAAACAAATGGCAGAAATGCACACTTTTGAATACGCTTTTAAACCCCTCAAATGATTTCTCAACAAACTGTTTTTAATATCAAAATGTGGGGCATCTTATAATCTTGTAGCAGTTTGCTGTACCATACAGCCATATGCATGGTTCAACTCTCCCTCTCTATCTTCTTGTACAAAGGAATATTTGTTTGTATATAAACTGTTTCATCAGAAGGAAACGCTCTCTTCTTTAGCTGGCCCTTGTCCTAGCAGGACTTTGTGTGATGCTATGTAACTCTTCCTTTGAGTTACACGTGTGACATTTTCAACAATAAAACATTTTATTCTTGAGGAGTTTTATGTATGGATCAGGGTTCTAACTACGGTGGGCGGCGCTGGGCGGACCCGCCCAGGACTCGCAATTCCCGCCCAGCACTCGACTCTAAGGTTCACTCTTCTGCCCAGCACTCAAAAGCTCAATTCAATTAAATAATTAAGTGTTTTAACAGATCTCCTGTTAATCTCGCTCTATTTATGTCATCCGCTGATTTACACACATAACATAACATACATTACACACATTAAATTCTGAGCAAAACAACTGAACTATAGGAATCATAAAATCACCCATACACGAAGCTCTTTGCATAAACCATGGAAAATCTCTTCTACTGCCATGCATAAACATCCCCTTCTACTTCCATGCGTACATGCAAACAGTTCAGGTTCACGTTTTAATCCTTGTGAATCACTGCTGGCAGCTTGCCAAGTCCGCTCTAGCCATACAAACAAACTTTAACAAAGTAAATTTTACACCCCCAAGAGCCCAAGGAGTGCTTATAGACCGTTCCAAGAGTAAGTAACTAATCATATTTGTTATAAACCACATATGCACTTAACATTATAACGGACTGATCGATATTCTTTTGATTTGTGGGGGATTTGATATTGACAAAAGTTGTTGCGTAGTTCATAGGAACATGTGCAGCGCATGGCTTTGGTCGAACAATACTGGGACGAAAATAAAAGCGGTAAAAATTTTAGGCAAGATGAATAACAATGGGAATTGAGAGAAGAGTTTCCGGCATATGTTTGTAATTTTTTTTTTTTTTTTTTTTTTTTTTTTTGAGGGGGAGGGCCTTTAACAGTTGAATATCCATTGTATTTTGGATATCTATTGTACATACAAAATATTTTGTAAATCCTTCTAGCATTCCAATTAAAAAAGAAAAAACCTTTTTTCATTGACAATTTGTCAATAGAAGTGGACTAAATTTGAACACTTCTTCATGGGAGGGAATCTAGGAGGTCACCCTGGATTATCACTGGAGCCCGGCACTCAAACTTGTCTAGCTAGAACCCTGGTATGGATGTATATTTGTGGATACTTATGACTTTATTGCACTTTTATATACGCTCTGACCTGGAACAGAGTTTCCTATTGCTTCCGACCCAAGAGCGTATCTCCCGTTAGCTGGACATGTAAGTAACCTTTATTCTTAGGTTACAATCTTTCCGAATAATCTTCACTTCAATTTCAAAACCGGACAAACCAGTCAGGAGCACGACAAGTTTTAACCTATTTTTTTACATTCCTAAAAATCAATTTACTCTCTTTGGGAGTAAAATTACCCAATAAACAGAAGGGGAAAAAAAAATTCAGTTGTTTTTTTCCAAGAGTAACACAATAACAAATCCAGGGCTTAGGCTTGGGTGGTATACCGTTACTCACACAAGTACCGGTACCGAAGTACCAATACTCACAAATACCCGAAGTAAAAAAAAAGCTGTTATTACTGCCAAAAAGTACTGTTGGCAACTCTAAAATATAAATACTTTTAACCCAAATCATGCATTTTCAATACCTAAGTCATGTAAATCACATTATACTTACCTCACAAAAAAATTGTATTTAATTCATTTATCAAAACACCACTGATAAAAACCCTCCGCAATTATTCCCAAAGCTGCTAACAATCTCATACACACATAATCAAACTATTACCATTAATCCATATACGTTGAAAGAAATTGGGATTCCCCACCTACTGCTAGCACAGACCGTACCTGGGCCTACGCAAATTACGTACTGCGCCAGTCAGTCCATTATTTTGCAATCTGGCAACCCTTCACAAAAATGTTTTTCTCAATTAAACTATTTCAGTGCACCTATTTTTTACCATATAAGACCCAGCTAACACACTGCTCTAACTATATGACTGTTACATACAGTGTACATCACGATGATCACGTAATGTTGTGTTGTACACTTCATTTTTAAGGCACCATTCATGTGCACGCGTTCAGAGGTTGCAAAATTCGCCGTTTATTTTATCGCAGAAAGTTTAAAACGTAAACTTGTGGTTCTACACAGCCCTTGCAGCCATTTACGAGGCAATTTTGCTGTAAGAAAATGAAGGTGGAACTCCATTTTTACCAATTACTATTGACTGGAGGTATTTTTAAAGTATTTTGGAAGGTATTTCATGCCATGTAAATCATTGGGCCTGAGGCGGGAGTGTATACACATCGTGAGTTCAAAGTTACTCATACATGACTGAGTGATAACTATCTTCATGTGTGCTTGCCAAATGCTGAAATTTACTTGAATTTTGTTAGAATAAGTTGTTTTTAGTATAAATTATTTTTCAAAAAGAAGACAAAAACATGAGGGGGCCTAATTTTCTTTTTTTTTTAAAGGAAAAGACAAGTTTTTTCAATCCTGATAGATAAGGTAATAATAAATATTTCCCTCCCGATACATCCCGCCGTTACTCTATGAACACGCCCGGAGGAATTATTTTCCCGACGATTATTTATAATGTTATCAGTGTATTAGGTCTAGTACTGTATACATGTACATGTGTCTATAATCTTACATGAACGTGTGATACTACGGCGAATATACCAAGCACACAGTGATAATCTTTTTACTTTTTTACACATAGTACTAATAGTATCAGTACTGTCTTAACGAAAGTACCGGTACTGAATTTCTGCCCAAGACTTCCAGGGCTACTTCGAAAATAACTCTGCTCCCACTGAAGTTGATGCACCTATTCCAAAATGAAATTACAACTCCTCAAAAATGATCGGGTGGGTGGGGCTTGTCTCGAAGAGAATGACGTCAAATATCTCATAAATTCGAGTTTGGGAATTGCCTGAATCAGTTTTTCGGGAAGAGAAATATAACAAATATTTTGAGCACTAAAAAAATATCAATACTGCCTTCCTGCAAATTCCCCATCAAATTGTAAGCCATTTGGGCCATCGTAAGCAAGGAATCTTCAGAGCTTCCAGGGGCTTTGCCCCCTAAAGCCTAGTGAGATAAACACCTCACTCAGTAGGAAACTACTTGCAAGGCAATACTTGCATACTGAGTGAGACAATGCTTAATACACTCGTAATCTTGAAAACCACTCAGACAACAACAAATAACATAATCATGAAATGAAAACCCTTCTCAAAACTGACAAAAGTACTTACGAGCTATGATTTTGATTTCATTTGCATCTTAAAACTTTATAGTATCTTTCAAACTAAATTACAAATGAAATGATGAACGTTTTGTACGTAAAAAACATCTAAATTACAGAAGAAATGACATTCCGATACCTCGCAAATCCCTCACTTTAGGAAATGTGTACACAGTTAGTGCACATATAAGCTGAGAGCACTGGCAGTGCTATGTTGAAAATGTTCATCAGTAAATGCGTACAAGTTCTACACAGGTATTTTACTGTACAGGACCATGGAGCCAAAACTTCAAGAAAATGAACCTTTTTGATACATTTTTGGCAATAAGTTTTACTCGGAACCTGATAACAATAACATCATTTGATTCAGAAACATCTCCGAGGACTACATTCTTTGTGTTTACAACAAGGCAAGGAGAGAAGTTGGTAGCCATCTGAAGTGGAAGTTTGTTTTGGTGATGTTGCATATTATTGCAACATCATCGTATTGAGGTGTAGGCTCACTAACTAGGCCTACAGTCAGATGTTATCTGACTACCTGGACCTCTACCACTGTACTTTTAAATCACCTGTTTATACATTATGCAACCAGCCACTAAAACATGTCAACTCCCACCCATACCTAGGTGTTGAAATTGATAATAAACTTAGATGGGATAAACATATACATAACATAACCAAGAAAGCTAACTCTATACTTGGCCTATTAAAACGTAACCTCTCAAACTGTCCCACCGACGTTAAATCCACTGCTTATAAAGCTCTAGTCAGGCCAGTACTTGAGTACGCATCAGCAGTCTGGGACCCCCATCACCAGTGCTATGTGGATAAACTTGAATCTATTCAAAGGAGAGCAGCCAGGTTCTGTATGGCAGACTACTCTTATAAATCTAGTGTAAAAAACATGCTTCATAAATTAGATTGGCCCCTGCTAAAAACAAGAAGATACAACACCCGGCTCATATGCTATATAAAATCAATAACAATCTTGTCGCCATCAATAAAGATGAACTTATCCCTACCGTCAGAACTAATACAAGAAATAATCATGACCTTAATTTCCAGGTTCCCTATGCTAAAAAGAATGTATATAAACTGTTTCTTCCCCCACACACTAAAGGATTGGAATGCTTTATCGTCAGACATTGTACATAAACCAAGTCTCAACTGTTTCAAAGCTAAACTTACTAACACTTTTATTGTTAAGTAGTTTTTTTATATTTTTTTTTTACTCATACTTTTTACGCTCGGTTGGCGTTCATGTCCTCTTGTAGGATTTTTGCTGACTTAACCGACTCAGATTCAGGTATTGCCAGGACTTCGCCCCTTCTTCCTTGGACCTCACATTATTAAACTTTCGTGGAACTAATATATAATCCTGTCTGTACTCAACAGAATTCGAGATTTAAAAAAATAAAAAGGCTAGGCCTAGGACTAGCCTATGGGGCCTTAGTGAGATAAACATCTCACTCAGTATGCCCTACATGCTACAGCCGATGCATATGGCTACAGTACACAGTCATATGTAATCTGACTAATGGGGCCTAGGCCTATGCGAATACAAGTCTCACACAAACACTAACGTTAGGAGATCAAAAATGACCGACATTTCCTAAATTAATAATATATTCTACAAAAATTCTCAAGTAATAGTACAAACAGTTAAAACTCACATTCTGACAGTACTTTTAGTCTCAAGCTTCTTGGCCCATGATCTCATATGATTTGTCAAAAGTTTGAGTCACATGACCTATTACGGGCTGGAGAGACGAGAGGTAGCACGGAACTAATTATTTGCCCTATTGAAATCTATGATGAAAGAGTCAAAGTTCAGGGCCCTTTTTTGTACCAGAACGCGAACGAGTTGGGATGTTTCGTGATGTTTTCCAAAAAGGACTATCTTATATCTCTTGAATAAGGATAGTCTCATAGGGGGTCACCTGAGGTTTTGGGGCATTTTTTATATTTTTTAAAAGTGAAAGTGAAGAGGTGTTGTACACCCTCACCAAATCACTTAAATTTTGGTATGGGTCCATAATAAAATAGTTCCCCATGAAACTATTTTTGAAGCAGATCTCGTCAAGTTTGGATATGCATAGTCAAAACCTATCTATTTTCTACCATCCCTAATATTTTCAACTTCTCAGCTTTCTGTCCAATAAAATGGGACCTCTCGAAAATATTTTTTATTAGCCTTTTCTCTGAGTCATTTTGAGCTGACGCAGTAATACCTAATTAGTACTGTGCTACCGAGAGTGGTCACTTTTCGACTTTAGACCTAGCTATTATTCTTTCGAAAAGAAGAACATGCAAAACGGATAGAATAAAACATATCAGATCAGAGTAACCCATTTACATTGGGTTGTAAATTGGGGGATTAGTGCCAAAATGAATTTTGCATAAAAAGCAAAAAGATTTCAGTTTTCACTAATTAACACCTTGTGAAGATTCCTTACAATTTCATGATCTCCTGGAAAATGTCAAACTCTAAAAAATTAACCTTTCTGGGTTAGATGATTGACAGCCTTTTCAACCAATCATCGTTTCAAAAGAGTAGGTAGCACAAGTTGGTCGAGCGCTCAACTGAGATGCTGGAGGTAACCGGTTGAAGCCTCGATCAGGTCTAATCCATTTTTCCACAGCTATGCAGACAAATACGCCAAACATCAAAGCGAAAGTACGTCGTTTGCAGCTTCTGTTCCCCATTCAGCTGTTGAGAGAAGTAGGCAATGGTGGTAGGACAGTCATAGGCGTAGGAACCGAGGGCACAGAGGGCAATGTTGCAGTGACCTACATGATGCCCCCTCAATTAAGTCAAATTTTTACCAATGAATTGCTTTTGAAGCATATCTTTGTTCCCCCCTCCTCCACCCTCTCCCCACCCCTCTTCCCAACGAAGAACATGTTCCTACGCCTATGAGGGAAGTAACACACTACCTGGTTCTCTGACCACTTCTCGTAAAGAGTAGGGTGAAAACCCAGTGTTCATCCACTTCCAGCCTCTTTTCATCCTAGTTTAGTTCAAGTGGAACTTATCAGGATTACTTTATCAAGCAACAAATTCTGCATAACGAAGTGAGGGAAAAATCCCACGCGATACTGGTACAGTACAGCTAGCTAGCGGCACATGCTTATGAAGTCGATGCAATATACTGTACAAATCAAATTTCTGCACACAGACTGAGTGACGACAAAATGGTGAACAAAAATTGCGCTTACGGGCCCGCTGCGGGCTTTGTAAATCAGATTTCCGTTACGCAGAACAGTTAGTAAACGGAATTTTGTTTGTTCCTTTTGCTAAAAACTAAAGATCCGGAGAAGTGCCATAAATAGAACAAAACTTAAGCCATATGAACACCCAAACGTCAATGCATTAAGACAAATCCTTGAGTCTAAGACGACTCCTTTGTGTTCACGTTGTTTGCTTGTGTGTCCTCTTAATGTTGTCGGGTTTGTTTTTCGCGTGGCCTTCCCCCCCCCCCCCCCTTCCCCTTTCCCCTCTCCCTTGTCCGTGCTCGTTCCTCGTTCATTTGTGCTTGTATCTTGTTGTTTTTGACGTTGTAGCACGGCCTGCAGCTGTGGAGCCCAGTCGTTAAACTATAACAGTTTCGATTCGATGCATTGGTAATGCATGATTGCGGATTGGAGTTTGTTTGCCCTAGTTACTGCGTTGCTATATGGTGGGTGTGGCTTATTTCTTAAACCTGAGACGTTAATTATGCGCGTTATAGAGACGATAGTAGCAGTGGCACGTCGCAAATTGTTACGACGAATGAAAACCAGCATTATAAATTGTTCTACTCTCCTTAAATTCATAGGTCCTAATAATTACTTATTTCGTGTTCAAATGTTTACAGTAACAAAAGAATACGAACTCAAATTTTGGTAAGTATTTCATTTAAAAATTTACTTCAGATTTCACCATTTTGTTGCAAAAAAATACCAGAAATGTACAGGTGCACCGTGGTCAGGAGGCTTTGTGTCAGACTTCATAGTTTGTAACTTGCGCGAAAAATATGCAGCGATGCACCTGAATCTCTTAATCTTGCAGTATTGGACGGATTTTCATTCAATTTTGGGAAGAAAATTTGCTGCAAATTACCAGCAGACCAGCAAGACATGCAGGTGACATTTGTCTTTACTTGTACGTTTTTGTACCTTTTCGAGCTATTTAACTCAAATATTCAAAATGTTCTTAATTTTCCGAAATTTTGTATGTCTGTATACCTCAAGATTATCTGAATGATTTTAATGTTAAGAATTTAATATTTTTGTAATGTTATGTGACTGTCTTCATCTTTTTTGCCCGAATTGTCTCAATTTTTAGGAAAATTTATTTTCTGCCTGTTTAGAAATGGTAATCCCAACCCTAATGTTTATCAATTTTAATTTTTGAACTTCTGTGTTTAATTTTAAGCCATTTGGGTCATCAAAAACAAGAAATATGAAGTCCGGGGTGGCTGACTGGAAGCCTTCGTCGTCAAACCTATCCCTAATCGCGAACTCAACATTCTATGAACATCTATTAGCCGAAGTATTTGGTTAACTATATTGACCTGTTGACCACGTCCCGATCCCTGCATGGTATGTGCATGTGCTGTGCAACTTGCAGACTTTTAATTGCCGTGACGTAGTTATGACCTGTCATGAATATTCATATTGCACATGAAATTTCAGATATCCAAGATTCAATTTTTGATATACAAAATTGTATTTTTGATATCCAAAATTCAAGTTTGGATATCCTAAATTGTATTATGGATATCAAAAATTGTATTTTGGATATCCAGAATTGAATTTCAGATATCAAGAATTGTATTTTGGATATGCAAAATTCTGGATTAAATGATCAAATGGCGTTCTAGAATGTCGTTTTTACATTTAATCTGGAATTATTAATAGCTGAAATAAAAATTTTGACACCAAAGAGTTTCAGATATTTCAGATATCCAAAATTCCATTTTGATAACTGAAATTGAATTTTGAATATCAAGAACTCATTTTGAACAAAGCCTATTTATTTTTTATCCGTAATTGAATTTTTGATATCTAAATTACAACTCTTGATACCAATTTTCTTTTTAATTTTATATCCAAATTCAATTTTTAATATCCAAAATGTATTTCTTGATACCTAAAATTCAATTTTGAATATCAAAAATGGAATATTAGATATCTCAAATTAAATTTCAGATATCCGACATAAATCCAGATATCCGAAATAAATCCAGATATCCGTTATACTGTTATAAATCCAGATATCCGTCATTCAATAGAAGATATTCCTAATTCAATTTCAGATATCCAAATTGTAATTAAAGATATCTAAAATCAGTTTAAGATATCAAAAATTCAACTTTGGATATCCAAAATTAATTTCAGATATCTGTCTGTCTGTAATTCGAGATTAAATGGTAAAATGGCGTTTCAAACGTCCGTCTGTCTGTCGACTTACATCACTTTTGAAACATATATCTCTTAATAATTCAAGATATCTATAAATAATTTAAGATATCTCTAAATAATTCAAAATATCTTTAAAAGAATTCAAGATAATGCCTAATGATTCAAGATATCTCTAAATAATTCAAGATATCTCTAAATGATTCAAAATATCTTCAAAAGAATTTAAGATATCTCTAAATAATTCAAGATGTCTCTAAATAATTTAAGCTATTTCTAAATAATTCAAGATATCTCTTAATAGTGCAAGATATATCTAAGTAATTCAAGATATACTGAAATAATTCAAAATATCTTTTAATAAGTTAAGATATCTCTAAATAATTCAAGATATCTATAAAGAATTCAAGATATCTCTTAATAAGTCAAGACATCTCTAAATAATTCCAGATATCTCAAGTAATTCAAGACATCTCTTAATAATTCAAGATATCTCATAATAAATCAAGATATCTCTAAATGATTCAAGATATTTCGAAATAATTCAAAATATGTCTGATTAATTTAAGATATTTCTTAATAATTCAAGATATCTCTTAATATTTCAAAATATCTCTTAATAATTAAAGATAACTCTAAATGACTCAAGATATCTCTAAATGATTTAAGATACCTGTAAATGATCCAAGATAAATTTGAAAGAATTCAAGATATCTCTTAATAATTCAAGATATCTCTAGAGAATTCAAAATATCTCTAAATAATTCGAGATATCTTTGAAAGAATTCAAGATATCTCTTAATAAGTCAAGATGTCTATCAATAATTCAAGATATCTCTAAGTAATTCAAGACATCTCTTAATAGTTCAGGATATCTCATAATAAATCAAGATATCTCTAAATGATTCAAGATATCTCTAAATAATTTAAAATTTGTCTAAATCATTTAAGATATCTTTTAATAATTCAAGATATCTCTTAACAATTAACGATACCTCTTAATAATTCAAGATATCTTTTAATAATTCAAAATATCTCTTAATGATTAAAGATACCTCTAAATAATTCAAGATATCTCTAAATAATTTAAGATATCTCTAAATAATTCAAGATATCTTTGAAAGAATTCAAGATACCCTTAATAATTCAAGATATCTCTAAATAATTCAAGATATCTCGAAATAATTCGAAATATCTCCTAATAATTTAGGATATCTCTTAATAATTTAAGATATCTCTAAATAATTCAAGATATCTTTAAATAATTCAAAATATGTCTAAATAATTCAAGATATCTCTTAATGATTCAAGATATCTCTTTATAATTCAAGATAACTCTAAATAATTCAAGATATCTCTAAATGATTCAAAATATCTTTAAAATAATTTCTTGTTTTTAGCAGGGGCCAATCTATTATTTATGACGTCTTTATTTATTGTTTTTATTCTATTTTATGGTAAATTAATCAAAACTCACATCACCTTGTTATCTTTCTTTGCTTTTCGTTTTTGAGGAAACTTATTAAGGGGCGGTTTTAGATTAGGAAGGACAGACTGACAGAGGCGCGTATGAGCTAGAGGCACCCCCGAAAAGGGTTTTCCGGTTGCATGTTTGCTTTATTTTGATGACAAATTATTAACATAAAATTGAAATTTTGTTCGATTTTGGCAGCAGTTCCTGAAAAATTATCGAAATTGACAGTGCTTTCATGGAAAGTGAAGAATGTTTCTGGAAATTGAAGACAAATTCCCGGAAATTGAAGAAGATTTCACGAACATGCAGGAAATTTCTCGGAAAATGAATGAGATTTCCCAAAAATTAGCCCTGATGACATGGATGATAGGAACTTCACCTCCCTTATCCAAAGGTTTTTAGTTCTATATTGTAAATTGTGGGCCTTGGAAATTTTCGTCCAAAATTAAACTTTTTGATAAAAACCTGAAGCTTTTTTAAAAAAGTGAAAATTTTTGAGTCAATATTGAAGATTTTGGGGCCAAAATAAAAGATGTTTAGTCGAAAATGGGAAGAATTTTGGTGCAAAGTGTAAAAGTTCATTTGATATTTCCCTTGAATATAATTATGGCTTTGACAGAATTTTGTTAGGTGATTGCAGAAACAGATTAGATATGAATAATTTTGGTATTATTAGAATGCATTCAATTTTGACAAAATCACACTTTTGTGTTGTGTCATGCTATATGTTTGTGTACTAGTGAAAGTCCCCAACAGCTCCGTAGACACGTCACTGCTTTCTTTATTACTATTCATACCAAGCATTTAAATGCCCGGCCGCTTTTTCAACGGGCGTTCTTGTCAACAATTGACGTTTTCAGCTTTTGGGTTTATCGGATGTTTTGATGTTTCAACGTGTTGCCTTTACCTTTTCAAGTATCACATTTTTCTAATAATCGTAATTTTACTTACCTAATTTAGCACTATGAGTTGTTATCTTTTTTTAAAGAAGATTTATAATCAGTAAAAGTTTATTTTTTGTTGGTTTTTATCAAAAAGCTTATATGAACGCTTGTGTGGAAATTCTTTGGTTCTGATCTTTTAACTTGTGGAAATAAATTTCTCAGAATTAGGTTTTGTTTAAGATAGAAAATTTAAACTTTAGACTTTGTTTCATCCTGAATATATTCTGTTCCAAGTTAAAAACGATTGAATTGTTAAATTTATTGAAACATTTAAAACGTTTCAAATGTTCAATTTTGCAACATTTATTTAAAATATCGATATGTTTACATTTTAAGATTTCAGGTCTAGAATTTTTGTATATTGTAAACTTTGCTGTGGTAATGTTCCACATGAAGACTAACTTGTTTATTGGCGTTTTTATCAGTTTTACTGAATAAATTTATCAAGTTACTAGATTTTGTTTTTATATATCAAAGTTTTCATATCAATTTTGTATCGATTCTAGTTTTAATTTGTTCCAATTTTGTATATATTTTTTATAACTTACGTTTTTCAATTTTCAAAATTCATTGTTGTTCTACTGATTTTCTTTTCGTTTCCAAAGTTGATTTTCTAGTTCTAATCATTTTTTTTTATTTTTTTTTTAGATTTGATTTTGTTTTCCAATTAATTTTGGAGGCGATGGCCGCCCATACACTTTGTTAATTCTTTCTCTAAAAAATGCACTTAGTTTTGAAAGGGAAACCTTTTCCTGTGAAAAGGAGCTTCCAAAATTCAATTAATAATCAAAAACGGTTTAAATCAATTGGCACCTTGGCTTCAAACTGTCTTATTTCAAATCTTAAGTTTTACCTACCTGGATACCGGACCAGATTTGACCAGTCGACTAATCTCAAATTTTACGACGTGGTTGTGACACCCCTACACAGATTTCAGATACCTTGGTTTCAAAATGGCAATGGTATCTGCTGCAAGCGACCTAGAAAGACGAAAGGCATTAGCATGGTGCGCTTTCTGGAAACTGGAACATCTGTGGAGAAATCTCTACAAATACCTGCGTGACTATCCTCCACTATGGGTCAGTGGCGTAGTGGCAGGGGGGGGCAACTGCCCCAGCGAGGCTTTCTGAGAGGGCGCCGAGTGCTCAAGGGGGCGCCAAAATTGTCCTAAGAATATATCTTTTGAAGGCCCTGTAAAATTTATGTCATGATCAATAACTTCTTTTATATACTATTTGCACGTAATATTCCATTTTTGTCGTTCAAAAGCGCATATATTTTCCACAGAAATGACCAAATTTCCGTGGACTTCACCCCGAACGCAACCATTGACACTCGAGCGGGCGCCTGGATTTTGCGTCTGGACAATAGAAGATGCATGAAGATAGCTCGTCAGCAATATTTAATATCTGCCCATGAAAGGCAGCAATTTTATTGAATACAGCTGGTAGAAGCTTTTCGAGAGGGCGCCGAATGCTCACAGGGGCGCAAAAATTGTCTTGAGAATATGTTTTTATAAGTTGTTATTCTCAACGCTGTAAATATTTTTTCTTAAAGCTTTATTCTTACATCAAAATCATGAAAACCACCCCAGATCCAAACTAATGACACATATTGTAGTCAATGGGATTCTACATTTGAACATTCGTTCCAAAATATATATTCCATTTAACGAATTTTAGTGTGGAATTCACACAATTTTAAACAATCTTCTGCTACCAAAATAAAGCCAAAAAACGCCAGGACGTGAACCCTGGATTAAGCAATTTTCTGCTATCCCCAGCGCCCCAACTTGCAGCTTTGCCCCATAGATGTGACACATTTTAAAGCCCTTTTCTGCTATCAAAACCACCAAAAAACGTAGGCCCGGCTCCCCACCCCTCCCCCTCCTTCCTCCCCTTCTTTTTTCTTCGGGAAATCCTTCTTTTTCTTCGGGAAATCCTCTTTAATTTCCGACAAATCTGCTTCGATTTCTGGGATTTCTTCTCAAATTTTCGGGATATTTTCTTCATTTTCCGGAAATTTCTTCAATTTTTAGGAAGCTTCCTTTATTTTCGGGAAAATTTGTTTCCATTTTCATGAAATTTGTCATTTTGGGGAATTATTTCTTCATTTTTTGTAAAGAAAATTTCATTTTTGGAAAATTTCCTTCATTATTGGGAAATTTCCTTCCATTTTCGGCATTTGGGGATTTTTTTTCTATTTTCGTAATATTTCCTTCATTTTGGGGATATTGGTTTCAATATTTAGGAAGTTTTTGTCAATTTTAGGAGAATTAATTTCATTTTGAGAAAATTTCCTTTATTTTCGGGAAAATTTTCCTTCATTTTTGTGAATTTTTTTTCATTTTTGGGATATTTTCTTCAAATAGAAATTCTCTTCATTTTTTGGAAAATTTCCTTCATTCTGGGTAAATTTTTGTCAATTTTCTTCGCTTTTGCGAACTTTTGCTTTAGGATGATGCTAAATATCAAACAGAGAGATCGTGTCTCAAATGCCAGCATATAAAATGACAGGGTGTAAGGAATCGCTAACTAAAATTCTTTGGACACATTTTTCGTCTCCCACAGGAGGAGCATGCTACAAGATATACTATGTACATTCCAACTCATGGCAAAAGAAGACCGGGACGTCCACGCACCTCTTATGTTACTACATTCAACGTATGTTAGGGTATGATAAAGACATCCAAGCAGAACAGATAGCCTGAGCCACACTTGTGATTGCCTGCTCCGCAGCCGAAGGATGATGATGGATGTTTCTAGAGGACTAAAAAAGTAGCATGAAGATATACAACATATTATCGGGCGAAACACAATGAAGGACAATGGCGAAAACGCTATCAATTCCACTTAAAATAACTGTATACCATTTTGTTGCTCTTCAGAATTTTTCAGCTATGAAGGGGCCTCTAAATATTAATTTGCCCAGGCCATCGCGATTCTCTCGGCGGCCCTGAGCATGTCGTATTGTGTGTACTGATTTTTTTTACTGTTGAGAAATATTCTCCTCCGTGGGTCCAAAGTTTATATCATGTTCAAATAATACCATGCAGTCAAGACATTTTTAACTGTTTGATTTGAACTGTTGAAAACCTGAATATAAATACACAAGAGAAATATCACGCCTAATAACTTTTTTGGTATTCAAATATTAAGGTCGAGGTGAGATATACGTTCCAGTTCAGTACACAGAGGTGTAACTACATATGTCTATTAATATCACTTTGCTATACGCTTGAGTTGAAATGGTTCAAATAAGTCTGCTGAAATTGCTATTGTTGAACATATTCAAACCCAATCTGTGAAAGTGTTGTACAGTTGTGTTTTAATAATTGTCTAGCAATCTAGTGGGACGATCAGATGCGACTAAGCTTTTTTTTAAATAATTTTTCGTGAATATATAACGAATTGAAATAATTCCAACCAGGAAAGTGGTGTACTAAACCAGGGAAGTGTTGTACTAAACCAGGAAAGTGTTGTACTAAACCAGGAAATATTGTACTAAATCAGGAGAGTGTTTTGTTAAAACCGAGGAAGTGTTATACTAAACCAGGAAAGGTTGTAGCAAAACCGAGGAAGTATTGTACTAAACCAGGAAAGTGTTGTACTAAAACCGGGGAAGTGTTGTACTAAACCAGAAAAGTGTTGTACTAAAACCGAGGAAGTGTTGTACTAAATCAGCAAAGTGTTGTACTAAAACCCGGGAAGTGTTGTACTAAACCAGGAAAGTGTTGTACTAAACCAGGGAGGTGTTGTACTAAACTGTTGTACTAATCCAGGAAAGTGTTGCACTAAACTAGGAAAATGGTGTACTAA
>JAIGNY010004328.1:332500-357500 GCA_020152595.1 Chiridota heheva | reverse complement strand
ACCACATTTGTTCATCACTATCAGAGAGTCTTAGATTAACTGCATTTTTAAACAGTTTGGATCATGGTTCCATTGGGCATGCCAAATACTGAAGAAACCAAACGTATTGCTAAAACTGCAAGGCCCTTAAAAAAAACACAGAATTCAAAATACGTGGACCAGAAATTGCAAATCTTTATCAAAACATTAGGTGCTCCAAAAGACGCAAGGGTTTTATGTATTCCCAAAAAGAATGAACTTCAGAAGTTTTCAGAAGATGTTTAATTTGTCTAGCATTGCTGAGTAAATAAGCTTGAAGTTTTGCAAAGGACACGAATAATTGTATTATTTGTTTTATATGTAAATTAGAGGTTAATGATAATGCCGCCATTAACTGTTCCATTTGTTGAGAAAAAGTTCATAATCATTGTAATGAAGTCCAAACAAAAATGGAGTCAACGCTGTGATTACTAGTATTGTGATGAATGTAAAAATAGTTTGCCTTTTCATAAAGTAAGCGATGAGGATGAAGAAATTTGGTGGACTAACAGAAATTTGAACATCGAAACTTATTATATGGATATGGATGATGCGGAAAGGTATAATTTAAATCTGTTTAGCTATACTGATATTTACAGTTTGATTTTGAGGGAGAATTAGATCCTGATAATAATTTGTACCACAATGTTGTATGTAAATGCAAATATTTCTCAAATGATACGCTTAGACAAGAAATTAGAGAAAATCCAGGTTTCTCTATTATTCATTTTAATAATAGAAGTTTAGTCTTGAATATCGACAAAGTGGAGATATGTCTTGATGATTTAGGCTGGCCGTTTGATGTAATTGCAATATTCGAGACTTGGTTCAATGATGAAGTTGAGCTGAATGTGTCCATAAAGGGGTATCAGAAACGTCACACCTTCAGGCAGAATAGGAGAGGGGCGGTGTTGCAATTTTTGTTAAAATCTATTTACAATTCAAGAAGATTGACGCCTTATATTCTGCTATTGATAATAATATAGAAACGATTTCAATTGAGATTATTTCAAAAAATAAGGAAAATATTGTTATAAGTTGTATATACAAAACTCCTTCAGCAAAGCATGATGACTTTGATAGGGAATTATAATTGTTATTCGATAATTTCAAACTTTGCAATAAAAAGGTATTTGTATGCGGGTTTTTTAATATTGATCTGTTGATAAAGGAACCAAGGGTTTGTTAATGTTATGGTCAATATGGGGTTACATCCTATCATTTCAAAACCCAGTAGAATCTCACGATCAAGCAGCACTTTAATCTATAATATTTTCATAAATAACTTTCATGAGGGACTATACAGCGGATTGTTAATAGATGATGTCAGTGATCAGTGACCCATATTCGCAGTTTGCAGTAGCAAACTTAATCATGAAATTACTGGAAAGTCAGTTTTTGTTAGGTGTATGAAAAACAAAAATATAAATCAGTTTAAAGAAAAGTTGGCTGGAGAAACATGGTCTGACGTGTATAGTAACGAAAATGATAATAAGGCTTTTTGAATCGGTTTTTATAATTATTTGATCGTTGCTGTCCTGTTAAAAGAAGTCATGGTATGAAACGAAGAAAGACAAAACCGTGGTTATCTAAAGGATAAGTAAATGCATACAAAAAGAAGAACGTATTGTATTAGAAGTTTTTAAGAAATAGATCAGTAAAGAATGAGGAAACACATAAGCGCTACAAAAACACCTTTACTAAAATATTACGTAAGTTTAAGAAAAGTTACAATGATAAACTGCTGTACGACTATAAAGGTGATACTCAAAGAACATGGAGTACGTTAAATGAATTAATAGAATAAAAAAAAAGCAGAGTCAGGATTTTCCTCACAAATTCTTGCACAAGGGTAATATATTTGACAATAAAAAGCATTTTGCAAATGGCTTTAATGAATTCTTTGTAAATATTGGTATAGAGCTTGCTAATAATATTCCTGATATATGTGAAAAATCTATTTACAATTATTTAACTATCAGAAATGGGTGCTCAATGTTTCTTGAAAATGTCAATGAGGAAGAGATCATTAGTGTGGTAATGTACTTTCAATCCAAAAGATCAAAAGATTGTAAAGATGTAAATATGTATTGTATAAAGCATATTATCGAGTATGTAGCTAAACCTTTGACCTACATTTGCAACCAGTCTTTTATTACAGGTATATTTCTAGACGAAATGAAGATAGCAAAGGTAATACCTCTTTTTAAAGCAGGTGACAGGGATCAATTTAGTAATTAGAAACCGGTTTCTATTCTTCCTCAATTTTCGACAATTTTAGAAAAGTTGTTTAAAAAAAGGCTGGCTAATTTTTTAGACAAACATAAGTAGTTATTTGATAGTCAGTACAGCTTTAGGGCTGGACGTCCAACAGCTATGGCTCTTACCGATTTTGTAGAAGATGTTACTTTAGCAATTGATAATAAAATGCATGCAATTAGGGTATTTATAGACCTCAAGAAAGCTTTTGATACAATTAACCAGGAATTGCTTCTAAAAAAATCAGAATGTTATGGTATACGAGGAGTACTGAATAATTGGATTTCCAAATTATCTCCTAAACAGACAGCGTACAAATTAATCAATGTTCCTCAGATTTTTTAAATATCAAATGTGGTGTTCCTCAAGGATCCATTCTGGGACCTAAGCTTTTTATTTTATACATCAATGATATATGTTGTGTTTCTGATGTTGTCAAATTTGTCCTCTTTGCAGATGACACTAATATTTCATGTACAAATTATGATATTGATCAGTTGATTATCTGAGCGCATGTGTATCTAAGGTGTTAAAAGATTTGAAAGTATGGTTTATGGTAAATAAATTATCTTTAAATATAGATAAAACAAATTTTATGTAATTTTCAAAAAGGCATTGTGAGAGCACTATCGATATAAAATTTGATGAGTATGTGATAGAAAGAGTATTTAGCACAACATTTCTAGGGGTAGTAATAGGCAGTAAATTAAATTGGAAGAAACATATCAAAAAGGATAATTCTAATGTTGATTAAAGTCTTGCGATAATGTAAGATTTAAAAGTTCAATTTGAAGTTTAATTTCCCGACTTCACCATAGATCATTGGGCTAGCTGCAAAATTGTCAATGTTGAAAAGTTTTCTCAAAAATGATCTATAAAATTTTTCAACATGAGCCAAATGACTAAAACCCCAAATCTCACAACCATTAAGTAGGATTGGCAAAACTAAACTGTCAAATAAGATGAGCTATGTTTATTGGTAGCTCGAGGCACCCTACTTAGGAGAGAATACATAACATGTTTTGCTTGTGAAATTTTGATGACTAATAACTTTGTTGAGGTCTGTTCAGGAAGGTGCTGTAATTGTTGCTTGCCACCTTACCTGGATAAAAACTTCCCCACCGTGCCCATTTCTTGTTATTATACACAAAATTAGGACAACACGTACGGTACCGACCTGAAGTTAGCCTCAGATTCAGATTCAGATTAATTCAGCCTCAGGTTCGAATTCAATGAGATTATATTGCAATGCTGCCATTAATTTTCAATCAAAAGTATTTTTCCCTTATGTTTTTATGTTTGTTTGTTTTTGGGTTTAACCAAATATATGTTTTGTTTTCCTTTAAAATAAAAAACAAAAAAATTGTGTTTTTTCTAAACTAGCTCGTGAACTAACATGCCAGATAATAAATGAAAGACCAGACACCCCTACGAATAATTTGACATATGATAAATATCTATTAAAACCGACAGTACCCTCAAAAATGGGCCCAAATGGCATATTATATGGTTAATTTAATGAAATTCAGGAAACTAGCTCCTGGACGAACATACCCGCATATACACATGGGACACTAAGACCAAATGATAGCTTGATATATGTGACATTTGGATTTATGTCGTCAGGCACCCTAAAAATTGGGCCAAAATGGTATTGTTATGTGGTCATTAAAAAAAAAAATCGGGGTTTTCGGCCTTAATTGATTGTCTTCGCTGCCTGGAGCTCCTAAACCAGCTCGTGGACCAGCATGTCCGCAATATACATATGAAGCCGGTTGACAAAAGCAATAAGATGTGCCATATCCATTGAAGCCGTCATGCATGTTGCTTTTTAATTTGTTTCGGCCCTTGGTAGCAAGGGCTTCCTTTAAAATAAAAAACAAAAAATCGTGTTTTTTTTTAAAATTAGCTCGTAAACTATCATACCAGAAAATAAATGAAAATAAATAAAATAAATTACGTGGTGACTTGTTGAAATTGGCGTTTTTCATATAGGTCCCATATCCATTGAAGCAACGTCAGGCATACTAAAAATATGGGCCCAAATGACATATTACGTGGTGACTTGTTGAAATTGGCGTTTTTCGGCCCTTTTGGTGCCCTGGGGCTTCTAAAATAGCTCGTGGACCAACATACTCGCATATACACCTTGGACCCATGTAAAAACATTATGTAATGGAGGACTTTCAGTTGAATTTATTTTTCTTGCTATTGCACTAAATTCTGATTTGGCTCTGTCGTTGAGAATACAAATAAAGGGTAAAATAGTCCAAGTTCGAAATCTTTGACGTATATCTTTAAAATTTCTTAATTCTGTCTTTATCTTCTTCTAGTAAAGAAATGATGCCAAACTGGTACGGCATAAAGGAGCTGGGATATAATTACGGATTTAAAAAGATTCATTCTGGCATTAAAATCACAAAAAGACAAAAACATACGATAAGCTTGACACAATATAGTAAACTTTACTTAGCATTTTTGATATGTGTGGGGTAAAAGACAGTGTGTCATCTATACAAACACCAAGGTAATCAGTTTTCGTACAATTGGCAACCTCAGGTCCGTTGATAATTATGCTTTCAGACTTACACTGTAGAAGGCCCGTGTGTTTTACGCTTTTGTTTACAAAACACATTTCCTTTATTTCTTTGGGTTCAGCAACACGTTTTTATCATTGACAAAGGTTTGATACTCCATTTGGTCCCAAATTACAGATTTTTAGGCAATTTTGCATGAAATGGCAGTATCATCAGCATACTTAGTCACACAAATGTTCTCTTCCGACCGGATTTCATCTGTGTATATAGTGAAAAGTATTGCAGAGAGAGAGCTTCCCTGTGGTACACCCACATTTATTTTAGCTTTTCTGATAATCCTTTGTCTAATCGTATTTGTCGGGTCCACCCTTCAAGAAATTGGGCTATCAGATGGATAAGCCACGGATCTTTTGCAAATTTAGTTAAGTCCTTAAGTAGATAGTTGGCAACACCGAGTAAAACGCATAGAAAAGAACCTTTGATATAGTGGTTTCCTTGCAATTCAAATGAGTAACAATATCGTTAACCAGAAGCAGTATAGCATCTACACATGAAACGCCCTTTTTACAGGCAAACTGATATGCATCACCTACTTCTTCAACTCTCTCCATCAACAGGGAAATATAATTTTCTGAAGGCTGTTAAAAGCGATACTTGCTAAATCTATCGGCCTATAATCATTTGCAGTTTGAGGTGTCTTAATTTTGGGAATAGGGGCTGTTGTGGCATTTACCACAGCAATGGTATTTGACTCTTGGAAATAGTTTCCTCAAAAATGTATGTGTATAAAGGGGCTAAATCGTCACTTAGAAACTTAAAGACCCACCAAGGAAGTTTATCAGATCAGCAGGCAACACCCTTTTTAAACTTTTTGAACTGATAACATACAGATTCTACATTTAACTCTGCATGCATCTCCCATGTATTCTGGCAAGGAAAAGTCAATGTCTTTGTTACGGGATTGATTAAAACGACCAAAATGTGTGTTTAGTTCATCCCCAAGAGTTTCATCAATACAAACTGTATTGTTTTCATCTGGGTTTCTAACAGATTTAATCAAGCTCCAAAAAGAATTTGAATTAATCTTTATGTGACCAAAGGTTTCACTCCTCACATCTCGTACCATTTATTTATTGTCCTCTCAATCTTGTTTCTCAAGCCTTTATTCTTTTCCTCTATCGCCTTCTGTTTGTCTTTTTCCAGTTGGGTAATTCTGCTATCCGGTGGAATGTGGTTTTGTCATTTTCACGGGTGCTGACTTTTTGAGTGGTATACACTGTTTACTAACAAACTCGAAGTGGCATGAAGTAATTTCTGTAAACTCATCAAGACTGTCCGATGATTCTTTAAACATATTCCAGTCGGTGGTCTTAAGACATTCCTGCATTTTCATTATATTTTGGTCTGTTAGATCTTTTTCCGTTTTCCTTTTTCTAGGTTCAAATTTACGGTGCTCTTCGTTGTATTTTGGCATTAGTAATATACTCTTATGACCAGACGTGGAGATGGGGGCTATATTCTTTGTTACGTAATAATCACCTTTGACATAGGCCTATACAGCATCCAGAGTTGAATTTGCATTAGGGAAGGTGACAAAATCTACTTCATTTTTGAAGGACATTGTTTCAAGAAATCTGATTCTTTGCCTGTTTATGTCACCAACAATAATGAAATAGGTCCTGGAATTTTCTCTCTGTAGATTAGTAAGAACCGCTCTCAATTCATTATCAGCCGTTGTTAAGTTTGATTATGGTCTGATGTACACATTTACAATAGTAATGTTTGATGTGTCACATGGTAGATAACGAGGGCGGGCCCGGATTGCGAGCAATTCAATATCTTCTGTTGACACTGATTGACATACTTTAAGGGTACATATTGTCCATTTCTTTGAAATGTAAGTAATGAGGCCTCCCCCATTTGCTGAAAATGCCTGTCATGACGAAACATGCAATAATCGTCGATTAGCAGCGCTTTATCTGCTACTCTGTGTTGTGGCATTTCATTCTGGAAAAATGGTCCAAATTTTGCAGTTTTGTTTCTTGTAGAGCTATAAATGATAGATTACGCAAGTTAGCAATTCTTTGTTCTGAATGCGTAAATTTTCCTTGGAGGCTATTTGCATTTGCTGTCAAACCATATGCAAAGCTCAAATTAGACGGATGTGTATGTCTAGTGCGTTGTTGTAATCCAGCTATCGAGCCTTTATGATGTCGAGCAATTGATAAGTCTTTTAATTTGTTCATCGACCGTGATTCTATTGTGAAAACCTGCCTCCTCCGAATATTGTATAAAGATTGTGAGCTATAGTGTAGGTTAGGCATGGTGACTTCAAAAAGCGTGGTAGGATGGGTAGTTGCTAAGGACGCTAAGTTCACTACCAAAAGTAAATGAAAAATATAACAAACCAGGTTTTTTAGCTCACTCACAAGTGAACTAAATTCATATATATGCAGTTACAAGTTATATGTGAGTACATCACCAATATGTTCAAACTACTTAGTGTGTGAGTAACAAAGCTTGCAACAATCAATGGTTCACAACTGGGGAACAACAAAAATAAAAAGAATATATAAAAATCAATCAAACATGTCAACACGGAGAAAGTGCATCTGCAATTTTGTTCTGCACACCAAGTATGCGCTCAGTTGTAAACATGTACGATTGTATTTGCAATGACCAATGACTCAATCTAGCATTGTTACTCTTCATTTGCTCAAGCCACTTCAGTGGCCTATGATCTGTCTAAATTATAAACTCTGTACCATATGAATAAGGATACAACTTTTGAATAGCCCAAACAATGGCTAAACATTCCTTCTCAAAGGTGGCGTAGTTCTTTTCTCTTGGCAAAAGCTTGCGACTGAGATAGATTACTGGGTGTTGGTGACCTTCATCATCGCATTGGGTCAATACAACCCCTAACCCATTATCAGTACATCGGATTGCAAAACGAATTTCTTATCAAAATTTGAACTAGATAATACAGGCTCACATGGAAGTGCAGCTTTCAATTCCACAAAAAGCTTTGTCATGTTCATCATTCCAAACAACAGTTTTTGGCATTTTCTTCTTAGTGAAATCAGTAAGGACACTGGCCTTCTCAGAGAAATTTGGGACAAAACAAGGATAGTATTCAACTAAGCCGAAAAATGCTCTCACATCAGTTTTGGTAAAAGGTCGTGGATATTCTTTGATAGCCTCAACTTTTTTGGGTCAGGATTAAGTGAAGCACTACCC
Organism: Chiridota heheva; assembly: GCA_020152595.1. Taxonomy (NCBI): domain Eukaryota; kingdom Metazoa; phylum Echinodermata; class Holothuroidea; order Apodida; family Chiridotidae; genus Chiridota; species Chiridota heheva. The sequence continues at coordinate 349,446 of JAIGNY010004328.1, read as the reverse complement.
ACAATAAAACAAAGATACGGCAATTTTGATTCCCCAAAGTTACATTTGTCTGGATTTGCAGTTAAACCAGCACCCCTCAACTTTTCCAGAACCTGATTTATGTGATCTAGATGACTTTCCCAGTAATCACTGAAAATAAGAATATCATCAATGTATGCCCTTGCAAAGTCATCCAGTCCATTCAACAATTTATCCACCAGGGACTGAAAAGTAGCTGGCGCATTCCTTAACCCAAATGGCATAGTTGTGTACTCAAACAGACCAAACTGGGTTATAATTGCTGACCTTTCCTTATCTGATTCTGCAAAGGGATTTAATAATAGCCCTTAGTCAAATCAAGGAGCTTCTACACAGAAGCTCCTTGGTCAAATCAAGTGAAGTGACATATGTGGACTGACCTACATCATCTATCATATCGTCAATTCTAGGGATAGGGTAAGCATTGGGAACTGACACTTCATTCAGTTTTCGGTAGTCAGTACACATTGTTATCTGTTTGTCCTTTTTAGGAATAATCACTATTAGAGATGCCAAAGGACTAGTAGAAGGTTGGACAATACCCATCTGAAGCAATCAATTTATTTCCTCCCGCACTGGTTCCTTAAGTGCATGTGGAAGTCTGTACGATTTTTGCTTTATTAAGGTTTCAGAACTTAACAAGATATCATGTTCTACCACACTTGTTTTTCCTGGAACATCAGAAAACACATCAGCAAATGCTTCAAGTGTGTCTTCAAGTTGACATAATTGCTGTTGGGAAATATTTTCGGATATATGAACATCTTTCCATGTTTGTTGGAAATTTTGAACCTCTATGGGTCCCTCCTTGATATTACCATCAGGTAAGCATGATTCGTGTTCATTGATGTGACAATAGTTGATTTCCCTTTCAATCCATGGTTTAAGCATATTAATATGAAACACAACTTTCCCGCATCTGGTACCCTTTTGAACCTTGACTTCATAATTCACATGGCTAATCTTCTTAGAAATGCCATGTGGGCCATTCCACTCAACTAACAACTTGTTTGTATCTGTAGGCAACAGTACAAGTACTCTCTGGCCCTTTTTATACGTCCTCTCACACGAATGTCTATCATACCATGTCTTTTGACTCTTTTGAGAATCTGACAAAGCAGTCTGTGCTAAATTAGCCAACTCAGATAAATTCTGTCTCAAATTTAACACATAGTCAATAACGTTTTGGCCCTCATCTGTAGTACCCTCGAGCCATGAGTCATGGACTATAGCTAGGGGACCCCTTGGATTCCTCCCATAGACAGATAGAGCAGCTCAAACGGACTAAAGCCAGTGCTTTCTTGGGGCACTTCTCTATATTCAAATAAAAGATAAGGAACATATTTGTCCCAATTTTCTGCCTCTTTATCAGCATAGGCCATCAACATAGCTTTCAAATTCCCATTAAATTTCTCAACCAACCCTTTGGTTTGTGGATGGTAGGGAGTTATTTTCAGATGATTGATTTAAAGTAATTTACAAACATCCTTGAAAAGCTTGGAGGTGAAATTTGTACCCTGGTCACTTAGGATTTCGTCAGGCAGTCCCACCCTAGAAAATACTGTTACCATTTCTTGAGCAATTGTCGCTGCTTCCATATTTGGGATGGGAACAACCTGTGGGTACCTTGTAGCATAATCAACGATCACTAACGCATATTTAATGCCCGATTTTGACCTTGGTAGACGCCCAATCAGATCCATTCCCACTCTTTTGAAAGGTGCGTCAATTATGAGCAACGGTACTAACAGACTAAAGGGCCTTCTTTACACCCTTACGATCTGCTGTTTTCTGACATCGTGGGAATGATTTACAATAGTCAGTTACCTCCTTGAAAATACCAGACCAATACAAATGTAGTAATACACGCTCTCGTGTTTTACTACAACCCATATGACCTGACAGAGGAATATCATGACCAAGCTTAAGCAACTGTCTTCTATACTTCTTTTCGGCAACTTTGGGTTTGTAGAAACCCACTTTCGTATTAGTATGTTATCCTTCCAGAAAAAAAAACACTCTATGCTCATTAATGTCCCCTTCAGAGACAACTCTATCCTTCACCGCACTCAGACTTACATCATTCATCTGCTCTTGGTAAAAATTCTCATTATTCACTTTCAGAATATCCAAGCCTTCACTATCACATGTGTCTACTCCACTGATACACTCCTTCTCATCAATCACCTCAACCACTTCCTTTATTACACTCTCTTTTCCACATATTGGACCATCTAGATCCATGGTATCATCTACTTTCTTACTTCTCACACCTGTTTGTCTATTCTCAACTACTTCCTCCAACTCTCTCTGTTCCATTTCCTGTGCTCTACTCCTAGTAACAACTGATACCTCTTTAACAGCCTCTCCACAAACGTTATTTCCTAATAACATCTCCCTATGGACTTGATGAGAGACAGCAACTTCAATCCAACCAGTTTTGAACTTACAACTCAAAAATACCCTTGCTGACTGACACTTGGTGACCCTACCAAACGCATCGTACAAACTGACCTCTCTATTTGGGAGCATAAATCTCTTCTCAACATACTTCTCTTGTACCACTGATTGATTACAGCCTGTGTCTCTTAACAGAGTAATTTTCTTGCCATTTACAGGACCTTGACTCTCAAAACTACTTTCAGCTGTGGTGTTTTCACAAAACTTGGTACTAGAAGGTTTTGCATTTTTTCTTTTTAGAACTGGACAGTCTTTTACTATGTGCCCTTATTCTTTACAATGATTACAAGTTCTTGTCTCCTTTTGTTGGAAGAAGTCAGGTTTTTGATCACCTGCTTTCTTACCCCCTTTTTTGCGAGGGTTACTGTTTTTTTTATTTCTATTGAATTGTGCAGGTCCTAGTTTTCCCCATTCCTTCCTATTTCCCCCCACTCGACATGCCAGCCCGAGCCAAGCTGTACTCATCTGCTAAAGTAGTTAGATCCTTTAGGGTTTTTGGTTGTTTTTCCTTAAGCCATACTGACAAATCCCTAGAGACTAACCCTAAAGCCTGTTCAATAGCGACGAGCTCCTTCAGCTCATGCCTTGTTTTTTAACACCTGCTGTGTCAATCCACCTGTCTAATAGGTGATCTATCCTAACACCCCACTCAGTAAACGATTCATCTGCACATTTCTGAGCAGTCCTAAATTTCTGCCTATAGGCTTCTGCATTTAATTTGTATCTTGCAAGGACAGCCTGTTTAATAGCCTTGTAGTCCCTTAATTTTTCTAGGGACAATGCAGAGTAAGCCTCTCTAGCCTTCCCACTTAACTCTGGTGCTAACCATGTAGCCCAATTTTCTTCATCCACCCCATTAACACGCATGATATATTCAAAAGTACTTAAATATACATCAATATCATCGGAAGGCCTCATGGTTGGGACCCGTATTTTGGGATTTCCCCTTTATCTTGTTGTCTATCCTCCAAGAGTCTGATTTTCGCCTCAGCCTCCCCACGCTGGATTGCTAGGGTCTGTTCCATTTGCTCCCTCTGGAGCGTCATCCTCCCCTCCATCTCATCTTTTTGCATTCACAACATATCCTGCATGTAGCTCATGAGAGCTACTACAGACCCATTCTGCTTCCCTTCAAGCATACTTTGATCATCCATATTCACGATAACTCTTTAGGACCTTGTAATTGGTCTATCAAAGTTATCCATACACACAGAACTTTCAATAGTTCAGGAAATATGCACAACCAATCACACACTGAACTCCTAATAGTTCAGGAAAATACCCAACCAATCACACACTGAACTCGCTAATAGTTCAGGAAAACACAACCAATCAATTAAAAGGTTCACACAAGGTTGAAAAACAATTAATTATGCCATTTGCAAAATTATCACATGAATTCTATCAAAACATCAAAAATTAGCATCTTACAATAACCAGATCTATTAGGCAACAACCCCTTCTCTGGATTACTGCAGAAAACCTATTAAACACATTGATTAGGAATTCAAAATGAATAAAAATGTGGTGAGCAAACGAAGAGCAACTTGTCATGTTCCCCAATATGAACGCAATGAAAAGTGCAAGGCTACTCACCCAAATTTATTCCAGTATCTCCGCCGTCTGCGTGATTTGTATCCTGTCCCTCTCATGCACGGTAGCAACATAAATCACTCTCAGCGGTAGCAGATTATATCACCTCAAACGGTAGCACGTAACATCAGTTTGAACAGTAGCAAAATTCATCACATCAAACGGTAGCAAACAACATCAAATCGAACGGTAGTAAAATACATCACATCGAACGGTAGCAAATATCATCAAATCGAACGGTATCAGAATACATCACATCGAACGGTAGCAAATAACATCAAATCGAACGGTAGCAAATAACATCACATCGAACGGTAGAAAATAACATCAAATCGAACGGTAGCAGAATACATCACATCGAATGGTAGCAAATAACATCAAATCGAACGGTAGCAGAATACATCACATTGAACGGTCATACTGTGAGTTTTCACAAATTTTGATGGTCTGGTGCACTTGGCTTTATTTATTCCCCCGCATTGCCGCCATGTCATCATTAAGGCAGCTTTTAACTTTACAATTACAAAGTACACAAAAGTATTGCTCATGTCCATGATATATTTCAGAATTCAACATCCAGAGGATTACAAATTTAAGAATAAGTTCATCAGATATGTATTTGTATCACAATTATCAAAGCATTTCATTACTGTACCAGCGGAAAACCCACCCATGCTCTTTTTTGATACCTTGTCCATCATCTCCTTTTGTTGGACGGACCAAACATTTTTCTATGACCACTCCTGAGAATGAACCAATCACAATATTATTTAATATTAGTTTATCCAAAAGGACTTATCAGACATCTCATTGGTCAGAAGTTAGAAACTGCCAAATCAACAATATTGGGTGGAGGGCAAATTTCTACACTTAGGCACAATTTTGATTGATGCATAATACAAAACTTTTACTTATTCTGGCCAGATAAAACAAGAATTCTTGAGGTCACGGCCACTTGTGCAGACTGTCACAATTTCCTACTTCAAATCTTAGGATTATAATAAGATGACATAAAACAGATGGTTTTTGATGACAGCTTCTTATCAACACAATTTAGGAAAACAGAGAGTCATTATGATGGAGAAAATAGTTTCTAAACAAATTATCTCTGGTCAGTCATTGGCCCAGATTAAATAGTCTCTCAGTTTTGATAACGAGAAATTATCAAACTTCATGACAGTCCGTATGTACTATTAACTTATATAGCAAACATTGCTTTTTAGAAATCGTCTGGTAGCATGGGGTTTCCATAATCAAAGATGCTAAAATGTTAAGAAACAATCTCTAATTACAAATTAACATAATTGCTTCTAAAAATAGCAATTTCTTTTTTCTTCTCCGAAATACATGTTTCATTGTTTTTCTTTATAAACAGTCAAGAATTTCTTTTTCAGCTGCACTAATATGGGCCATCGTAAATTGCTGTTATAAAGGTCCGTATTTTGACACACAGATGCAACTATGGTTCTGCACTCAAGCTATACAATATCTCTCTGAAAGAATTCAGCGGCTCTAAATTTAAAACTTAAACAATTTCCCAGTAGAGATTTACAAAATTGTAAATTTAAAAAGAAGTAAAGCAGATTAAACTATCAAGCCACCTTAAGTCCTCAATTTATTTCACACTTAGGGCGTTTTTGGTAACATAAAGTTGGGATTATTAGTCCAGTTCACGCTCCCGATCTGGAGATCTTCCAATCAGGAGATTTCTTGTCATTATAACCTACAATGCATCTTTCCAAATGCAAATCTGTGTAAAGAAATACATAACGGTAAATAGGTTTCAGTCAAAAATGCATGCAAAATATTCAGATCTTATTGGTATCCCAAAACGATTAAATTGTTTTCTCTATTTTCACCAGCGCAAATTTGACTTTCAGGAAATTTTGTCAATATTTTTTGAAGAGCAGATTTTAACATTTTAACAACCAGCAAAAGTTCAAATTATTCAGAAATATTAATTCCAATATCATTTCCAAGGTATAGTTTTAGAATTACAGAATTTGACAAGTAAAAATATATTAACGGCTAAATTTATTAGCAACATTTTAATTTATGGTCACTGCGCATGTCTCGATCTCCCAATCGGGAGGTCTCCCGATCGAAAGATCTCCCGATCGGGAGCGTGGACTGGACTGATTATAAAGTTGTACAGATTGGGTACTTTAATTTCTAATGTGATGCAATATCATTTTGGTAATGTATTATTTTCTGTTTTGCAGAAGCAAATTAATGCCCATAACATTATTATCTACGACATGTGTACCTAATGCCAGTTATCGTCTCTATAACGCGCGAGTGGTAAATATATTTCAATTCCTGTGTTTTGATTGGTCGAAACACAATGGTTAAATGTGCACTTAAATTGATAAGCCAATCATAATCGATTTGTAATCAAATGTATGCCGCCACACTTTATTTTCGATAGATGGCATTTAAAAGTTGAATAAGGACGTGTATATTTGTAATGTTATATAAAAAAAATTGAAATTAATCAAAAACCATGAAAATAGCCAAGGATTTCAACAAAAATGGGTTAAACATCGACTATTTATAGTATTTTTTAAATCTCAGGCAGCCATTTGTATATTTGCTTCGTATTTTTTTTACACCTTTGTTTTCTATCGTTATTGTTTGAAGTGGTGCAGCAAATTCTGACCGAAATTTGAGAAAAATGTTCGACTATTTATTAATATAATAATATATTGTTTGTTGATTTTCTGTCACACTTAAGAACGCAGATGGCTCTTACATTTTCAACACCCGTTAATATCTAGCTCATTCAATGACTAAATTTAGGGACTAATTTCAAAGAATTATGTACATATTTTGTGTTGGCTATTTTCATGTATAACAGTTTTTTCCATATTATGTGAGACTGTCATCGTGCATAACTCGGGAACTAAGCGGGCATAACTCGGAAACTATGGTGCTACCTTTCAGTTTTTAGTCATAACATTTATAAACTATTTTATGCATCAATCTATCTCTATTTAGCAAACTTGCCACACACCCATGCAATGGTAGCTAAAGAAGGCTTCCTCTCATTTATCCAAGGTGATTTTTTTTCTTTATATATTATACTTGTACTCGTGCTCGAGTTATAGTTGTACTCGTGCGTACTTGTACTCAGGAAATAAAAATGTAAAGTACTCGTACTCATACTCATGGCTTTGGGACTCGTACCCGTATTCATGTCCTTGTACTTGTACTCTTACTCAAGAAAATGTACTCGACTACAAGTCTGGTATAACCCTTATAAGAATTATCTAAGTGGATTTTAACATTATAATTTATATTTGTCTTCTTAATACTGTAATATCACTGATATTTTCCGCTTCGCACATGAACCCCAATTTTGCTCGTTTCCTTTTAATGTTCAGGGGAAACTACTCTTCTGCCTGTTAAGAAATGCTTACCTAGATTTTAACAACAGAATTTAAAATTGTCTTCTTTTTATCAATTAAATTTTTAACTTTTTGTTGATTTTCAGCAATTTTGTGGCAATAAAAACAAGAAAACTCAGAGCTTACGGGGGCTTCGCCTCTGGGTCTTTTCCTTATTAAGGTTTCGCCCCTGGACGTCGCCAGGGGGCCTTAAGCGGTTACATGCTGTTTTGTAATTCCATGTTTGGTACTTGACTGTGCTTTCAAGCCAAAATGTCTGGCGATACCGCTAGTTGTGAGGAGGAAGGAGGGGTGGAAGGGGAGGGGGGCGTTCCAAATTGTTACATGCTGTGTGATTGTAGACACATTGTATATCTTTTATAGATAAATAGGGATTTTTCTGCCCACAAGCCAAAATACCTGGCAATGCTGCTAGTTGTGAGGGGGAGGTTGGACCGCTAGTTGTGAGGGGAGGTGAGGTGGGGGTGGGGTCTGTTCCCAATTTATCTATGTTCCTAATTTATCTATGTTGTGTGGTTGTAGACACATGTATCGCAGATTTTCGTTGCAGAAATGTGTCTTTACAGCCTCCTTGCGCTCGAAGTCTAGTTAAGCCCCTGGGTGTAGGGATATCCCGGGTGTTAATCACCCTAGGTGTATTCGAGGACAACTGGGATGCTTTAGGGCCGCGTTATCAAATGACTGAAGAAGACATAGGGATTAGGAATGATATAGTGTCATAATTAGAATAATAAGGGGATTGTTACATCATGTAAGTTCAACGTACCAAACATCTGAACATATAGGTCTAGTTAAAATGTGTTTATTCGACTGTTCCCTGTGAGTGTGAGGGGAGAAGCCAGGGGCATAGTCTAATGGGTGTGGGATTTTTAAGAGGTGTTGTGGCTCAGTTGTTAAGGAGCCATGCTTGCTCGTATTGCAATGGTACCGGGTTCGATTCCCGTTATGACCACTGCATTGTGTCCTTGAGCAAGACACTTTATTCTACTTGCTTCAGTCCACCCAGCTGTGACAAATGAGTACCTGCTATAAAGTTAATCTGCGATGGACCGGCGTCCCGTCCAGGGGAGGTCATGTACTCTCATCCGATTGCGCCATGGAAACAGGGGATAATCACCGGCCCTTATAAACCTAAGATGTCTCTGGTGGATTTAGCTTTAGCTATAATATTTTTCGTCGGGCAAAAAACATGGTTGTGGAGGCAAAACGGTAGGAAAATACTTTTGTTTTGTTTCTTTGCAAAAAGACAAGATATTTGTGAAAATGTTTTGGAAAATATAATTATTTATGTTATTTTCATGGCCATAAAAGTCGGAAGGAAGGGGGGGGGGGGCACCGATACTTGTTTGGCAGAGCTGGGGTATGTCGGCTGTACTATCTAAATTGTACATATTTCTTAAGAATTACCTTCTTAGTTAGATATAAGAATCATGTCCTTATGGATGACTTCACACTCGGGGCAGTGAGCACGATCTTACTTGGTCAGATTTATGTACAATGTCGGAATGTATTGTTCAAATCAGAGATATATCTTAATCATGCCCATCTCGGCTTTATAATAACCATGCCCTCCCGCGACTCGGCATGATGCTGAAAAACATCATACTTCGGCACTGACCTTAGTCGGGCACAGATACAAAATGTCATACTGTCATGGCCAAAGAGGCGGGGCTGGGGGCGGCCTCCTCCTGTTGGACATCGTTCTAAGTCGGGCAGGGAATCATGTCCGACTCGGCTAGAAAATAGGGGCCATGTTCTCTTCTCTCGGCATGTTGACTACTTGTTTCTTGGGCACCGATCTTAGTCGGGTAGAGACGGTCGGAAGCACTGTTTCAATTAGAGAAATAATTTCTTAATTAAATGTGATTTGGCTATAACAGTCATGTCCTTCCAACTCGGCATGATGCTGACAAGTTGACATGATCGAGTCACCAATTTTAATTTGATAGGGATGTGAAATATATTATATTCAGTGGCGTAGCCAGCTTCCAAAAAAAAATCTTAACTTTTTATGTCAAAAGTGTGTGTGTGAGAGGGGGGAGGGGGGGGAGGGGAGAGATACAAAGGACCTTGGTAACGTTATTTCTAAAAATGAGGAGGGGGAGTCAGGACCTCTCCATATCACTTGACTTTGCTATAACCTGATATGTCGAAAATACCAGAGATCTATGGGCTTTATGGCATGCACGGGGATTCTTACCCGGCGAATTGGCTACCCAGCTAGATATCAGAATCAGGTCTATACACAACCTGACATGATGCTGATTCTCGGGTTGGCTAACAGGAACGTTCGTATATGAGAGAAACCCCTCCCATACATTTAATATCCTGATCTCGAATGACATGGGCGGACTGAGACTGGTTTGAAGTTGTTCACAAGGATCCTCATGAGCTAAATCAGTTTTGTTGATAGGCGGCCGGGATTAGGGCCAGGGCCGTGTGTTCTGTGAATATGGGGAGCACTTCCTCCCAATTTAAATCCATTTCTTTTAAACAGTTGTATGGTGTTTTCTTTGTGTGTTTTGTATCTTGGTGTGATTTTATGATTTTGCCCTTTCCCCAACTCTCTGTAGACAATTTTTGTGTGCTTATCCCACACTTTCAAATCCCGCCCATGGTTCTGTTTATGCATTTTTCGCCTTAAATGGTTCACCACTTTTATGGAGGGAAAGATTGTTTTGACCCAATGAAGAGTCCGTTCTTTTAGCAAAACTTTTACCAAGTTAATTTGTGGTTCGCAAAATCATTGCCGAAAACTACGTAAATATTGTTCTTGTTTGTTCACGCTTTTGGGACGTCACCGTTTTCACAGTTAATATAATATATAGATAGTATAATGCTTGTCCAGTAATATTTTGCTTGAACCAGAAATCGTCAGCGCTTACGGGAACCTCCCCTTTACCTTACCTGTTCTTCGCCACCAGACCCCACTTTTGCGTCCGCATTATCTCAATTTCAGGGGAAATGTCTTTGCCTAAAAAGTATTAACGGGCCAGGTTAACCTATCGTTAAGAGTTTTCTTCTTTTCATCGAATGAATTTTTGTGCGTATGTTGTGTTTCATTTAAAACAATTTCAGGGCATTAAAATTAAACAAAAGCTTCATGGGCTTCGCCCCTGGATCAAGCTAAACCCCTTAAACGGGCCACGGGACCCAACGCCGTTACACGTACGCAGCATTAGTACATGAGCACAACCGCCTCTCTCCACTGCGCGCACCCCCTTCCTTCCCCCCGCCTCCCTATCCATGCCCGAGCGAAAAATTTGTTAGAGTCTTCTTCTTTTCATTATTTAATTTTTGGTCATAGTGTTTCATTTTAAATAAGTTTTGGGCCTTAAAAGTTAGAAGAAAAAAAAAACTGAATCTGTTCATGTGGCTTCGCCAGGGCTTAACAGTGCCTCGGCCCTGGATCACACCGGGCCCCTAAACAGGCCAATGGACCACTCGCCGTTACGCGTACGCTACGTGAGGAATACTGGCTCTAGCCACTGCTCCCCCTTCCTCCCCCAGCTGCCCAGCCACACATCCTGGTGACGCCACTACTTAAAACTAACTGTTTGTTTATAGATTGAATGCGATATTTTATAGGTTTTGGCGGGAAATTTCAATTCCCCCCCCCCCCCTCACACCCCTTACTGAGTAAGATGGTCCCGTACGGCCATACTGTACTGTTTAAAAAGTTACATCAGAGATATATCTTAATCATGCCCCATGACCTGATGACTGGATATTAAAACCATGTCCTCTCAACTCGGCACAAGCTGCCATGCATGAGGGATAATGTCTATAGTCCCCCGTCTCATTGGTCCCCCGTCTCATCGGTCCCATGTCTCATTGGTCCCCCGTCTCATTGGTCCCATGTCTCATTGGTCCCCCGTCTCATTGGTCCCCCGTCTCATTGATCCCATGTCTCATTGGTCCCCCGTCTCATTAATCCCGCGTCTCATTGGACCCCGTCTCATTGGTCCCGCGCCTCATTGGTCCCCGTCTCATTGGTCCCCGTCTCATTGTTCCCCCGTCTCATTGGTCCCCCGTCTCATTGATCCCCCGTCTCATTGGTCACCCGTATCATTGGTCCCCCGTCTCATTGGTCCCCCGTCTCATTGGTCCCATGTCTCATTGGTCCCCCGTCTCATTGGTCCCCCGTCTCATTGGTCCCCCGTCTCATTGGTCCCCGTCTCATTTCTCCCGCGTCTCATTGGTCCCCCCGTCTCATTGGTCCCCGTCTCATTCGTCCCCCCGTCTCATTGGTCCCGCGTCTCATTGGTCCCCGTCTCATTGGTCCCCTGTCTCATTGGACCCCGTCTCATTGGTCCCCGTCTCATTGGTCCCCGTCTCATTGTTCCCCGTCTCATTGTTCCCCGTCTCATTGGTCCCCGTCTCATTGGTCCCCGTCTCATTGGTTCCCCGTATCATTGGTCCCCCGTCTCATTGGTCCCGCGTCTCATTGGTCCCGCGTCTCATTGGTCCCGCGTCTCATTGGTCCCGCATCTCATTGGTCCCGCGCCTCATTGGTCCCCGTCCCATTGGTCCTCCGTCTCATTGGTTCCCCGTCTCATTAATCCCGCGTCTCATTGGACCCCGTCTCATTGGTCCCGCGTCTCATTGGTCCCCCGTCTCATTGGTCCCCGTCTCATTGGTCACCCGTATCATTGGTCCCCCGTCTCATTGGTCCCGCGTCTCATTGGTTCCCCGTCTCATTGGTCCCCCGTCTCATTGGTCCCCCGATTCATTGGTCCCATGTCTCATTGGTCCCCCTTTTCATTGGTACCCCTTTTCATTGGTCCCCGTCTCATTGGTCCCCGTCTTATTGGTCCCCCGTCTATTAATCCCTTCTCATTGGTCCCCGTCTCATTGGTCCCCCGTCTCATTGGTCCCCGTCTCATTGGTCCCCCCCGTCTCATTGGTCCCATGTCTCATTGGTCCCCCGTCTCATTGGTCCCGCGTCTCATTGGTCCCGCGTCCCATTGGTCCCGCGTCTCATTGGTTCCGCGTCTCATTGGTCCCGCGTCTCATTCGTCCCCCGTCTTATTGGTCACCCGTCTCATTGTTCCCCCGTCTCATTGGTCTCGCGTCTCATTGGTCCCGCGTCTCATTGGTTCCCCGTCTCATTGGTCCCCCGTCTCAATCGTCTCCCGTCTCATTGGTCCCGCGTCTCATTGGTCCCCACTCATTAATCCCCCGTCTCATTGTTCCCCGTCTCATTGGTCCCCCCCGTCTCATTGGTCCCCATCTCATTGGTCCTCCGTCTCATTGGTCCCCCATCTTATTAATCCCGCGTCTCATTGGACCCCGTCTCATTGGTCCCGCGTCTCATTGGTCCCCCGTCTCATTGGTCCCCCGTCTCATTGATCCCCGTCTCATTGGTTCCGCGTCTCATTGTTCCCCCGTCTCATTGGTCCCCCGTCTCATCGGTCCCATGTCTCATTGGTCCCCCGTCTCACTGGTCCCCGTCTTATTGGTCCCCCGTATCATTGGTCCCCGTCTCATTGGTCCCGCGTCTCATTGGTCCCGCGTCTCATTGGTCCCGCGTCTCAATGATCCCGCGTCTCATTGGTCTCGCATCTCAATGGTCTCGCGTCTCATTGGTATCTCACCACCCACGATTACCGGAACAACACTCGCAAAAAACGATTAATTCACAATTGATTTCGCTAATATTGCAAAATTGCTTATTAATTGTGCAAAAGCTAATTACATATAAAAGTTCATTGCATATTCGTCGTGCACAATATGTTGACTATTTCCCATTGCTTTTTACATAACATTTCCCTGCTTAATATATCATTGCGGGACCAATGAGACGGAATTTTGTTTTATGTTCTTATCATAGGTTTCAATGAGAGGGAAACCAATGAGACGGGGGACCAATAAGACGGAATTTTTTGTTTTATGTTTTTACCATAGGTTTCAATAAGGGGGTACCAATGAGACGGGTGACCAATGAGACGGGTGGCCAATGAGACGGGTGGCCAATGAGACGGGGGACTAATGAGATGGGGGACCAATGGGACGGGGAACTAAAGAGCGGACCCCATGCATGATTGCCGAGTCACTAATCTTAATCTGGCAAGAATGTGAAATGTCGGATACTATCGGATAGGGTGTAGCCAACCTCCAAAAAGGTGGGGGTTGGGAAACCGTGAATATTGAAAGTTTGATGACAATGTTCATAAAAGTGGGGGATGTCGATAGAAATTGATAACGTCATTCTTTATAAAGAAAGTTAGGGAAGTCCTATTCAGGGCCGGGGGGTGGGGTCACAAAATTGGGGGGACAAGAGGCACATTTCCCCCAAAATGTACTGAATTTGTAAAATTCTGCTGAAAAGTCCCTTCTGTCCTGGGGGAATTACGGCCCTGGTACTATTCATACCAGAGCTTTAATGACCCATCCTATCCAAATCGACTAGATATCAGAATCATCTTTACTCGAATCGGCATGATACTGATTCTTGATTTGGGCAACTGGTATAGTGGCCGTAATCACCTCTCTGGGGGCAAAACCCACAAATTTTCCTGTGACAAGTGCCCAAATATTCACGGGTAAATTTAGTTACATGAAAAGTTGCTGCTAATCCGGAAATTCCCTTCAACTCTTCAATTTCAAAAAGACTACCTATATTTTCGAAAAATTTCCCTCATTTTCGAGAATTTCACTTTAATTTCGGGAAATTTGGAAAATATTTGGAAATTTTTTGGAAAATTTGGGCCAGTTTTTGGGAACATTTGCGTTACACCTTAACAACTGCCGAATTCTAACCCCATGTGTTACGCCACTGCATAACATAATATCATGGCATTTCTACAGGGAAAATGCAAGACAATCCCATCAAAAGACAATTATAATCATAAAGTAATCTAATAATGATTCAAAATGTGACGTCGGCAGTGGCGCCGCCAGAAAAAAATATTGGGAGAATAAATGAAAAATTGTATGTATAAGTGTGTACCGTCTATGGTGGTACTAAGCACGCGAAGCCCCAGGTTTTGTTCGTGGTTGAGGTGGCAGGAATTTGCTTAAAACCCATGTCAAATATATACACCAAAATCACTTTGAATTTTTGAAATTTTTAAGAAAGGGGACACGTGCCCCCCATGCCACTCTTGCCGGTGCCACTGGACTTCGGCAAAATGGGGAAGAAAAATGACACTTGGTGAGAAAGTTTGATTTCTCATCAAAACTAGAGGCAATCATTATGTTTTTGTCACTGTGTTGGGCGGACCCAATACACATTTCCAATTTTGAACAGTGGGCCGGGCCCCACAGAAGGGAAATTTGTCGGGCCTCTAGGCACGTGCTCATGTGGCTAATGCTTCAATCTGGCACTATGCGTTTACACAGTAAAATGTCCCAATTTCGGCCTATAGGGAGGTATATGTGTATATGACCTTAGCGGCCCTCTCTACGGACCAGCCAAAGTGGTCAAAAAAATTACCGCATAATAGTTACCATGTTAGGCAAAAATAACTCCCGAACAAAACTTATTCTTCTTCTTTTTTTTTCTTCAGAAAATCTTGTTAAATCGGGACTGCCTAATAAAATACACCTAATACGAAGTCACCAAATTTCTTCAAATTTATCGACAACCGCAGGGTGAATTTTAAAAGCGCACGGTAAAAAGATAATTCAATATGCCATTATTTCAAATCGTGAAGAAAAATTTTAACCCTTGATTTACTTCCCCGCGTTCAAAATATGTCTGATTCTTATGTTATTTCTTTACAAACTTTGAATTGGAAATAGATGCATTGTGGGATACTTCTGTAAAGGGTCCCCCAATCGGGAGAACAAAACTGTTCTCCTATCGGGGTACGATCCGGACTGATTATAAATATAACTCGCCGTGCCCACACATGTCTTTAAAATCCTAAGCCCCCTATGACATTGGGTATATTTGTGTTACCCCAACCCCTCCAGCGCTCGATGTCAAATTACGCCCTTGGGAGTGGCCCTCGGGGGCTGCAGAGAATTTTACCTTCTCGTGTTGCATTAAGAAGTAAACTCGAGGAATTACTGACATAAAAGTGATTAAATTTTCGTAAATTTTGGCAACATTTCCATAATTTAATTTGAAGAAAATTTCTGAAAAAGAAAAAAAATCCCCAAAATTGAAAAAAATATTTGTTAGAAATATTTTTTTAATATAATATATATTTTGAAATTTAAGCAAATTTTACGAAAATGAAGAAGTTTCTAAAAAATTTTTAACAGATTTCTCGAAAAATAAGAAAAATGTCCTAAAAAAAAGGGGCAAAATGATACTCTGCCCCCAATAAAATCATTGAGGGCCAAGGCCCTCTTGATGGCCCCGGTTCATACGTGTTTCTACCAACGTTTCTTACCATTGGAAAATGTTCTGATAAGTGGCGTTGGCGTCCGTGGCCAGGGGTCAACTTCCCCCCAGTGAAGCTGTCTGCGAGGTCGCCGCATACTCTAAGGGCGCAAAAATTGTCCTCAGTTATATTTCATTCTTTTTAATCTCAACTTCTGCAATATGTATTCAAAACAAAGTTTGTAAATGTTTCTCTAAAAGCAATATTCTGATATCAAAAACATGGAAATCATCCCTGGACCCCAACTAAAGACAGATTTACCAATGGATCCTACATTAGAACCTTAACCAAGCGATATTCCTTTTAACTAACTTTAGTGTGGAATTAGACGATTTCAAGCAACTTTCTGATACTAAAATCACGTCAAAAAAACGCTAAGCGTCCGGGACGTCGTCATTGGGGCCTCGGGCAAGGGGAGACAGACAATTAAATGAGGGCACTTTTTGACAGTAATTGACAGGTTGAGGGCACTTTTCATTTTCAAAAAGAGGCACTACTTTTGTCCGTTTTCGAAAAAGTGGGAGGCACGTACCCCCTGGCCTCGGGTCCTCCTACACATATGGTTTGAGCATAGGCAGGACTTGAGGTGCAAGGGGGAGCTTGCCCCACCCCCACATTTTCCAAATGTATACTTTTGTAGGGTGATTTTATTTTTTTATCTTAGCGTGATTTGATGATTTTTCCCCCAACTCCCTCTCCTACTTTTGGCGTTATAGAACTCGCCCCTTGAACAGAATTCCATCCTGATTTTCTGTGCCTGTGGCATTTCAGTAAGCGGTTTGCAATTTCCAGTTTATTTCCATATTATCCCACTAAGCGTTTTAACAAAATTTGCACTCTAAAGGTTTGAAATATGTCTGTATGTGAAATTTGTTTTATTTGGACAAATTGTTAGAAGATTCAGCCTTTGAACATCGAAATTGACGCTATATTTCGTATCTCCACGTAAATTGATTTGGAAGTTAAACTTCCTACCCGTGTAAAGGCAAAACGAGGGGAGTTTTTATTTGAATAACATCAATATGTGCTGTCTGTGGAGTTATAGGCATAAAGAACTTGCAAAGTGTATTCTTGTATATTCATAAGTAACCAATGTATAATTTCATTGAGTCATATTCAAAGAAGCATGTGT
>JAIGNY010004328.1:257500-327500 GCA_020152595.1 Chiridota heheva | reverse complement strand
CGGACTTGGCAAGCTGCCAGCAGTGATTCACAAGGCTTAAAGCATGAAGCTGAACTGTGTACGTATGTTTATGCAAAGAGCTTCGTGTATGGGTGATTTGATGATAGTATGTGTACGTTCAATTGCGTTAAATTCCTATAGTTCAGTTGTTTTGCTCGGAATTTGATGTGCGTAATGTATGTTATGTTATGTGTGTAAATCAGCGGATGACATGAATAGAGCGAGATTAAAGGGAGGTCTGTTTAAACACTTAATTATTTAACTGAATTGAACGTTTGAGTGCTGGGCGGAGGAGTGAACTTTAGAGCCGAGTGCTGGGCGGGAATTGCGAGCCCGCCCAGCGCCGCCCACCGTAGCTAGAACCCAGGACATAACCTAGAAGATAACGTGTGAAATTGTTGTTAATCATTTTCGCTTGTTGTACAGTAAGTCTAATTGTGCTACATTGCATCGTGGGGGGCTAAAACGTTATAGAATTTTAAACTTAAATGCACTATCTAAGGATAACGTTTTGTTGGGTTGGTGAACACATGTGGCATTGCGTAAGCCGTGAGTTGTTACCAATGTTCCGTATGAGCAGCAGCAGATTTCCAGAAATAAAAGTTTGTTTCCAAAGTTGTTTACAGTGTTTGTTGACACGTGGAAGAATCTTTGGTGGGTAGTATTCAATTGGGCATCCCAGGGCTGCGATCCTGCTAGTTTGGCCGATAACTGGCTAAATATAGCAAATTTTGTCGTTTTGAAATATGTTTGGTCGGTAATCTTTTTTCAGTACCGGCCAAATTAAATTAACTTAACATTTATAAAGATTATTGTTTTTAATGTAATGAATTATCTAATGTTTACAAAATGTATTTTATAACTATACGTTGTGATGGAATTGACATTTGACCTTGCCAACATTAGTAATTGAGTGAGACATAATGGCACCATGCATTGAATGTCACATAGCTTTTGTTAGAAGCATACTTTTTCAGACATTGCTATGAAGTGTACATCATTGCACCCAACACAAAACTTAAGTCATCACTGAGAACCAATCTGGCAGTCATTCACAACTAACCTCGTTTGGCACATATGACCTGACTGTTAAGGTGCCATTACACCCAAACAAACATACAACTCATGCAAGAAAGTTTAAACTCTTTGATTTTTAACATGATGAATGTTTGCCCAAAAATGGAATAGACTTCAATAAAACTTAAAAACTTCTTAAAAATATCAGATATGAAAAAAATAAAAGCAATCAAATCTTCTTGCATTGTTATGGGTTGAGCTATAACATCATTGATGTCTGGTTGATACCTGCAGTAGGAAAATAAGTGATTTTTTTATACCTTTAGCACAAACTTGTATATGGAGACCTGCAGTATTAAAATATGCAATTGTGTTGAGACCACCTGCAGTATGAGAAATTAGATGTTTGGTGCTACAAAAATTATGAAAAAAAGGCAACTACTTGGGGGGCACATGTATATATACCTCACATATGAAATTGTCCCCCGGGAGAGGGAAATGGCATCACTGCCATGTGGGACAGGGTAACATGATTTATGGGACAGGGTAACATGAGTCTGGATGGCAAGACACATGGTGGGATGTCATCTTGATTGCAGGTGTGATGGGTCATGTGGTGGAATGGTATCAGAATGTCGTTTATGATTTCCTGCAAGGAGAGATGTAAGATGGGACTTTGTGTGGAACAGAGGGTGGGTTTGTAGTTTTGACATTGGAAAACGGTGATTCTGGGACTTGTATCATTTGCCATGTCTGTTTAACAGTTGAAATTGATAATTATCCTTAATTTCAGCAGAATACCTGAGATAAAACCTATTTTCAGCAGAATACCTGAGATAAAACCTATTTTCATCAATACATTCAATCTTTTTGGAATTTCTTGTAGATTAATCTAACTTCTGACTTTCTCTTGTACAATGATAGAGAATAGAGAGATTATTATTGTCAGTAAATTCCTGCATTTGAAGAGATTTGTGGCACCTACCGATTCAATGTTCCACCGGGTCCACCCTCTATACCCCGGACAAGATGAGTCATTGTACGACCTGCGTCACACAAGTGTTGTGATTTGACGCACCCCTCGGTCACACAAATTACTGTCTTGTCTCAAAATGACTGTATACCTGTGTCACTAAGGTGACGCACATTTCAGTGTAATTGACGTATGCCACAGTCACGAAAGTGACGGACATATTGACGCTTTAAAAACCAGGCATATGTATAAATTCTGCAGAGTAAAAAGTGAAATTAGTTTGGAGAGATAGACTTTGTGTCAAAATCAGTCAAAATCAGAAATCTTCAATAGTATTATCATTGGCCTCTGCAAATTGTACATTTAATCACATGCAACAGATTAAGCAAGTGACCCACATTGACCTGCCCATGCCATTAAAATGACCAACATCTTTGGTAAATTGACTCACCCTACAGTCACATATATGACTTAAATCTGAAGTGAAATGACGCACATGTGAGTCTATTTTTTTTTTATTTTGCAATGACCCAACTTTTACTCACCTTGCCGGGGGTATAAGGGGTGGGACATTCATTTGATAGGTGCATTAAAGGTAATGCCTATAATAGTTTGAATAGTTTGAATACCTGATGATCACTTATATATTTTTTTTTACAGGAACAATAAACTTGAATATTTCTGGTTATATTAATTAGTAATTTCTTTCGTCTCACAAAGACACTTATTGCCAAGATTCCAAGGGACTTGCATATCAAGTTGGCAATTACACCTGCTATTGCAGTGTTTCAGATGATGGTCAGTTTCTGCTCTCTCTGCCAGATGGCTGGAATAAGCCTGCTTTTACTGTTGTCAAGAAGGACATGCCAGGTAAATCTAACTATTGTTGCTTATTTAGATTAATAGACAAATTTTCTTCAAATTGAATTTGTCTTATACACCAAAAATAGTCCAGATCTTGCCAGGCCTAATCCCTTAAATAAAAAACGTTTTGTCACTATCCTGCCATAAATTTAAATTTCTCTATTCCTTAATGGTTTATTGTTATGTTAAGTTGGGTACTTTCTTCTCATACATGTAGATCAAACCGGTGTCCCAAGCAGTTTTTTTGATATAAATATTTATAAATCGGCCTTGTTAGGTCATGCAAGGATGTGTTACTTGGGATCTCTGGGTCATGTAAACCACTATTGTGCTGCAAGCCAAATATTATTTAAGAGGGTTTTGCCTTTGATGCTAGGCAGGGTGCTTAAAGTGGCACAGTGCAACTTACTTCTCAGGACGTTATGTTTTACACCTCCTCTTGCTTTTGTGGCCAATGAATGAATGCTATTGAGTCATTGTTATTTATTTGATAGGAAAGAAGCCTACCTTTTTATTTAAGGACTGGAAGGAACATAATAAAAACCCGTGGACCCCCAAGGGCCTCCAATGAGAAGGATCGATTTTGTGAGGTAAGTTACATTTTACTTTTTAGTGATATTAATTTTAAGAATGGCAGTTTTGCCTGTACTAAAGGTATATGGACAAACAGAACTTTCAATTCTGGTACAACTGTCTTTTAATTGTGTCAAAAGCATGGGTAGTTTCCCACTGATGCCTTATCAAAATAATCTACTGTATGAAAAGGAAGACAGCTTAAGATCTGTATTTTATCACTTTAAATTTATGACCCGAGGGAGGAAGTGGGGAGGGGGTGAAGGGGAGGGGGGGGGAATGGGCATGGTTACATTTTGTGGAGGCGAGGTGCAAATTGATTACACTATATTCTGTCATTTTATTTGTGGGCAACGGGATAGGGCCTCTGAATGAGGGGCTTATGCCCCCTGCCCCCTCTGGCTATGCTTTTAGTTTTCTTGTGAATAAAAATCATCCGCATTTTTTATGGTTAAATTTAAATGAGTTTATTAGATATTTTAAAACTATTAGTCATGTTGGTTGAACTCCTGTTTATCTAACAGCAATTTAACTTAATTGTTGTGATGGCTCAATGATTTGATACCAATTGAAAAATCTGTTATATTTTCCTTAAAATGTTACAAAAGCTTTAAAATTGGTAATTTCTTTTTGCTATTTATCAGTTTCTTGCATACTTTTGACAAACAGAGCTTGAGTTGATGCTACGGTCCATATATCTTTGATGCTGTTTTGTTTCCCTATTTGCCTTGCAAAAAGATACTTGCTCATTAGGTTCTCATTCAATTATGCTTAGTTGGCTTATATACGTATATGACTTTTGTTACAGCAGCTTCCCAAAACCTCAAGAACAATGCACTCAATTCATGTCACATATGTTGTTCTCAGGAAATGCTATCTGCTTTCAGGGTTTCTAGTGCCTTCTCAGGGTTTCTAGTGCCTTCTCAGGATCAATTTATGCCATTGTTGAAAGCTGATAATGCAATATGTTTCATTCATAGAAAGCTGTTACTTTTTAGTTTATTGTACCATATTAGCAGGTGTCACCTTGTTTTTGTACTTTTAAGCATGGAAGTAGAAGAGAATGTATTTTTGGTTCGCATGCGTAGCATTATGCGAACCTATGTAATGGCGATAACGTCCGTCTGGCCGTCCGTCCGGCCGTCCACAGATTTGTCCTGAGATTTCCTCAGAAATGTTCGTTTTTTGAGAATTCCTCAAAAAAAAGGTTAAAGTTTCTTCTGAGTTCCTCAGAAAAAGTTAAGTTTCTTCAGATATTCTTAAGGAAGGTTAGAATTTCCCTATAAAATGTTAAAGTTTTTCAGAGATAATTATGACAGGATTGAAGACTAGTTTCCTTAAAAAGTCTACAAAACATTTGATATTTTCTTAAAAGATAACTGTGAAATGATATAATTTTCCAATATTCTTCAGAGATCCTCAAGTCTCTCTTGTAGCACTTGAGATATAAAATCC
Organism: Chiridota heheva; assembly: GCA_020152595.1. Lineage (NCBI taxonomy): Eukaryota > Metazoa > Echinodermata > Holothuroidea > Apodida > Chiridotidae > Chiridota > Chiridota heheva. Next base: position 322,618 of record JAIGNY010004328.1, on the reverse strand, counting down.
TTCAAATTATTTGGGTACCAACAGTTGTATCAGGCATGATTTTTTAAACTCCACCTTTATTATTGTGCTCATTTGCATAAAGTTGCTACAGTATTATGACCTGACCAGACCTTTTTATTTAATATGCTTAATCAGGGAGTGTGACAGGATGTGATTGCATATAAAACATAGGGATGCCATGTGGGACATAGATGGGGGCCATGAAGGACATATGATTTAATATTTACCATATTGTATACACCAAGGGCTATATCAGGAATAATTATTTGACTCCACATTTTTTTCTTATTCAACAACTCATTTGCATATAAGTTATTATATGAACTGACACTTTAATACATATATGTAGTATGCTCAATCAGGGACTGTAATAGCTAGGATGAGACTTTTTATGTAGCTTATGGGACGTCATGTGAGACATAAGGTGGGATGCCATGATGCCACCATGTCATGTGATGCCATGTGGGATGCCATGTGGGATGCCATATGCCATGTGGGGCCATGGGGATGCCATGTGGGATGCCATGTGGGATGCCATGGGGATGCCATGTGGGATGCCATGGGGATGCCATGTGGGATGCCATGTGGGATGCCATGTGGGATGCCATGTGGGATGCCATGTGGGATGCCATGTGGGATGCCATGTGGGATGCCATGTGGGATGCCATGTGGGATGCCATGTGGGATGCCATGTGGGATGCCATGTGGGATGCCATGTGGGATGCCATGTGGGATGACATGTGGGATGCCATGTGGGATGCCATGTGGGACATGGAATGGGATGCCATGTGGGACATGGGGTGGGATGCCATGTGGGGCATGGGGTGGGATGCCATGTGGAACAGGGTGGAATGCCACGTAGGATTTGTAGTGGAATGCCATGCAGGACATAGGGTTGATTGCCATGGGATGCAATGTCATGTGGGACATGGGATGTCATGTGGGACATGGCGCCCTACCCCATTTCAACAAGTCATTTGCATATAAGTTAGTATATGAACTGACACTTTCATACATAGTATGCTTAATCAGGGACTGTGATAGCTAGGATGATACTTCTTATGGAGCCTATGGGATGTCATGTGGGACTTGGGGTGGGATGCCATGTGGGACATACGGTAGGATGCCATAAGTGACATAAGGTAGGATGCCATGTGTGACATAGGGTAGGAGGCTATGTAGGACATAGGGTAGGAGGCCATGGGCACATGGGATGTGGGACATGGGATGTGATGCCATGTGGGACATAAAGTAGGATGTCATTGAAACAGGAGGGATACCATGTGGAACATATGGTGGGATACTATGTGGAACATCAGGTGGGAAGCCACTGATGCGGGACACAGGGAGGGATGCCATGTGGGACATACAGACCTGCCAACTAATACGATTTTGCCGTATTTAATACAGGAAAATGTTGGGAATACAATTGTAGGTTTTTTGGCACCAGAATACGTTTTTTTTTATTTATTTGTTTTTTATTATTATTATTATCATTATTATTTATTTTATTTTTTTATTAATTTATTTATTTATCTATTATTTTTTTTTTGTACTCATACTTTTTACGCTCGGTTGGCGTTCATGTCCTCTTAAAGGATTTTCAACAGTTGACCAGTTTTCGTGGGCACTTTTCTTAAAAGTCCCCGCATACGGCGAAGCCCTTGCCAATTTTTTTTTTGTTTTGTTTTTTTGTAAATACATTTGAACCACTACATAATCTGACATTAGATAGCCACAGTAACCTTTGTTTTGTACATTCTGTTTGAAGAGTACAGTTTCTTTTATCAAAAATAAAACTTGTAGTTCCAGAATACAGTTTGGTGATCCTAAAGGTTGGCAGGTCTGGACATAGGGAGGGATGTCATGTGGTACATATGGTTGGATTAATGTGGGACATACATGTAGGATGGGATCCATGTGGGTCATAGCGTGGGATGCCATGTAGGACATATGGTGGAATGCCATATGGGACATATGGTGAAATGCCATGTGAGACACTGTATGGTGGTTTGCCATGTGGGAGATATGGTGGAATGCCATGTGGGATAAGGCATGGGATGTCATTTGGGACATGAGGTGGGATGTCATCTGGTACATGGGATGTGGGACATAGGGTGGAATGCCATGTGGGTCATAGGATGGGATGCCCTGTGGGACATATGATGGAATGCCACGTGGAACATGGGGTGTCATGTGGGACATGGGGTGGAATGCCATGTGGAAGATATGGTGAAATGCCACGTGGGATATGGGATGGGATGTCATGTGGGACATGGGGTGGGATGCCATGCGGGACATGGGGTGAGATGCCATGTGGTACATGGGATGCCATGTGGGACATGTGGTGGGATGCCATGTGGGATGCCATGTGGGATGTCATGTGGGACATGGGGTGAGAAGCCATGTGGTACATGGGATGCCATGTGGGACTTAGTGTGAGATGCCATTTTTATAATCGGCCGGGTCATATAATATGGGTGTCAATTTACATGGGCATGCGAACCATGACGGTATTTACCGTTCTAGTCTAACCATTTATTGTGGTGGAATTAACCTTTGACATCCTTAACACCAGCAATCAAGTGAGACATGATGGCAACATGCATTGAATGTCACATTATGCTTTTGTTATTTTTCAGACATCTGGCAGTCATTCACAACTAATCTCGTTTGGCACATATAACCTGACGACTGTTAAGGTGCCATTAAACCCAAACAAACAAACTGAATACAACTCATACAGGAAAGTCAAAACTCATGAATTTTCAACATGATAAATAATTGCCCAAAAAAGGAAAATACTTCAAATAAAACTGATTTGAGCTATAAATTGGGTTAAACAAACCAATTTAAACAAACGAAAACAGAATGGCTAAATAGGTTTTTCAACCATATAACGCGATACCAGTGTTAATAACTCACTAATAAAAAAATAAAAAAACCACCTTGCAGGAGTCCCCTGTATATTGCATTAGACACATGACCTGACTTGCAGTAACTTGTTTGCTTGCAATGCTACGGACTGTATTACTGTAATTTGTGCATAAATTCAGTTCCTTTTTAAAGAAATTCTTAGTGGTGGGGAGGGAATGGGGGCGCCAATACACAAAACGAAGCTTACAATAATTTGTTTATTTGTTACATGCCCCCCCCTTCACCCCCAGGTAACTTTTGCTTTCTTTTCAAAAATCTTGACTTCATATCCGGACAATTTTCTTTGATTTTCAGAACATTTTTGTGAAAATTTCTTTCATTTTTTTGTAGTTATTCTACAGTTTTCTGGAAACTTGCTTATTTTCAGGAAATTTTGCTTATTTTCAGTCTCTTTTTGGCCAATTTTGGTTTAATTTCCTTCAGTTCCAGACAAATTTCTTCAATTTTCAGAACATTTCGTGACAATTTCTTTAATTTCGGGTACTATTTTTTTATTTCCATAGAATTTTTCTTTAATTATTGGAAAATTTACTCATTTTCGGTAATTTTAGCTCATTTTTGAAATATTTTGCTAATTTTCAGAAAATGTTCCTCACTTTTGGGAATTTGGGGGTAATTTCTTGTATTTCTAGACAAATTCTTTTGATTATAGGAACATTTTCTTCCTTTTTCTGGAAAATCACCGTTATCTGTGATGAGTATCTGAAAGGATTCAGGGGTCAAGTAGATCCATCTTATATTAAAGAGGACTTCAAAAGAGAGTTTAAAGATCGTTTTTGTTATAATGATTGCTACTTGGAAGTGTATTTGTGGGATGCTATTAGGCCTAGATGCTATTATTTATTAATTGTGATTTATTAATTGCAATAATTGATTATTTGCTCGGAATGACTAATACATGTACATTATCAATCGTTAAAATCATGTCTTGTTGCAAGGATGTAAAATCTATCTTGATTTTATATAAAAGTATTTTGCTGTTGGTATGTATGTTTATGATTTTATTTCACTTAAAAACAAAAATTGTTAATCAAATCTGCATCATATTGACGTTAAAGCTTAGATTTTTAGACTTACTTGAAAAACAGTTTTCACATATTCAAACGATATTAAAAGCTCTCATAGGCAGTGGGGCAATTATAATCCTGCGGGCCCCGGCCATAGGTATTTAGGCCTCTTCGGCGATGTCGGAACCATGGCGGGAAGGGGTGTGGCCCTTCCCCTGGCCCTAGAGTAAGGGGCAGAATTGCCCTTTTGAAATTGTGCGGACGATGGGCATGAGTTGCCTTTTTGAAAGTTGTGGGCAGACTGTTCTGGATCCTGTGGGCATACCGGTCTGGAAACTGGAGGCGCCCTTTTGAAACTTATTTGAAAATATTCTAGGTTATTCTTCAATAGATATCCACTCACTCACAAATAGTACAAAATACATAAAGGTTGTCACTCACAAATAGTACAAAATACATAGAGGTTGTCACATACATTTAGTATTCATTTGACATAATTAAAGCATAACATTTTACCAAGGGCACCAACACCGAGGGCTGTGGTGGGAGGAGGTATGCCCCGAATAATTATACAGACCTCCATGGCAGTGCATTAAAGCTTCAGCTTTCCAATGTAGCATCCTGTGTTCGATTCCTGGTGGGTCTCCAACAAGTGCTCCACAACTGGTAGTAAAACAGCCGTTGTGGTGGGTGTATTGACATAAAAATGACATAAATACTCCAATGGAGTTTTGTTTTGACGTTATAAACCTTGGTAAACCTAAACCTAAGCAGCAATTTTGAAAAAGAAGCCTTTAACTTGTTTGCCCGATGAGTAATTGTCAATATTGGACCTGGCTCCCCAATCTTTGAACCCATAGGTGGAATTTACCTACCGAAAATGTGGGAAAGTCAAAAGTGACCAGCAAAACCTGTCATCTGACATGAGTGCCCCTTTTTTAAATGAAAAGTGCCCTTCAATTACTGTCAAAAAATGCACATTGAATTGATTTTCTGCTCTTCCGTTTCCCCGAGTTCCTTCAGACACCTCTGGTGCTTTGGGTCCCATAACAAAAATATTGCAGTGTCATTGTTCAGGGCTAGACCCAAATCGATTTTGCCCAATTCCTGTAAGGTTACTCACCCTTCCGGGCATGCCAAAACCTTTCGTTGTGCCACTGTTAATCAAACTTGTATTCCTTTCCTAACAACCCAAGCATACCCAATGTAACTCTCCACCAACAAAAACAAACAGTCTGATGCCCAGCCCCAAGACATATATTGAGCTACTACATCATTTATGTTCTAGCATCACATCGATATTAAAGTTCCCGCTTGCATTTACATCAAACATGTATTTATTTCCTTTAACCCCAGTCTACTCGAATTAACAACCCACCAACATAAAACATACTTAACCACCCCAAAAATATGTTGAGCTACCACATTATTGATGTTCTAGTTTAAATATTTATCGCTACTACTATGGGCTGCCATTTTGAATTTTAAAACATTTAAGTGATTATGTCATCAGCCTAACAAGATGTTGGAATACTTTGTATTTTTTTTTATAAGTTTTCAAGTTTTCTACCTTATGAAAAATTGTTTTTCTTTTGTAAGGGTCAATGACATTTTTGTGTACACATAAAATTATATAAAGGTGCTGTTAAAACTTTGTGTCACGTTATTTTGGAATACAAACTTGACTCAAATTTATAAAGATATACAATATAATCCTATGTCCTTCCCTGTTGGGGAAAGTTTGTCATCATACACAATATTTCAATACAAATTTGAACAAAATGGCAGCCCCCATGTCTTAATTTCAAACATGAACAACTTTAGGTATGAAAAAGATTTTGACTTGCTATTTTGGAAGTTGGTTAAGATTTGTATCCCGTATCATATAAAATAATCATTGTATCAGACTTTAGGTCTTCCTTAAGCAATATTAAAACCACGCTTCAACTTGAATCAAATCCAATCATCAGTTCTTGAGATATTCAAATGACAGACAACTACATCCCAAACCATCCTAGACCCTCCATCTGGGCCTTTTCGTTCCAAAATGTCTCAAATCTTAATAACTTCTTCCTTTTTTTAGTATAAAAGCCATACACCAAACTTAATCAAAATCTAATCATCAGTTCTTGAGATATCTTGATGAGAAACAGACAATCAGGTGAAAATAACCTCTGTCCAACTTTGTTGGCGGATGGTTCAAATAGTCAAAACAGAAATTCATATTGAATCTTGTTAGCATATACTGTTGGTCATTGCACATATGACATTTTATACAAGACAATTAGATTCATATTTTGACACAGGCCTTTATAGCTTTGTACACTATAGCGTGTTGTCAAACGATACCAAACTTAAAACTTAGATATCTCCTTAATGGAATAAGATTTTTGAATGCTTTCTTCTTGATTTTGTTTCTTTTGAAATCATATAAGATTGACTTGATTAACTCCTGAACTAATCCTTTAAAGTTCTTGTGAATGTGTAGCAATCAATACAAGATATCTACAGAATCTTCCATTCTTTTCCTTATTTTCATAAAACCCTGAGTCTACACAACATCACTCGTAGCTTTGAAAAAAAAATTCCAAAAGAAAAAGCCTTTCCCAGTAATTGTCATTTCAACTAATCATGCTTCACTCCTGGTCAAGTCCAATAAGTCACTTTTGACTAATCATTAGATTTTACTGACCATGGAGAGATGGGTACTTCTTAGGGGTATGTGGTACTTCTTAACTCATGACAGGGGGAACGTAAACAAACCAATGAAGCTAGTGTAAAAATAAATGTGGGAAAGAGACTTTCTCAGGTTTTATAAGTAACGAGATTGGAACAGATCATTCAACATGGTCAAAGAACAGATTGGGGCATCATTACACAACACTAATCTTGTTTGACAACATGCACTATTTTAGCAAAATCAAATTATTGATCATTGGTGCCACATGTTTGTGAAAAGAACACTTCCACTGGAACAGCTTTGTTTAAAAATTCTCTCTTCCTGTATGAAAAAGAAGAAGATCAATGATGTGGTAGCTTCAACAAATCTTTGGGGGTGGGTATAGCTTTTTGTGAGTGGGTTGTTAATTTGAGTCGGCAGGGTTGTTAGGAATACACGTTTAATCTTTTATCTTTTTGGAAATGTAAGTATCGGGAGCTTTGATATGGTTTGAATATGTGACGATAGAACATCAATAATGACTAGCACAGCATTTTTTTTGTTAGAATGTTAAACCATACCCACCTATGCAATTTGTTAAGATACCAAGTAATTCCTTCAAAAAATACAGCCATCATCAAAAACCTGTCCCATTTGACCTTTGATCTTTGTCCCCCAAAACCTTTGAGACAAAAGTTCCGGGTCAGGGGTACCCATCCACCAAAGTTTATGTGTGTATTATGCACTTGTCAGTTGTATGACTCACCCCAACTACCTCTGGCAATGTCAGTCAAAGGTGAGTCATTAACATATAAAATAGTGACTCACTTGTGCGTCATTAAACCAAATTGTCAGTCACCAGATTGACTCTGGGGTGGTGGGTCAATTTACCTCAGACCCATTGACTTTGTACAGAGGTGATTGATTTTGGGTAAGTCATTTCACACAAAAATGTTAGTCACCTAAAGTGACTGAGGGGTGGTCAATGTACATGTTTTGTCCACCCATTTTATTGCAGTGACTGACTCACCTTGTACGAGGTGCAGAGCGGGGAGGGGGCACAATTATAAGTGCATTACAATTTTTCAGGTACAAGCTTGTGACACTAAATTAATTGTTGCACACACCCATGCACACACACGCACACCAAATCACCAAATTTTGTCCCGTTCTTAAAACCTATGACCCCTAACCTTATATGAGGTCATCATATGAGTCCCTGGTGGGCCCTACCAGACCCCCTAATATCAAGGGGGTGGCTATGTAGTGCAGGATGTATAGGCAGTTATTTGCCTATATAGCAAAGTGACTACAATATCTCATCCCCACCAGCTGCGTAGCCAGGAATTTCATATTGGACGGGAAATTGAATTGAACTGAGAAGATATGTAGTTGAGGTGACACCGAAGGTGTCACTTTGAGATCAAAGTGGTTGAACTGATGGCACCAATCTAAACCAACGGCACCAATCTGAACCAACGGCACCAATCTGAACCAACGGCACCAATCTGAACCAACGGCACCAATCTGAACCAACGGCACCAATCTGAACCAACGGCTCTAATCTGAACCAACGGCACCAATCTGAACCAACGGCACCAATCTGAACCAACGGCACCAATCTGAACCAACGGCACCAATCTTAACCATTGGCACCAATCTGAATCAACGGCACCAATCTGAACCGGCAGATTAAAATCTGAAAACCGACGGATTAAAAAAATGTCGATCGACCCCCACTCCCACCCCCTCTGGCTATGCCACTTATCCCCACATATATGTATATATCTGGGTGATGAGATAAATAAGGTGGATGATTGCATGGGAACTTGATTAGCTCAACGACAACTAGGGAAGAATCTGTAAACTCTCTTGTTTTAACATTGTTTCTGCACATAAGTGCACCTTCATTTTTTTGTACTTAAATTTGCTGTTGGAATGTATTAAAAAGTTGACCCTCGTTCTTATGGTTTTCTCTCAAATATGTCAAACTTAAATATTGCATATGATTGAGTTGTTGGATGATTTTGAGCTTAGCAGATTAGTTCCAATAGAAAATTATTATCTTGTTGTTATTATCCTTTATCCAGATACAAGTCGGTGTTATAATCTATTCACATGACAAACTTAGAAAAGTGAACAGATCGTCCACTTTGGGATTTTCATCCCTTCCAGTCAGGGTTGAAAAGGATGGATGTGCCAATGATATTTTGCTAAAAGCAGTGGAAGTGCACCTGGCGCCACATGAGGACATGGGGATACAGATTAGGTGCTCCTGTATCCAGACAGATCTAGAGTCAACCATGTCCCTGGAAACAGGAGTGTGCCATTTTCTCCACGGGCCTATCTGAAAGCACATCTGTACAGAGATACAGGAGTATAAGATTGTATATTGCCACACTTGAAGAATATGAAGGTACAATATACTTTATGGAAACTTATGTTTCCTTACCTTTTATACGCATGCAACGTGTTTACTGAATTTGTACCTTGTCAGCAAATTGCAATTTTGCAATATCAGAATACCATATTCTAAGTAAAGAGCACCTGTTCTCAAACAAATGTTTGAAAGATTTTATTACGGTTCAACAATATTGCAGCTATTTTTGTATATTGTTTTTTTCTTTCGGTATTGATGGTACAAATATGAAATCTGTAAGGTGCTAAAGTTTGGTACCTGTTTTTTTAAAAACCTTTTGTATCATGTATCTTTATTTTGACATGTTTTTTCTCTGTCGTAACAGGTTTATTGAAGAATTTAAATTTGTACTCAAGTGTTTGCTTATTTGGGACCAAACACCCACAATATTTTTGTGCTGGTATTTGTGGGGATAGAACTAGATCTTGTATATATGTTGTGCGATTCCAAGAGTTATGTATGCTTATCCAATAATAGGCTGTTATTAATAAGAACCTGTAAAGGTTGAATGACAGGTACAAAAGTGTTATGTTTAATCACATACCATAAGAAACATTAATTTCATTTAGTGGCCTATGCATGTAGAGACAATGTAGGTGGGATATTTAAAGAATTATAACAACATCAGAACATCATAACCTTTAGTTTCTGATTACATAATCCTTTCCTGTTGTTAAATGGCTTAGTTTAACCCACTAAAAGTGGGCGGCAACATATGAAAGCACCGTGAAAAATATATATGTAAATGCTCATATAAGATATGAATAGAGAGAAATATATCCTCATATCTCATTTTTGATTTTAGTAATTAAGCAAAGTATTTTTCATAGTTTTTAGATCAACACACACAGAGTGTTGGGTTGAAGTTATATCTTTGAACAAGAATTTCACTTTTTATCCCCTCACCAACGAAGATGGTGGGGATATAGTGTCATTACCATCCGTCTGTCCGTCCATCTGTCCATCCGCATCTACTCTGCGTCCGGCCTCATGCCTTATTCAGCTATTGGGAACTAAAAATTACTGCCTTAGGAAAGGAAGGGAGTTGCAACTATTTTTATGAAAAGAAATTTATATGAAGGATAATTGCTTTAAAAGAACTTTGAACAAATGTATTCCAAACTTGATTAGCAATTAAGGATTTGTCTGGCATAAACAAAATATAAAAAAGCAGAATGATAGAGCTGACGACTCAATAATTTTTTTAATGAAGTGTCTTGCTTGGTAAACTTAGAATGAATAGCAAAAGAACAATGTCATCGATTGAATAGAGTGGAAACATAATAGACTTAGAATAATTTGCAAATTAATCTGTACCGAATTTTCATTCTGTTTTGGTAGTAACTCCATGGTCCTATCTGGTTATAATGGGGGAAAAGTTAGCATTTTTTTTATTGGGAGTGTCAGGTTTAAGTTAAAGCTGGAGGGAGGGGGTGCATCGGAGTGAGCGGAGGGTATAGTGAAAGTTTGAATGTTGAGTTGGTTAAGAGTTTATTTGGTAGATGAGTGGATGGCAACATGTGGGTTGGGATAGTTGGTGAAAGGATGATGGTTGGTGAAAGGATGATGGTTGGTGAAAGGATGATGGTTGGTGAAAGGATGATGGTTGGTGAAAGGATGATGGTTGGTGAAAGGATGATGGTTGGTGAAAGGATGATGGTAGGTAAATGGAGATGGTAGGTGAATGGAGATGGTAGGTGAATGGAGATGGTAGGTGAATGGAGATGGTAGGTGAATGGAGATGGTAGGTGAATGGAGATGGTAGGTGAATGGAGATGGTAGATGATGGGGTATGGTAGGTTAATAGGGCATGGTGCAGAATAGAGAATGGTAGATGAATGGAGGATGGCAGAGAATGGGGAATTGTATGTGAATGGGGGCATACTAGGTTGGGAGAAGTGAGGGATGGGAGTTACAAAGAGGAAAGAATGTTGGGTGGAAGATGGTAGAATGATTGGTAGATGTCTAAATTGGTATGAATGTGGGAAGGCATGGGGGCATGATGGGATGAAATGTGGGACAGGGTGGGATGGCATGTGGGACAAGGTTGGCATGCAGGACAGGTGGCATGTGGGACAAGGGTGGCATGTGGGACAAGGGTGGCATGTGGGACGAGGGTGGCATGTGGGACGAGGGTGGCATGTTGGACGAGGGTGGCATGTGGGACAAGGGTGGCATGTGGGACAAGGGTGGCATGTGGGACAAGGGTGGCATGTGGGACAAGGGTGGCATGTGGGACAAGTGTGGCATGTGGGACAAGGGTGGCATGTGGGACAGGGTACCATTGAATGTGGGACAGAAATGTTGTGGCATGTATGACAGGGTGGGATAGTATGTGGGACAGGGTAGATTGGCATGTGAAACAAGGTGGTGTCATGGTATTTATTACAGGCTGGAATGGCATGTGGGACAGAGTGTAACGTCATGTGAGGCAGGATGGCATGTCATCTGGATTTTAGGTGGGATGGAACGTGGTATGATACCATGTGGGATAGGGTTAGGTGCCGTTAAGCCTTAATCAAACAAACTCTCAACTATATCATCTCAATGAAAACATTGGCACATTATTTGAAAGAACTGGGACTTCACATCAATAAATTTCATCAAGCCATCTTTCTCTTCTTTTGATAACAAATCACCACCGCAGACTGGACACTCTAAAACGTTACTCAAAATTTAAAGAGTTAGGCATCTGCGTCAATGATTTGTATTCTTCTGTTTCATTTCTAAATAGTAGTTTTCCTTTTTTGTTTTTATATTTATGGATTATCGACTACTTGCACTGATTTATGTTCAGAGTACCACTCAAACAAACGTACAGCTGCTCCAGCTGAGGTAAATATATATATATCGTATTAGTCATATTGATATATTAGTTGATGCCTAATATCTGTGTTGTACATTGGGCATATTATATTGGGAAGGTCATTGTATTTCATCTTTCTTTTCAATTTTTTCATATTTTTATTTAATCATCTAATTATGCCAAAAACATTGGTAAAAGCTCTAGCAAGTAAATTTTGAAAGGCAAAAATACTTTGAAATTTTGGAGAAAATAGGATAATATACAAAAAATGAAAAAAAGATTTTTAAAAATCGTGGCTTTACAGTTTGGTCAGCTGTATAGTTATTGTTTGAATGAGGTATAGTCATTGTTTGAATGATTCTTTAATGTAGTATTATATATCAAAATTTAAGAATTAAATGTGAAATATGACATGGGCCTTAATGTTTAAGTTAGACAATTTTTCTTTTTTCTAGCTCAACATCCCTTCTAGGGATTTATCGTTGGACTTAATTGCAGATTTTTAATAGCATCTGAGTGCTGTATTTGTAGCGTCTACCACAGCTTCCTGTTTTGATACGTTTGCCATGCATAGATTGATCACTGTATTCAATATTTGTTGTCAGGCAAGAGACACAAGGGATCTTTCTGTCATCATTGTCTGCTCCGTCCACAAATGTTCAACCTGAGCTCATAACTTACATAATGGTGTTCATTCATATTACTTGACACAGGGGTAGAGGACATTGGTACTGTTGAAATGAACATGATTGTGGGGAATAAATTGATTGATACATTAATGATTTTATCAGTTCTAATGTATACCATGTTTAAAATAATTTCATTGTTTTAGCCCATTTGAATACAGCTTTATGATTCTTCTAATTTAAACCATTGGCTCTAATCATCTATGCTCTTGTTTTCTACCATTGTTTCACCTGTCTGTAATTTGTAGGGTAGTTGCAACATCCGTCAATCAAGGGTAGCCACTAGGGCTACTATGCAATTACATATTGCATCAACATAAATGACCCCTTACACACCCCAATAAACTTCACTAGTGTGCTGCCCACAATAACATGCCTTAACATATGTGTTGAGGTACTACTTTACTAATGTTCAACTATTAAAAAGTGTGGTCATATCTTTTTTTATTAACACAAGAAAGAATATGTGTGCAATCATAAAAGTGCATATATTCAAATATAAATTAATTTAATCAGGAAATATATTTTTATGTCATATTTATATTTGTTTTTAGCCAAGGAAAAAAAAAGCGGTCTCCAGACATTCCCCACAGTGAGGTACTTTTTATTATGATTACCATTCAGTGTATGTTTCTCTTGAAGGTCTACGTAGAAATTTCTGAATTGTTATAAAGATTTTTTTAAATGAGCATATCGGTTTTTGAACTTTAAAATATTATTTAAAGTCTTATTTTTAATTATGATTCATCAATATTTCTTCATTTCTTTGAATTCATGTAAATTTTGTGATGTTATGACAAGGCAGACAGCTCAAAATCTTAAAGTAATTGTTTAATTTATATTCTAAATCTTATTCAATAAAAATGATAGGAAAGAATATTCCTGCCATAATTCTAATGGGAGCATGTCAAAGATTAAATCTATTTGTCCCTATTTACTGGGCAGCTTCAATGACTGCTTATAATTGCAATGAGCACCAGAATGATTTCCCGCCGAATCCTGGTTGAGTCATATCTAAGACATTACAAATGGGACCTGCTGTTTGGTGCTCAGCATAAGAGATGGGAGCAGTGAAATGATACAGGCTTGTGCATTATTTGTTGACTTTTGTCTTGGAGAAGAAAAGGGGGGGGTATTATTTGAAAGTACTTTGAGCATGTATACTGTGAGATAAGGAGCTATATAGGAAATTTCATTATCATTATTATTGTTTTAACAACCACATGTCTGTTTTGTCGCAATTTTGTGTATTCTTTTGTTTGCTAGTTAATGTGTACATGTTCATGCTACAAGAATGTTGAATTTCATTAAAATGCATAGTGATAGTGGTTGGGCTTAATATGATTTTGTGAAAGAGTTCTTGAGATGAACACCATATTTCAAAAAAGATACATGAGATTCCGTTTGTGTCCTATTGTTTTTGGTGGCAATGGCATGCATAATAATAAGTAGTTCAAAACTTTGTGTATCAAAACCTCAAAACCTTTAGTTTTCTAGAACCTATGCAATTGTGTTAACATTGTGTTTTAAAGTTTATATCTGGATATGATTGTCCGTATGTGGCAGCAACTAGTATGATATTCTATCAAATTTTGGCAGTGTACCAATACCATATGTGTAAGGTTTTTGTAAGAAATTTCTCTGTTGTGCCAATTGATGACAAATGTATTATTGAAAGGGTTGAGCATCTGCATCAGTGATGCTCTGTTTCACTTGTGTTTTCCAACACATTGACAATGAACAGTTCCAAGCATTTATGAAGCTAAGACTGAACCAATATATTGTTATTATTCACTTGCTCACTGTGTATGTGTGGTAAACACCTTTTGATCAAGTTATAAGTAATGTGTTCCAGAAATAATTCATCTGTTCATGTTGCATTTGTGTTCAGAGAACATCTGGGAAGCTAGTATATTACTGCACTCAGTAAGGTATCAATTTTTCTAGCATCTGAAAAGGCATGCATCACATACACAAAATATAAGATTGATGCATTTTGTTAATGCTATTTTGATAGGATAATTTGAAACATTTTTTTTTTCTTCAGTTACTAGTAGCAAAGAAGGCACACTTGCTGCCATCGAAATAGGACCAACTACAGCTGCTGACAGTAAAAGAACCCCCTGCTGCTTCTGCCAGTAAAACAACTCTTGTTGCTACTGCCACCGGTGATGAAACCCCTGCTGCTGGCTCTTTAAGTGGAGGAGGCCAAACTGATCAGCCTGGTAATATTATCTTACTTTTAAAAAGAGCTGGCATAATTGGCGGCGCCATGCACCACTAACTGAGGACAATTGGCACAAAGGTTTTGTGGGATCACGCCCTTGTCATATAAAAGTAAACTGATTGAATTATGACCTGTCTCAAGTCAGGCCTCCACACTGGCATAAAATCTTAAAATTCATAAAATTCTAATCAAAATTGATGAAATAAAATAGCATAAAAAAGGAAACAAAATCATAAAAAATCATAAAATTTGATGCAAAATTGACATTATGGACGAAGTGTAGCCAAATCCATGTCAAAAATGATCATACATGTCCTGGAGATCCATGTAGGTACATGTATATTATCATTAATGACATTGTAATCCACATGGTTCTTGTCTGGGTATCATTACCATGGATACTTGCCTTGGATATTCTTGACATTGTAGAGCAGACGTGAGTTACTTGCTTATTTTGTCATATGCATGCAGTAAAAATTATGATATTGCCGGACCAAAAGATAACCAGATCCTTGTCAAGAACTGGCATATTGTCACTAGGGCGTGCCCTAAAATGGTATATTAGTTGTACTATATGTAGCTTATGTAAGGGATACAGTACTGAGCAATTGTACAAGCTCATGAACATTGTGGCACATGACTTCTGAAGTGTTTTTCTGCATAAACATTTAGTGATAACTATTATACATTAATTGTTTAATGTGTTATATTCCATAGATCCATTTTTGCTATTGAAACTCAAGCCATCCTTCTCACTGTTAATTTCATAGATCATTATTTCTATAACTACTTGAATTGCTACTTTCTCGGATTCTAAATCTGTCCTCACGGCCAGTTTGTGGGACAGCCTAATAATCTTAAGTACAGTATTTAATAAACTTGTTAGTAAGATCTACTGGATCAATCATGTAGGTCTCCCTGGGAATTGTTTGAGCACAAGAAAACTGCTAAAGATGCATTGAACTTTAACCTTTCTCCCTTCTTTTTTGAGACTTGACCTATATTGGCACACATGGCCACTTTGTTCCATTTTTCATGATGTGACTCCCAATTAATTACCAACCAGCCAAACTTTTGAAGTGTGCTCATTAATAAAAGAAATAACATTCAGACGACACAGGTTATTACAGTCATTGCCATTTGAGGGGATTGCCCACTCTGCCCTCACCATCATTCTCTAGATTTTAAGCTCAGGAGAATTATAAATTACCACAATGGATGAATGTTTGTTTGTTAATCAGCTTGAACAATATTGAATGTGTGTTGACCAAGCTCTTGTTAGTAATTTCTCTTAGAGGTATTTGGACAGGTATAGATTATGTATTTACCAGAATAGAAAGAACTTTAGATTCTTAACAGAATACAGTAACTCTTTATATTGCGGCAAAAGCAATGGCTAAACAATGTATAACAGAGCAGACAGCTTCTAAATGTTTAAATTAATTCTTCAAATGTTGTCCTGCCTTTTGATCGAGGGTATAATGGAGGTTCAAAATCTCTTGGTCATAACAAGCAAAATGTATACATATGGAAATGTATAGATGTTCTCTTTGTGATGTCACAGCATACAAATAAAGATTTCTTAAGTTATTATGTTGATTGAAAATTCAAAAAGCTGTAAAATGGTCAATTTTCAATGAAACTGTTATGTTCATGGTTGTTACATATTTCTTCCAATTACAGTAAGCCCCAGTTGTTGGTACCTGTCCAAAGATTTGTAATCATACGTCATTCTCTTTAAATAAGATATCACCTAATTATTGGGAAATGTTGATGGATTTTCATGTAGATAGAAGTCAAATGCAACAACTGGGTGAAATTACGATATTTAAAAGCTTCACCATGCTCTGAAAGTCTTAGACCTGATCAAAGTTTCAAGTTTTTTTTAGTTTTTTTTTTCTTCGAATATATGCAGATTTCATGGAATAGTAAATTGATTACATGACCAATATGTGTACATTTCTATTTAGGGTATGAGTACAGCCATTAACAACTTGTATGATATCTTTCATAAGCTTGATTGGGGTAAAAAAACAACTTTGAGAAATTCCTTAATAAAAGCAGTTTTGCTCTGAGATATTCAAATTGATATGGCAAAAGCATAGAAATAATGGATTCACATAGTGAAAAGAGAAGTATTTATCTGATGACATCACAGATTTACATACTTACCTGAATATTGATGTTGGAAATCAGAAATCTTTAAATTGGTCAATTTGAACCTATTTTGGAATTTTTGGCCTTTTTTGTAACCTTCGATAAATTTTCACTCCCTCTAGTTGATAAATGTTGCTTCTGCAGTACATGTAGATATAAGTGCCACTCGGACAAAGGGCCACCATGCTACTGCTCAATATTGGAAAAGTGGGTGTGTAATTGGCTAGAAACACAGAAAATTAGCAGTAGACTTATTCTATCGTTAGATGCAGGTATGGTTTTATACTGTTTGATTGATTTTTTTATTTGTTGGTATATACATATTCAATGATTGATCTCTCAGGTTACGTATTAGTTCTGTAGGAAATTACGTAAATGTAAGTTTTGACAACAACTTTTAAATGTATTTTACAGTTAGTGACTACCCAAATTCTGCTGTAGTGTAATAAAAAAAATAGTAGTGCTGATCATGCATCTATATAAATATTGTTCATTATTTATGTATGTCATCAGCCCTTACAGTAACATGTATTCATCATGTTGAGAAATTATGTGGCCCTAAAACCTCCTATATTTTCTCCGTTAGAACCCCCAAAAACTCTCAATAATTCTATTGGGGACCATGTACCATTTTGGCTACTACAATAATGGAGGTCGAACGAATTGTTTTTGAAGAGTCAAGATTCCATCATGGCAACCTTTCTTCCGGAAATCTTCAATTTTCGAAAAATCTCCTTCACTTTTTTGTAAAATTTGCTTTGATTTTCGGAAAGTTTTCTTTTTTTTTTGGAATTTATTTTTAGTTTCAATGGAAACTTTTTTATTTTTTCCCCCTTATCTTCTTCGCATACAGGCAACCTTGATCAAATCTTTTCATTATTTTTCAGTTGCATTCATTTAATCTTGTTGGAGTAATATTAAATCCTACATTAATGTTTGTTATGTAATTATGTATATTGTTTTCAGATAAGGGGGAATCTCAAGCCATTTGTAGCCTGTCAGGAAGCTCAAGTCATCTCGTATCTACACACCTTGAAACCTCTGGTAATACACAGAGACATAAAACCAGCAAACTTCATGGTAAGCTTACAAATGATAAAAGATGTATTATTGTGGAATGAAATTTCATCCAATAAGATAGATACATGCAAAACAATTTTTATTAGAAAAAGGAAATGTACTTAAAAAATGGTAAGTTGTAGGTGTCCATAACAAGTTACCAGCTTCAATGATTTTTGTAACAGGTACTTTCCATACTTACATTAACTCATGAAAAATTACAATGATTTTGCTTTGAATGGTTTGTGAGGAAAATAGCTTGAGGAAAATGAAATATATTGACATACCACTTGGATACCCAACAGACTGTAAGTGTCTCTCATTTTTGGGTTCCGAAAAGAAATTATATAAATGAGAATAAATGCATTCCAGACTTCAATAGCTGCAATTAAAGGATTTGTCCTGGGATTAAGAACAAAAGTTAATATTAGAACTGATACTGAATGGAATTTTCGCTATAATAGAGCGGAAACATGATAGACTTATGATGAACTCCCCAATTAATCTGCAATGGATTTTCATTCCGATTTGGTAGAGAGAACAATCCTATTTTCTTTATAAGGGAAAAAGTTCATTAGAAATGGCTTTGCTTAAAACCAGGAACATCTCAACCTGCCCTCAAATGGAGCTGGGGCATTTAAAGAAAAAGTTATATATTTCTTTTGTTTCCAAAACCACAAAACTGTAAAGCGTTTCACCTCTCCAAGGCGCCTTCAAGATAACAACTACTCCCACTGGCGTTACACGGTATTTTTAGTGACACACATCTGAATATAATGGCAATCCTTTGTAATATAAGTAGTAACCATAATCAATGCTGGCATTGTTTGTCTTTGCTGCTGAAAATGGTGAAATGAATTCGACGACGACGACGAGTGAACACACAATTACAATGACGGGGTCGTCGCCTGCGTAATCGGTTAGGATAGTAACAATAATATCACGAAACGCTTAATACGACCCGGACGAGAACACAGGTACGATGTACGGACAGATATAACATCGACAACCAAGTCAATGTCCACGGAATTTGATAACCAGTTGTGGTGCACTGGCGTGTCTACCCAACCCAGGCTTGAACCTAGGGCCTCTTGGTCTGTAGACATGTATGATAACCGCTACACCACAGTTGGTAGACAGAATGAATTGAACTATGAGCATAGAACTATTTATACCTTAATGTTATGATGCAAAGTTAATCTTGTTGAATATGGTTAATTTGTTGCTTGAAAATTGCAAGCCAAATTTTTAAGGAGTGCTTTTACTAATGTATGTTTCTATTGGAAGTGTCAGATTTAAGTTAAGGCTGTCCATTCAAACAACAGAAGTTGCTTTGTAAATTAGTGTTAATGATGTAATTCATTTCAAAATGCAAGAGAAGATAAAATAATTTCAGGAAACTCATACAAAAAGCTAATAACTTTTAATATATATTTTTTTTTTAAGGTGATATTTCATATTGTTATGAAATGGTTTAAGTTGTTGGGATTCATTTTCATTTTTTGGGATAGGTTCAAAAACAAACAAACATTGTGAAGCTGTTAGACCTTGGAATGGCGAAGCTACAGTCTGCAGTGTCTACATCGATGGAGGCAAGAAAAGAAGGGTGCGGCACACCAATGTACAGTGCACCAGAAGTGTACATTCGCAAAGAAGACTGTACAACAGCATCGGACTGCTGGTCTCTGGGAGCAAGTCTGATCGAGTTGTTTGCAGAGACCAGCCTTTGGTCAATAGGAGAAGATGATGAGGAGGTGGAAGACTTCATATTGATAAAGCTTCAAAAGAAGCCCCCCCCCCCCCCACCCCAAGGCTTGCAGAGAGAGTAGGAGCCTTTCAGGGGCATTCTATCAGGCTCGTTTGGATACAATCCTGACACACGTTCGACTGCACAACACATCCTTTCAGAACTGAAAGGGTCCTTTAAGAGTGAGGAGTGCTGTATATGGGTATCAATTTTAAATTTATAGTCATGTCACCATCCGTGGTGCATGTCACCATCCGTGGTGCATGTCACCATCCGTGGTGCATGTCACCATCCGTGGTGCATGTCACCATCCGTGGTGCATGTCACCATCCGTGGTGCATGTCACCATCCGTGGTGCATGTCACCATCCGTGGTGCATGTCACCATCCGTGGTGCATGTCACCATCCGTGGTGCATGTCACCATCCGTGGTGCATGTCCGTGGTGCATGTCACCATCCGTGGTGCATGTCACCATCCGTGGTGCATGTCACCATCCGTGGTGCATGTCACCATCCGTGGTGCATGTCACCATCCGTGGTGCATGTCACCATCCGTGGTGCATGTCACATCCGTGGTGCATGTCACCATCCGTGGTGCATGTCACCATCCGTGGTGCATGTCACCATGTCACCATCCGTGGTGCATGTGGTGTCACCATGTCACCATCCGTGGTGCATGTCACCATCCGTGGTGTCATCCGTCATGTCACCATCCGTGGTGCATGTCACCATCCGTGGTGCATGTCACCATCCGTGGTGCATGTCACCATCCGTGGTGCATGTCACCATCCGTGGTGCATGTCACCATCCGTGGTGCATGTCACCATCCGTGGTGCATGTCACCATCCGTGGTGCATGTCACCATCCGTGGTGCATGTCACCATCCGTGCATGTCACCATGGTGCATGTCACCATCCGTGGTGCATGTCACCATCCGTGGTGCATGTCACCATCCGTGGTGCATGTCACCATCCGTGGTGCATGTCACCATCCGTGGTGCATGTCACCATCCGTGGTGCATGTCACCATCCGTGGTGCATGTCACCATCCGTGGTGCATGTCACCATCCGTGGTGCATGTCACCATCCGTGGTGCATGTCACCATCCGTGGTGCATGTCACCATCCGTGGTGCATGTCACCATCCGTGGTGCATGTCACCATCCGTGATGCATATCCGTGGTGCATGTCACCATCCGTGGTGCATGTCACCATCCGTGGTGTGGTCCATCCCATCCGTGGTGCATGTCACCATCCGTGGTGCATGTCACCATCCGTGGTGCATGTCACCATCCGTGGTGCATGTCACCATCCGTGGTGCATGTCACCATCCGTGGTGCATGTCACCATCCGTGGTGCATGTCACCATCCGTGGTGCATGTCACCATCCGTGGTGCATGTCACCATCCGTGGTGCATGATACCATCCGTGGTGCATGTCACCATCCGTGGTGCATGTCACCATCCGTGGTGCATGTCACCATCCGTGGTGCATGTCACCATCCGTGGTGCATGTCACCATCCGTGGTGCATGTCACCATCCGTGGTGCATGTCACCATCCGTGGTGCATGTCACCATCCGTGGTGCATGTCACCATCCGTGGTGCATGTCACCATCCGTGGTGCATGTCACCATCCGTGGTGCATGATACCATCCGTGGTGCATGTCACCATCCGTGGTGCATGTCACCATCCGTGGTGCATGTCACCATCCGTGGTGCATGTCACCATCCGTGGTGCATGTCACCATCCGTGGTGCATGTCACCACCCGTGGTGCATGTCACCATCCGTGGTGCATGTCACCATCCGTGGTGCATGTCACCATCCGTGGTGCATGTCACCAACCGTGGTGCATGTCACCAACCGTGGTGCATGTCACCATCCGTGGTGCATGACACCATCCGTGGTGCATGTCACCATCCGTGGTGCATGTCACCATCCGTGGTGCATGTCACCATCCGTGGTGCATGTCACCATCCGTGGTGCATGTCACCATCCGTGGTGCATGTCACCATCCGTGGTGCATGTCACCATCCGTGGTGCATGTCACCATCCGTGGTGCATGTCACCATCCGTGGTGCATGTCACCATCCGTGGTGCATGATACCATCCGTGGTGCATGTCACCATCCGTGGTGCATGTCACCATCCGTGGTGCATGTCACCATCCGTGGTGCATGTCACCATCCGTGGTGCATGTCACCATCCGTGGTGCATGTCACCACCCGTGGTGCATGTCACCATCCGTGGTGCATGTCACCATCCGTGGTGCATGTCACCATCCGTGGTGCATGTCACCAACCGTGGTGCATGTCACCAACCGTGGTGCATGTCACCATCCGTGGTGCATGACACCATCCGTGGTGCATGTCACCATCCGTGGTGCATGTCACCATCCGTGGTGCATGTCACCATCCGTGGTGCATGTCACCATCCGCTGTGCATGTCACCATCCGCTGTGCATGTCACCATCCGCTGTGCATATCACCATCCGCTGTGCATATCACCATCCGCTGTGCATGACAACGCACACCGTGGATGGCGAAGTGCACCACGGACAATGACATGTACCGCGGATGGCGATGTGCATCGGATGGTAACCTGCACATAAGGCTACCTTCTTGGCTTCTGTCACTTACTGATACTGTCATGATATAGGGTCAACACAGAACGTAACAGAGATATATCCAGCCTTGAAATGGAGTTAAATCGCTTCCTCAACTGCGGAATACAGAGGGAAAGAAAACATGTGGAAAAGTGAAGTAAATATTCTTTTTAATAGTACATTTAATAATAGTGCTTAGATGGGTACCCGAAATATCCGGGTACCCCGCCGATTGTGTTGTTACCCGGTTCCGAAAATACAACTCGCGTATGGAATTTTATAATATTACCAGTTTCAGAATTATAAGTTAGAAAGAATAAATCTTAACTTACAAGAATTATAAAGTGTATGTTTTCTTTCTATTCCAATGCAATACAATAAAGCGATCATAAAATATTGTCACAGATCGCAGAAAAGATGTTGAACGAGCGATGTGGCTACATGTAGTGATGTACAGTATGTACGCTAGTAGAACTACATGTACTAGTAGCGCAAAACATAACTCTCTAAACTTCGCTGTAAAAAAAAGAAATATCCAAGCCAGTGCGCATCAAGAAGTGTGTGTAGTATGCTGTTGAAAAAATATATTGCACTTGTACATTACCAAACTGTTTTGAAAGCGTGTCTGCTATTTGCTGAAAACAATTGTACACCTATTATGAACCAATCACAAGTTGTATTCAAATGAAATTGTTACAAGTTACTAAGCGTGCACGTAACAGAATCGTGGAATCAGTCATTCCCAGCATAGCATTATTGAGGTGAAATCGTGTATTTAATATTCCAGAATACCAAGTGACCCGTCCCGTGAAATTTGGAGGAAGTGCGTATATCATTATTTTACGGTATTTTATGAAGACGGGTAAATGAAAGAGACAAAAAACAATTATAGTCTGTTTCTTTATTCACAAAAACAAAGGTACGATTGAAAAACAAGAAATATCACAAGATTTTACAACGTACACTGTTAGACTTTAACACATACATTACTTCCGCAAAAAATATTGAAAATGCTTTGTCGATTCGTCGGATACCTGGATGATAATGCAGGTCGGGTACCCAGTCCGATTTTTAGACCCGGTGCAAACACTAATCAATAAACAATCTTAAAAGTCATTAAATGACGCTAGGCCTTCATGATGGAATGAAGCAATAACTTTTAAAAATGCAATAGACTATCTATGATTCTTAACGTACATATTTTCCAAAACTGATACATGTTTAATTAACTAAATATCATTGATATAAAAAACTAAGAAAAACACTTACTACTCAATTTATCATAGTTACAACATAACTGCAAAGAAAAGTGAAATATATTTAGCTGAAAACTCAGAATAAATATAAGGACAGAAACAGATCAGTATACTAAACTCATATCTTAGCAATGTAATTAAAAAAGCTACACTTTATTTCAAATTGTCCAAATATAATAGACCTAAAGAGAACTTCAAACCCTAATAGAATTAGGCCCCTATACAGTGTGATTAATACGTTAGGTGTAACGGTTAAGTACGTGAGTAATGTTAACTTTAGGCCTAAATTGAGAATGTAAAAATAGTCAACTACCAAATACACAACAGTCGAAATCAATAACCCTCTAGTATTCGGTGCATCCCAAAAGCCTAGTGACAGGATACATAATTATTCATATCGGTCAATCTTTTAGCCACACCATGTGGCGGCCACTTTGAAATTTGACCCATAACCCAGACATTTGTTTTCTTCTTTTTTTCTTCAAATCTGTGCATCCATAAACCTAATGTTACACACCTTATAATTAATCGTTCAATGCTTAGCCATATATCTAAATGAAGTACACCCCAGGAGACCTCTTGGCACACTTTAGAAATAACAGTGGGTGCCACCGTGGCTATTATTATTGTGGTGCCTTGCTCAATACAATAAAGAACAGGAACAAAGAAATCAAATTTACTCCTTGACACTTTTTTATTTCTCAAAACTTGCAGGGTTCTCAAGCTCACTGGGTATATCAGCCAGTGACATACAATTTACAAAACCAATACAAGTTACAATGAATCCCCAAGGGATTAAATATAAAGACGGTGGAGGGAGAAGGATCAATGTGGGTTTTCAGTGTATCTGAAATAAAAATAAAAAGAAACATCCTTTTGAATAAATGCACTTACATAGGCTAACTAATATTAGGGCCCTCCTTGTTGAAATCTATCATGTAAACAACTTATCAATGATATCTAAAATAATCAACCAAGGTAAAATCCTCCAAATGATGACTATGAATGTCAAAGTAATTTAGGAAAGACGCATACAAAAAATAATATTTAGTTTATCCCCTTGAAATAAACTCTAAGTTTCCAGCCATAGTGTTCTATTTAAAGATTTGTTTACACCATGAGTGGCTTAAAAACACACAAATTAATAAACCAACAAATTATTCCAGCGTCAACCCTCATTTAAGATTACAGTGATTCATAACAGGAATGTTGATTAAATGTACATCCAGACAACGAAGGCTGCATCCTAACGTAAGCCTTAGTATGATTTACCTTCATAGCCAGCTAGCTAGGTTCCATAAAGAAACCGGAACAAAAGTACACCAGAAAGCAAAAGGATAACGATAATTATTATGTAAACAATAAATGATAATTCCCAAAATAAGGACTGTTGGGTTAACCATCACAATTACTCCTTAAACTTCAGTAAAAGAACAAGTTTTCCTCAATAAGCTTGAAGATCGAGTGGGCTGCCATCTTGGAATATGTCAAGGTGCATCATGGGTATAAATGAGGGATGATGGGAATGACCCTTATATCTATCCCCTGTGCTATGAATAACAATACATTGACTATCAAAATCTGACGGTCAATGCCCCTGGATTATCTTTAAATATTTATATCCCCAGAGTCATAACACCATAAGTTAAAATACTCACAACTGCTACATTAAGTTGCCAGCGTTTTCCACCAAAGAAAATACAATTTAAGTTCAGATTCCTAAACGATTATCTGATTATAAACGTGCGTGCTGCATGTCTGCTCAATTGCTTAAGGGAAAGAGAGCGAGACACGAGTGATGTCCAACGCATGTGAGGGTCTGACTGGTCACACCTGTTTATTATTGCTGCGCTGAGGCCACAGAAAAGATTTAACATAAGAACTTCCTGCCGATTAACATACAAGTAAACAAATACATGGGCGGGGGGTCAGTGGTCAAGGATTACAACATCATTTTGGGAGAGGAAATAAAGTCTGGAAATTATTCTTGAGAATTTAAGTAAAGAGTCTCCATACTTACAGTATGTTTTATCGCCATGAAAATGTTCCGTATATAAAAAGGAATGAAATTTGCATCTGGCTGTGGGCTAAAAGCCTAGAGCAGCTAGAGTTAATCAAGTTTTCCAAATCCCCACAATCTCCCCTGCTTAAAATGTAGTTTGTCCCTAAACTACTTAGATAAAGAAAAAAAAATAGAAACAGAAGTTAAAAACTCATCTCTCACCTCTAAGCTCTAACATGCACAGCAATAAGACTACAAGTAAAATAGTCATAACAAAATACAAATATAAAGAAAAAAACTTCTAAACTATAGCAATGCCGAACGTGGTATGTTAAATGGGTTTCTATGTTGCCCCTTGTTTATCCGTCTACTTCTCCGTAGAGGAAAACCATCATCTGAAGAGTCAGATGAAGAACTATCTTCGACATGAGTACATAACTGTCTAACTGCCTCAAAGGAATCAGATTCGGAGCAACTGCTTGAATCACTCGAGGGCTTCACACTTCGAGTTTTAGTAACTCGCTTCCTAGGTTTCCTAGCCGGCCTGGAGATGTTCCTAAATGAGAAATCTGGGCAAGGTCTTATTTCCCTTCTACGCACTGTCTTACTGACCCCAAACCCATCTGCCGGTTCGATTGTATATATCGCTCCATTCCCTGGTCTTGAAATAACCTTGTAAACTGTACTCCCCTATTCGTCGGCTATTTTGTGCCTGCCCTTCGGATGATTTTTTAGATATACCCTTGTACCAATTGTAAGAGCACTTTCTTTTGCACCTTTGTTGCAGTGCTCGTTTCGCTTTTCCATGTGGCGGGAGAGATTCTCCCCTGCTTTTTGGTAGGCATCCCACAAATTCTTTGTGTGTTTCTCTAGCCATGTACCAACAATGTCAGGGTCTGTTTCATTTTGGGATTCATTCCCTAATAAAAAATCAACAGGTAACCTAGGATCCCTGCCAAACATCAGATAGAAAGGAGAATACTTGGAGGAACCATGTGGGGTCGCATTATACGCATCCATCAATTCTGGAAGGTACTCTGACCATCTCCTTTTCTTTGAGGGTTCAAGGGTTTTCAGAAGGTTATGCAGTGTGCGGTTAAATCTCTCCGCTTGCCCGTTTCCCTCTGGATGATAAGGCGTTGTTTTAGTCTTTGTGACATGATACATTCTACATAAGGCGTAGATTATTTTTGACTCAAAATTTCTGCCTTGGTCAGAGTGAAGGCACTTAGGCGCGCTGAAAACTCTGAACCAATGGGTAACTAATGCTTTTGCAGTGGTTTCTGCAGTTTGATTTCTCGTGGGCACAGCTACAGTGAATTTCGAGAAAACATCAGTCATAATGAGGACATTTTCTCTCCCCGTTGAATCTGGTTCAAGGACTGTAAAATCAACAGCCAATATCTGATTTGGTCTGGATGCTTTCATACCCTTAAGAGGTTCTTTAATCCTAGCTTGTTGTTTTGCCCTAGTGCACCGGTCACATTCTTCACACCATTTTTGAACATCTTGATATAACTTTGGCCAATAACACCGACTACGTACTATACTTATTGTCCTTTTTACACCTTGATGACCCATCTGATCATGGCAGGCATCTAAGACCTCCCTAACTAACACCTTTGGGAGCAGTAATTGCCATACTTCACCATTATGGCCAACTCTATACAATATGCCTTCCTTCTCTCTTATCCGCTCCATTTCCCTACAAAGTAGAAGTACTCCCTCCTCCTCTTTTGCCCTTTGAATACTGTCAGGCTTATGTCCCAGTTCCCAATACATACGAAACTTACTTATCACAGGGTCTTTCCTTTGAAAGTCTCGTAGTTGTTCTTTTGTGAAAGACGGGAAAACCTGAAGGGAGCTATTGACATCATCATCACCCAAAGTGACATTTACATCATCAATCACAGCATTTACAAATACACATGATTTCTTAAGTACAGTGTCAGGGATACGAGTGACGCCTACTATTTGAGCACAAGCATCAGAACTCATTCCACCATCACTTTTCTCAACATCACGAGGAATTCTAGACAAACCATCCGCAGCCCTTTTTTGATTTACCAGGCTTGTATTTTAACTCAAAGTTAAAGGAAGCTAGTGCTCCCATCCACCTCTGTTCAACAGCACCCAATTTCAGGGAGTTAATGTGAGCCAAGGGGTTATTGTCCGTGAATACTGTAAAAGTACTGCCGAGAAGGTACTCACGAAATTTATCAGTAATGGCCCACTTTAGACCCAAAAATTCAAGCTTCATAACTTGAATAGTTTTCCATGTTTCTCTCAGAGCCTCGTAACGACCTGCTTGCATATGCTATAACCCTTCTTTGACCATTTTGGACTTGGTATAGGACCGCACCCAGTCCACGAAATGAGGCATCAACCTCAACCTCAAAGGGTTGTGTGTAGTCAGCAAAAGCAAGTACGGGTGGTTGGGACAACTTGTCTTTGAGTAAATCAAAAGCTTCCTGGTGTTTATTTTCCCACTCAAAGTTGCCAGTGGTTGAAGATAGTTTGTGTAGTGGCCCTGCAATTTTAGAAAACCCAGGTACGAACCGCCTATAGAAGGAGTAAAAACCTGAAAATGACCTGAGATCTCTCACAGACTGAGGACGAGGCCAACATTTCACGGCCGATATTTTGTCATCACTCACCCTGACCCCCTCTCTACACACAACATGACCCAAGTACTTAGTTTCTGACCTAAAAAATGCACATTTACTTGGCTTTATCTTCAAGCCATACTGTCTAAGCCTTTCAAACACTAGTTTGAGTCTGGTCAAGTGGTTGTCAAAATTTGTAGAATATACCAGTACGTCATCGAGATAACACAACACTGACTTAAAAAGTTGATCACTGAGACAAGCTTGCATGAGACGTTGGAAAGTGGCCGGGGCATTGCACAGGCCGAATGGCATGCGAATATATTCGAATAACCCAAAGGGCGTTATGAAGCTCGTTTTTTGCCTGTCAGCAGGTTCAACAGCCACTTGATGATATCCCGAAATCAGATCTATAGTGGAAAACCACTTAGTTCCATACAAAGAGTCAAGTGACTCTTCTATTCTGGGTAAGGGATAGGCGTCCTTCACAGTTTTCAAGTTTAGCTTCCTATAGTCCACACATAGCCTCAGGGAGCCATCAGGTTTACGAACAAGCACCACTGGTGATGCATATGGGCTTGTGCTGGGAGTAATAACCTGCTTGTTGAGGAGCTTACGAATATGCTCCCTCACTTCCTCAAACTGTTGGGGAGGAATGCGCCTATAGGGTTGTCTGATAGGCTTATTGTCAACAGTTGGTATCCTATGAGTTACAGTGACAGTGTATCCTAAGTCTTCGTCAGAATCGGCAAAAATGTCTAAATTACTTGCTAAAAGCCCTCTCACTTTCTGTAACTGATTCTCATCGAGCCCAGACCAAATAAAATTTGGCATTCCCATTAATTGGTGTACCTTTTCAGCAGTTTCATCACTAGGACTTACTTGTACATTGAATACATTTACATTAGACTTGCTTGGCTTAGAATAAGTACATATAGATCCATCATCAATTGATAGCACCCCATTTAACCTACCTATGGGAGTGCGAGGCTTAATCCAGCAATCATCCTTATTGAGATTTACAACCTGTACATACACTCTACCCTTCGGTGCCTTTGTTTGCGGGCAATTGATCTAACCCTTCAACGACAACTTCAATCTCCCCCGAAATTTCTTTGCAGGTGGCTTCCTTCACCAAAATAGAACTACCTGGGACCTTAATCTTTTTCTTACCACCAATTCTCACCAGTCCCTCAACAGATTCTACCTCTGAACGAGGACAATCATTTTCATTACCACTGGGTTGTAGATTTATTCCCAATGTGCTGGACAACAAGTCTATCGACATCTCTCTCAGCACATTCATACCTATCAACAGAGGTATGGGTCTTTTACTGGAAGAAACCAGAATACCTCTGGCAGGGATCAAAGTTGTGCCAATTTGAATGTCGCTTTCAAAGTATCCTCTGAAAGGGATAGGGGTACCATTTGCAGCCCTCAAGTTAAGCCAATTTAATTCCTCTAAGGAGGTTTAGGAAAATTTTGAAAGAAGAAATCCTCATCTATAATGGAAACCTGGGACCCAGTATCTAGCAGGGCTACCATCTTAATGCCATTAACCACAACCTCTGCCATTGGGCAGGAACCTAACAAAGACTTATAAACAGAGCCATTCTCTTCCCTACCTTCGTCCAGAACCCGGCTCACTGTTCCAGACGAGAGCCGTTTCCCCGGGTCTGTTCTTGTGCTGGTTCTCGGCAATATTTAGCATAATGGCTGTAACGTCCACACCGGAAGCACTGTACACCGTTCTGATTGGTTCGCTGTGTTCTCTGTCTGAGGTTATTGGAGTTGGATTCAAGTCTGGTAAGTCTGTCACTAAATTCTGATTGTGTAGACTTTATGCTTTCCAAAGCTGCACTTTGAGCCTGAATGGCATTGGAGAGGCTGTCCAGTGTGGAGAGAATCCTTTCATCCACTGTAACTTCGGACACATTTGCCCTTCTAGGCCTGCGGGTTGGTAAATCTCTTTCATTCTCTTCTAGATCCAAGGCACGATCGCGAAGTTTAACAAAAGTTATTTCAGAATTGTCCCTCATGACACGTTTTACTTCTCGCCTTAGCACCGGGTCAATGAGTCCGTCTGCAAACTGTTCTTTCATAATATGCTCGACCTTGCTGATGGGGGCACCTTGCTGACCTTCTATCTTATCGGCCATAGCCATTATAGAGTAGGCAAATTCGGCTACTGTCTCACTGTCGCGTTGGGCACGGTTACAAATGTCTCTTAGGAGGCAGCCCAAGCCTCTCCGATTACCAAACGTTTCTTGAAGTACTTTAAGTAGTTTAGATGAATCCTTTAATATATCTAACGGGCGATGGTTGTTTTCTTGACGTGCAGCGCCATCAAGATAGGATAAAATAAAATTACAGGCTTCAACACCTTCCAGCTTACGTAGCTTAAGAGCCGTCAATATGTCAGCAAAGAAATCAGTCACTGACTGTCCTTCAGTACCCGTGAATGTCTTTATCTTTCTTTCTTTCGGAAGGATGTATATTGGGCTGGGACCCTGACGTGTGGTGCTTGAGGAGTTCCCAAGTGAAGCCTCCAGTTGTGCCAACCTCTGTGCGACATCCTCCAGATCAGCCATCGTTTTCCCCCCACCGCCTTTATATTGATTGAACCAAAAAAATTTAAGTGTCGAATTTTAAATACCAAGTCTTTCTTTGCCTGCCCCACCTCTACTACCAAAAATGTGGTGCCTTGCTCAATACAATAAAGAACAGGAACAAAGAAATCAAATTTACTCCTTGACACTTTTTTATTTCTCAAAACTTGCAGGGTTCTCAAGCTCACTGGGTATATCAGCCAGTGACATACAATTTACAAAACCAATACAAGTTACAATGAATCCCCAAGGGATTAAATATAAAGACGGTGGAGGGAGAAGGATCAATGTGGGTTTTCAGTGTATCTGAAATAAAAATAAAAAGAAACATCCTTTTGAATAAATGCACTTACATAGGCTAACTAATATTAGGGCCCTCCTTGTTGAAATCTATCATGTAAACAACTTATCAATGATATCTAAAATAATCAACCAAGGTAAAATCCTCCAAATGATGACTATGAATGTCAAAGTAATTTAGGAAAGACGCATACAAAAAATAATATTTAGTTTATCCCCTTGAAATAAACTCTAAGTTTCCAGCCCATTTAAGAGACTGGAACTTGTACACAAAAAAATGCTCACTCACCAGCCATAGTGTTCTATTTAAAGATTTGTTTACACCATGAGTGGCTTAAAAACACACAAATTAATAAACCAACAAATTATTCCAGCGTTAACCCTCATTTAAGATTACAGTGATTCATAACAGGAATGTTGATTAAATGTACATCCAGACAACGAAGGCTGCATCCTAACGTAAGCCTTAGTATGATTTACCTTCATAGCCAGCTAGCTAGGTTCCATAAAGAAACCGGAACAAAAGTACACCAGAAAGCAAAAGGATAACGATAATTATTATGTAAACAATAAATGATAATTCCCAAAATAAGGACTGTTGGGTTAACCATCACAATTACTCCTTAAACTTCAGTAAAAGAACAAGTTTTCCTCAATAAGCTTGAAGATCGAGTGGGCTGCCATCTTGGAATATGTCAAGGTGCATCATGGGTATAAATGAGGGATGATGGGAATGACCCTTATATCTATCCCCTGTGCTATGAATAACAATACATTGACTATCAAAATCTGACGGTCAATGCCCCTGGATTATCTTTAAATATTTATATCCCCAGAGTCATAACACCATAAGTTAAAATACTCACAACTGCTACATTAAGTTGCCAGCGTTTTCCACCAAAGAAAATACAATTTAAGTTCAGATTCCTAAACGATTATCTGATTATGAACGTGCGTGCTGCATGTCTGCTTAATTGCTTAAGGGAAAGAGAGCGAGACAGAGTGATGTCCAACGCATGTGAGGGTCTGACTGGTCACACCTGTTTATTATTGCTGCGCTGAGGCCACAGAAAAGATTTAACATAAGAACTTCCTGCCGATTAACATACAAGTAAACAAATACATGGGCGGGGGGTCAGTGGTCAAGGATTACAACATCATTTTGGGAGAGGAAATAAAGTCTGGAAATTATTCTTGAGAATTTAAGTAAAGAGTCTCCATACTTACAGTATGTTTTATCGCCATGAAAATGTTCCGTATATAAAAAGGAATGAAATTTGCATCTGGCTGTGGGCTAAAAGCCTAGAGCAGCTAGAGTTAATCAAGTTTTCCAAATCCCCACATTATCGTTAGGACTATTGTGACGGCCTTAGGATCTAACGTAACATTGTCATTAGGCCTAGTATTTAGAACAAAACAAAATAAAGTTCGGGAATTACTTAAAGTATTAGCGACAGCATCCATATCTAACGTTATACTCTTAATAAAAATCATAGAAATAGGTCAGTGAATGATTAGGCAGATTCCTACGATATTTTATTAAAACGTCTGTAATAATGAAATCGATCATTTAGCATGTCTAGACTAACGTTAGTTCACGTACATGCACACCGCAGCCGACAGAATCTTAAACAGGTTGACCTTCGTATGACATCAAACCCTAACCTAATCGTACCTAAACCTAAGCTGACCAAATGTGACGAATTTGACGTCATAAAAAGACACCTGGTTGAAGATTCTGTCAAAGGCATGCACACCACGCGCAGGTTGCGTTTTTTTTTTCTGCATTCCACAATTGCCATTACAGATTTTTTCAGCCAATCATATACAAGAATGACGATGACGTAATTAAATATGAATATTCATATACAACTTATGACTTATCGTCTGACAAAATAATTTGGGACTTAGTAATTCCATAATCGCGAGTGAATAACATTACTTTGCCGGAAAACAATGCCGGAAAACAATGCCGGAAAACAATGGAAAAAACCTGACACTACAGATATGACACAATTTAAAATGTGCCACGGAGCGAATTCCCTTTGCATATCGAGGAAGTAGTTAACAATATCTCGGTAAGTGGTGTTCTGAGTAAAGTTTTAACACTCGCTCCTTGTATGAAAATTAAGACATAATTGATATAGTAGTAGTTGAGCGACTTTCCCTTGCATTAACACTTTCCCTTGACACGTGTTGTAGGTACACAGTTTTTGGTTAGTGTGTAAAAATCAAGGTGGGGCTTAATCGCAGGACAGTTATTTCAACCCCTCTAAATGCTACATCTTGTCAATTTCCTCTAAGAAATGCTTTAAATCACCTGTTTAAACCTTATGCAACCAGCCACTAAAACATGTCAACTCCCACCCATAACTAGGTCTTGAAATTGATAATAAACTTAGATGGGATAAACATATACATAACATAACCAAGAAAGCTAACTCTATACTTGGCCTATTAAAACGTGCCCTCTCAAACTGTCCCACCGACGTTAAATCCACTGCTTATAAAGCTCTAGTCAGGCCAGTACTTGAGTATGCATCTGCAGCCTGGGACCCCCATCACTAGTGCGATGTGTATAAACTTGAATCTATTCAAAGGAGAGCAGCCAGGTTCTGTATGGCAGACTACTCTTATAAATCTAGTGTAAAAAACATGCTTCATAAATTAGATTGGCTTGCTTAAAACAAGAAGACACAACACCCGGCTACATATGCTATATAAAATCAATAATAATCTTGTCGCCATCAATAAAGATGAACTTATCCCCACCGTCAGAACTAATACAAGAAATAATCATGACCTTAACTTCCAGGTTCCCTATGCTAAAAAGAATGTATATAAACACTCTTTCTTCCCCCACACACTAAAGGATTGGAAAGCTTTACCGTCAGACATTGTACAAGCACCAAGTCTCAACTGTTTCAAAGCTAAACTTACTAACACTTTTATTGCTAACTAGTTTTTTTGTTTTGTTTTTTTACTCATACTTTTTACGCTCGGTTGGCGTTCATGTCCTCTTGTAGGATTTTTGCCGACTTAACCGATTCAGATCAGATTCAGATTTATTCGCAGTGCTAGCTTGAGATACTATGTGGATATTCGCACGACTGCCCTGCGAATAATCACTTCAAAAAATCAAAGTTGTATAGCGATAGTCCTCACGTTGTATACGTAGATCTTCAAGCTCTGTATAGGCGTGAGATAATTCGCACTACTTGTAGGTATGCCCAGACCTAGTACGAGTTTATGCCCAAATAGACTTTTGTTTAAGTTGTAGGTGCGGGCCGCGTCACACCGCGGGCCGCGTCACACCGCGGGCCGCGTCACACCGCGGGCCGCGTCACACCGCGGGCCGCGTCACACCGCGGGCCGCGTCACACCGCGGGCCGCGTCACACCGCGGGCCGCGTCACACCGCGGGCCGCGTCACACCGCGGGCCGCGTCACACCGCGGGCCGCGTCACACCGCGGGCCGCGTCACACCGCGGGCCGCGTCACACCGCGGGCCGCGTCACACCGCGGGCCGCGTCACACCGCGGGCCGCGTCACACCGCGGGCCGCGTCACACCGCGGGCCGCGTCACACCGCGGGCCGCGTCACACCGCGGGCCGCGTCACACCGCGGGCCGCGTCACACCGCGGGCCGCGTCACACCGCGGGCCGCGTCACACCGCGGGCCGCGTCACACCGGGGCCGCGGGCCGCGTCACACCGCGGGCCGCGGGCCGCGTCACACCGCGGGCCGCGTCACACCGCGGGCCGCGTCACACCGCGGGCCGCGTCACACCGCGGGCCGCGTCACACCGCGGGCTAACCTTTTCGGCTTCCTTACTTTAGACTTGTTGCATGTACAATGTCTGGTAAAGCAGTCCAATCTTTTAGTGTTTGAGGAAAAAAGGAGTATTTATAAACATTCTTTTTAGCATAAGGAACGTGGAAATTCAGATCATGGCTATTTCTTGTATTAATTCTTGGTTTGGGTTTGGTGTCAAAATTAGAAACAGACCCATCAAAGATATAGAAATTTCTAAATACAAATTTGTACAGAGATTTTGTACAAATTTTAACAGATGGCTCACAGGAAGTGAGGGTACGTCACCCCCATCATACCCCTTCTGTCTGGCCTGGAACCAGGAATCCTTATCCTGTCGGGATTTTGCAATATCAGAACATAACATTGACTGTATTGTGAAAAACTTTTGCCATTTTTAGGAAAAAAGCCAGATATTTTAAGGAAAACCTTGGAAATTTTAAAGTAAAAGTCGGATATATATTGTATTCAGAGATTTTGAAGGTAAGTCGGATATTTTGAAAAATCCTTCAGACATTTCGAAGCTCTTTGTTTCGAGGAACAGGTCAGATATTTTAAGAAAAAAACATTGGAACTTTGATTCCGAGGAAAAAGTTGGATATATTAAGCAAGAAATTAAAGATTTGGAGGAAAGAGTTGGATATCTTAAAGAAAATTGGGTAACTCTAGATATCTTGGTGGGTGGGTGTGGGGGCAGGGGCGGCCGTGGCAAAAACTAACTAGGGTCAAAATATTTTGTGAATAAACTTTTCTGACACGGGGAGTACATTTTCAGACAAAACTCTGGCTAAACTTCAGAGTAGGCCCTAGCTTAAGCAATTAACTCTCGCTGTAAGGGCCTTCAGTGACACCGCTGTCTAACATGCTAAATATCCAAAAAGAACAAACTTGAGATTGAATACAATTGGATATTAATCATGAAACGGTCAAAAAGAACACATGAAGAATTAAAAAAAGAGTCATACGAGCATTGCTTCTAGAATTACATGAACAATAATTATAGCATGAATAATTTCAAAGGATCGTAATATATGAAAAGAAATATCTTAATCTGTCATCGGTATTTGAAATAAAATATGTTCTAACAAATAAAACAAAAGAAAATTAATCGCCATTAATTATCAATTGATTAATGGTTTCAGAGCCGCAATAAATTTCATCATTTGTATTAGTCTTCTCTCAAATCTCATTTCTTTACCTATAACACTATTTCAGTGTAAGTAAATAAAAAGGAACTTGGCAAAACTGCCTTTTCTTGACATACAGAGAACTTTCTTTGCTTCTATACAATTCCCTGCATAAACCTATATATTCCAGAAATTGCAGTATGGCCTTTGTTTCTAACACACAGTCCAACCTATTAAAAGAAAGCATCGTTTTCAGAAAGACATCAAATTGACAAACATCACTGACCTTGTAAGACCATGTTGACAGTTAATAGCTGCATGGTGAGACTAGATCAGTGCTGATACCAAACAGTAATTCTGGATTCAACTGCTTTGTGCATTCAGGCATGATGAACAAACAACAGTCATCAGGGAGTTTAATCAAGTGTGTGCAGTCCTAGACAGTTCAGCCATGTCATCTGGACACCGTGATCTAAAAAAACGTCTTGCAAACTTTTCAGAACAAAAGTTTTAAAATGTGATTAGGGTCTAAGGCTTTGTTTGGGTCTAAGGTTTGCAGTTGCTTTTTGACAACGTCGGAGCAGGGAGTTGGAATAGTACTCCATGGTCGCAGGTTGCACGTGAGACGGAGGTACGGCGAGAAGGGTCAACCCAGTCTCTCTTATGGGTTGGAAGGCAATCAACAGAATCTTCAACCGGGTGTCTTTTTATGACGTCATAGCAGAGTAGACGCTTTTAGAACAATGACGTATTTTTTTTAGCATTCTTGTAATATTGAACAATGACAGAAAGAACACTCGCGCGGCTTGTAAACACACGTGGGTCTGTGGTCAAATGCGAGACGACTACGGGAGGTGAATTACTAGTGTAGAACGGAACTAATTATTCTTAATATTGAAAGCTATGAT
Organism: Chiridota heheva; assembly: GCA_020152595.1. Lineage (NCBI taxonomy): Eukaryota > Metazoa > Echinodermata > Holothuroidea > Apodida > Chiridotidae > Chiridota > Chiridota heheva. Next base: position 285,693 of record JAIGNY010004328.1, on the reverse strand, counting down.
AAAAGAGTCAAGTTCGGGGTCCTTTTTGTACCAGAATATTATCAAATTGGGATATTTTGTTATGTTTTTCAAAAAGTACCGTCTAATATCTCTTGGATGAGGGTACTTTCGATAGGGGGTCACCAGCGGTTCTAACCCCTTTTTTTTGAGCCGAATTGAAAAGGTGTTGTACATAAGGACATTCTAATAATTTCATTAACGCCGTCAGTATCCCCCTCCCCTAACTTACTATAATAATTGTCCTCCCCTCCCCTCCCCCTCCCCATTAAATGTTGGCTATCGTTACTATTTTTCCTGGAAATGGCTTTAAGAAGGAATAAATTCAACATTGAAAGGGGGGATAGGGGGTTACAATTCTCGGAAAAATATTAAAGAAACATAAAACTATAACATATGAAGTTCTCAAAAAGGTGAAGTGTTCCAGCACTTTTGTCCAACATTGAAGGCGTAGGCCTACTCCCAATAAAAAATATATCCCATAACATTTTCCTCAATTTAAGATGATCTGCAAGGATTTAAACTTCAGTCACAAATGCTAAATTAGCTCTGTTCACCTAATAATAGGTTAACGTTAGACCTCAGATAGTCCTTGAGTACTTGGTCAACCTACTTCTTTTCAACAACTTGAAAGTTTCAAGCCCTTGTATGACACTATAACAAGGCTTGATTTCTGATAAAATCACTCCACCTATTCAGCGCTGTCATGCACTATCCATTTAATAGTGTACCTCAGACTCCATAACAATCAGTGTAACAAACGCTATTTAGAACTAGCTATCAGTTACAGTTGTAATGTTAGCTAGCTGTCTATGGATACAACTAATTGACTAACGTAGGGTTACTGTTAAGTACTTTACGTGTGTGGGACCCGGGTAACAAACATTCAGACATTAACAAAGTCAAAGGTTTGAGGTTTTCCCGCGGGAAACTTTAAGAAAGTTTAGTCAGGTGATGTGTCGAATGAGAATCATAGTGGCGTTTCGTCATGTGACGAGCTATTTGCGACTTCAGTATGACATCATTGTGTGTAAGTTGCCATAACGAAAAATGACGTCAAAAAGCCATAACGGGAAATGACGTGATATTGACGTCATAAAAAGAAACCCGGTTGAAGATTCTGTCGATTGCTGAACGGTGGGTGGTTTTGAGAGATGAGTGGTATACAACTTTTTCGAGTCGAAAATGCAGCATTACAAGTAAGCATTGAAATAGAAATACCAGAAGCAGTATGTCAGCCTTCACATATAATATGGAAACATAGACTTATCTATCAGTACAGGAATTACAAGCTCTGGAAAATCTACACACAAAAAAAAAGAATGATTTGCCGCATCTTCAACTTAATAGTTCAACATCATATTGGTGACTTTTGAAAGAAGCGGGTTTTTGGTCAATCTTACACAAATTATTCATTACAAGAAACTCATGTTATTCCATTATTTACTCAACTCAGACGAAAATAGAACAGCAAGTAAAATTAATATGAACAAAAAGATGAAGGTTATCCTGGATGTTGGTATCATGAAATCAAATACATAGGAGGAAAATAGGGAATTGATATTGATATAAATAATGTTCTGAAGAACACGCAAAGTAAATGGAAGAAAGAGCTTCAAAAGTACGCGTTGTACATGAAATACCGCACAATTTGCGTTAATACGCTCAAAGCTGCACAAAGGATGTAGATACGCACTCATATGTCAATAATATCTTTACGCAAGTTTTCTATCTTCTTATTGGTTGGAAATAATGCTAACGCGCGTTCCACATTTTTGTATGGAAAATACGACCGTTCAACTTGGGATTAGGACCATTGTTGTTTATTCTATGGTGCGTAATGATAAACTTGGCAGCTGACCAAGTGTGCCAAGCAAGTCGATCACGCGCGTTTGAACATCTGAAAGTGGATGGACCCTCGTCTATATGTATGGCGCCATGCTTTGCGCCGCTAATATAGCTAGGCAGTATACCCGGGCCTTAGTACGCGTCCACATACCCAAATAGAGCAGATATCCAAATCTACCATAATGTGCCCATATTCATTGAAAAGGTCAAGTTGCGCCACACACTAAACAAAAGTCAATGGAATTCAACGTCTCATTAAAAAGTTCCCAGATTTTTCTGGGAGCTTTTATTTTCGATATCAAAATTTACCCCCTTCTCAAAATAAACACACTTCAAAACAAGCATAAAAGGTCTTCTAATTTTGTCTTATTAAGCAATAAAACAACTTTAAAGCTCGGGGTGGGGCAGGGGGTTCGTCCCCCACTTTTCATAAAAAAACTAATATTAAAGATGTCATGGTATGATTGATGTATTGCAGATATAATCTGATAATACAATCAGGGAAAAACTAAGAAGTACTCCAAAAAAAGAATGGTCAAATTTGACAACAATATTGTCAAAATTTGACCAAGTGAGGAGTGGTCAATATTTTTGACCAAGCCAGCTTGGTCAAATTGACCACATATGGTTCGGTGCATAATTCACTCCTAACTTGGTCAAATTTGACTATTGACACTTGGTCAATCTGTTGACCACTTGCAGCTTGGTCAAATCTTTTGACCATTTTGTGGTCAAATTGACTACAAAAATGGGTCCAGTTGACTAAATCCTTGGTCGAATTAAAATCTTGATCTACAAACAAACAAAAACAAAAAAATGTCACAACACAATGTTTCACTTGGGAATTGTTTAATTTCATAACATTCCTGGTTAATGATACATTAATGGATTTCTGTATGATACAGAGAAATAAAAATATTACTACATTTACTTTAAAAGATGTGCAAATCAAAATTTTCTGAGTACTAGCTACATTGAACCTGAAATTCAAGGCACATGAGCATGTCAAGTTGTCAGCATCGGAAATTATTAGTAACTTTTATATTAATATCTAATGATAATTATTAGGAATGTCTAGCTAGCCATAAACTATGATTCAAACATAAAAACAAAGTTTTTATTACAACCTAACTTACGATCTGTTTATGAAGCCTTGTGAAACTATCTTTAAAATGCAGGAACAAAATGTATGTACAAATTTACAAACATAAATGGTTGCAATACACTTCGCCTCAAGTTAAAACGTATTATTATATATATTACAACTTAACTTACGATTTGTTTATGAAGCCTTGTGAAACTATCTTTAAAATGCAGTAAAAAATCTTGTACAAACATAAATGGTTGTAATAAACTTGGCCCCAAGTTAAAAGATATTAATATTTCATGAATTTTAATAGACTAGAAGTTTTCTAATTTTGCTTCTACGTTCAGATGTCCACACAACAACAAAATTACTTGAATTATAAGTTAGGCTACTCTCATGTATAAAATTGTATGTTGTAAAACTGTCATACCTCTTCAGGCCAAACGCGAGCAAATGCCAGACTTCTTTTTTTACATATCAAACTAATCAATATCTTCCTAAAAAGACGCTAAGTTTTTCTGCGATTGACATTACATTCTAAGAAAGACTTCATTTTCTGTGAAATTGTACCCTTAAAAAAGAAAACTGCCTTGACATGTACATAACAATTTCTATGTGATTAAATGAGCATAACAAATCTCAGCAGTTCAGTCTTTATCATTTCCAAGCTAACACTTATACTTCTGAAATAACACATAATAAATGTTAATTGATTTTTCACACATGACACAATTTGACTGACATACAGATTGAAATTGTTTCAATTGAATGAGAGCGCTATGCATGGCAGAACGAAACTGACTTAGTTTAATGACTGGGTTCCACAGCTGCAGGCCGTGCTACAAAGTCTAACAAAAAATATACAAGCGCAAAAAAATGTGCGAGGAAGGAGCACGGAAAAGGGTAGCCAAAGGCCACACGATAAAACAAAACCTGACAACAGCCAGGGGACACACAAGTAAACGTGAACACAAAAGGAGTCGTTTCAGAGCCACCCCACCCCAGGAAAACTACAAATGGTAACTATAAATAAGCACCATACCAACCATTCCCAGGGTGGAAACATAGGAGTAACACCAGATAGAATAAAAAATATAAGAAGAATGACAAGGCTAGGCCAAGGGAAACTAAATAAGAGGCACCGAGAACGAACGGGCCTTTAACGCTAGGCTCAATGAGATGCGAGAGGATCAACTGTTCATCAAGAATACAGGTTTTTATAAAGTGATTATTAGTTTCTAAACGGTTTTTGCAGTAATTTTCAAGAAGTGAATCAATCCGTGATTGAACGCTGGGAAGAGAGTGAAGATCAATAAGTGCAACAGGTGAAACCCAACGAGGTATGTGAAAAATAATTTTTAGAGCATTAATTTGAATTTGCTCTAATTTACAACGGTTACTTTTGGAGAGTAGAGGGAAAACAATAAAGGAGTATTCAATGAGTGAACGAATAAGACTAGTATACAAAATTAAAGTTGAAGACGATGGAGCTCTGGGATTATAAGCTGTCCCACAGACAGTATATAATTGGGAAGTGCGAATTTTTAGTTCCTTAAACAAACTTTCAAAATGCAGTTTAAAATTAAATCTAGTATCAAACGTGATACCCAAGAACTTGACTGAATTATAATTTGGAATAACGGTATCATTAAAAACTAAGATTGGGATTAAAACAGGACGGCGACGAGAGAAAACAATAGATTGTGATTTAGACGGGTTAAGGAATAATCTCCACTTGCTGCACCAGCATTGAAGTAGGTTAATATAGTATTGCAAGTCGTCCCTTGCGGCAAGAATATTAATGGCCGACGACCAGACAGCCAAGTCGTCAGCATATTGAGAAATATAAATGTAATCAGAAGATGGGTTAGGAATGTCGTTTACAAAAATTAAAAACAGAAGTGGACTAAGGGGGCTACCCTGAGGGGTGCCCTTATTCACGAGCAAAGGATCAGAAAAAACATTATTAACTTTAAAACGAATTTGCCTGTTAAATAAAAAGTCTGCAATTAAGCGAATAAATTTTACCGGGAGGGAGATCTTATTTAACTTATAAAGAAGACCATTATGCCATAATTTGTCGAAAGCCTTTTCGGCATCGAAAAAGGCAGTATACACAAAATGTTTTTTACAAAGGTTTAAAGCAATATGATGAGACAACTTGGCTATCTGGTCTGCGGTACTGAATTTTGAACGGAAACCAGCTTGAAAATTATTAAAGAAATTTATATCGTTAAGATAGATGGTAAGCCTAGAACAGATGACCCTCTCGAGAAGTTTACTGAGTACTGAAGAAAGAGTAATAGGTCTGTAATTTTTCGGATCTGAGCGATCTTTTCCCGGCTTAGGTATAAGGATGACATGCCCAGATTTCCACTTTATAGGAAAAATACCAAAATTAAAACAAATACTGTAAAGTTGGCAAAGAAAAGCTTTAAATTTTAAAGAACACTTTTTAATATGAAGGTAAGTGACTCCATTCCCCCCCCAGGGGCCGTCTGTGTAGTATTTTTAAGAGCTTTTTCGAATTCTAAAACTGAAACAGAATTAAGTAAATAATGTTTGTCACCTCTCTCGCACTTAAACTTTGAATAGAGGTTTGAAAAATTCTTTTTTCTGACAAAATTGTTAATATAATTAAAATGATGATCATCAAAGAAATTATCAGAGCGGCCCGTGGAGAGGACAGAGTCAAAATACATTCGAAAACACTTGCATCTCTCGAGATCAGTAGAGTAGGTAGAGTTATTATAATGTAAAGGAGTAGAGTTATTTTTAGATTTAGATTTATTTAGAAGGTTGTTAATGCTTTTCCAGAAATGACGACTGTCAGATTTATGGTCCAGTTTAATACATTTATTATAAAGAGTCTGATTTTTGAAGAGTTTAATTTCAGTACTAATTTTTCTACGAATTACATTAATATTATGTTTAAGTAAGGGGCACTTATTTTTATTATAATTTCTACGTAAACGCCTGCGAAACTTGATTAAATGTATAATATACTGAGGTAAAATGGTATGCTTCCTAGTATTGCCAACGAAAGACTTAGTTGGGATGAACTTGGAACTGGCCGAGTTAATTGAGGAAGTAATGAAAGAAACCAAAGTGTCAAGCGTGCCAATATCGAAAGATTTACAACTTAAATTATCAATACTCGAATCCAGAGCTGAAGAGAAACCTAACCAGTTAGCTCGAGTAAAATCAGGGTAGTCGGTCGAAACTGTAACAACGTTTTTACAATTGAGACTACAGGTAATTGGTAAATGGTCACTATCGAGATCAGGTCCAACCTGAAAAAACGCAAAGTGAGAGTAAAGACTATTACTAAGTAAACATAAATCAAGGATACAGGGTTTACACGTTGTGTTAACGTGAAAAAAAAGTAGGAGATTTATCATTAATGAGTTTAATGTTGTTATTTAGTATGAAGTCAACAATATCGATGCCCTTGGGGGAATCATAGGAATCCCACCAAAGAGAGTGTTTAGCATTAAAATCGCCAATAATAATAAAGGAACTATACTTTGCGATAAGTCTGTTTATCAGATTAGTGGGGAAAGATTTGTAAGAGCAGGGTAGATATAAGCAGATTACCAGTAAATCAGGAATGTCGGGAGTTGAAAGTGAAATGGCGATAAGTTCGAAAATATCAGAAACCTTATCAATAATTTTAAATGATAAAATATTGTCAACTGCAATCGCAGAACCCCAATAACCATTGGGGTTTACAGTTGTAATCAAATTATAACCTGGAATATAAAAGTTATGAGAGGATTTAAGTCTAGTCTCATTAAAACCTGCAACGGAAATGTTATTAGATAAAAGGAAGTCAATAATTTCGTCTGATTTATTTGTGATGGATTTACAATTAAAATGGCTTATTTTCATAGCGTACAGAAAAGTGTAGGTATGTGAAAAAATAATGCAAATGATGCTCCAAGCAACCCACAACAAAAACGAAAGCACTAGAACACTGAATCTAGATACAAATCTCCGTCACCGATGGAGAAGGATTTAAGAAAGTCGCTCGAAATAATACCTTTAAGATGTTCTGAGGCCACCTGAACACAGAGATTTGAAATAGTTGAAGTGGGAGTTTGGGACAAGCCAACAGTTGAACGAAACTTATCCATAAGATCGGCAATAAATATAAAAATTTTCTCCACCAGTTCTTTTACAACTTTGGATAAAATACTTGAAATTAGAGGAGTGAGGTTATTTTCTACTTCTGTTTGAATTTTATTAGACTGATCCATAATTTCTTTATGATTTTTTCGGTATTAACTTTAATTTCTTGAGATACGGCCTTAGCATAAGACATGATAGGATCGTTTACGTGTTTAGGTTCAGTTTTAGATTTGGCCTTAGAGCGGGCCTTGTCGAACTCTTCTAGAAATACTGGGCAAGTTTTATCTGATGCTGGATGTTCGCCGCCGCAGTTGGTGCATTTTTATTTATAGTTGATGGGCAATCTTTAAAAGAATGATTACCCGCACAAATATTACACTTTGTGTCAGCGACACAGTTGCTAGCCTGATGGCCAAAGCCTTGACATTTAAAGCAGCGAGTGACTCTCACGAAATCATTAGATTGAACAACATTGAAATGCAATAATTGAACAAAAATACCATTTGAAATTAGATGTTCTGTTCTAGAAGAGTCCGACAACCAAATGCGGATAAGAGTTGTGGCATTGCCAGTGTTACGAGAAATAATACGTTTGGCTCCGGTAACCGAACTTTCAGATTTCTTAATTTCGTTAAGGAAGTCTTTATCCTCAAAGTCAAGGGGTACGTTTTTAACTACTAGTGAGATTGATTTAGATGTATTAGCTCTGGGATACGAGAGGGTAGACTTACCAAATTCGCTCTTATCCCACCTTGTGAGGAGTCTGTTTAAGTCAGCGGGTGAGTTTAGATATAACTTAAATGTGCCATGTTTAATACATGAGATACTCTTTATACCTGGGTTTGGTTTATAATTAGCCAATACTCTACTGACCTCGAGTCTTTGTACTTGGAGGCACTCCAAGAATAATACAAAACGCTCCCTAATGGAGTAAACAATGTTGGTTCTGTTCTCATCCAGAACCACTACTTTAGAAGGTTGTTGGGGGGCCAGGGCTTTCCCGGTCCCTTTTGTTGGCATCGGCCATGGCCTAGAGTAAAGCCCCAGTGCCAATACTAATACAATATACAAAATATATACTATGATAGAAAAATACTATGATATATACAGAAAACTGTACAATATAAAAGCGTTAACTTACGTACAGGACAACCACCCACATCAAAACAAGACACGACACATGAACGAAACAAAACAATGAAAACAACTGCACAAACAAGTGCAGAACAAGAAAAACAACACGGCCTGAAAACGAGAACTACGAGAACCACAGTCAAGTAAACCAGTACGCGCTCCAGAAAAAATTTCCAATATCGCAAAATCTTTGTGTAATTCTTTCATATTATTTTCCGCTTTACTGTCCATTTAAATTATTAGAAGCCTATTCCTCCAAACAATTTGATGGAAGGTATGGTAACTAAGCACTCAAATTTACTGCAACTTTTACAAAGGAATAATGCTGAAGAATTAAAAAAAAACACAATTGATCTAAGAAAATACCAAGGAAACCAATACATCACAAATTAGAATTATAGGACTCTGCAGAGCGCATACCTCCGCCCCTGTTCACTCCCCACCGGAATGCAATCTACCTCAGAAACCCTCGATCCAACAAGTTGTAACCCCAAACAATCTATTTCTCACTGTTGATCTGTATTTCTATTTACATTCTAACACTTGAGGATGAGAAATGGGGAGGGGGAAATTCCGGCTCTGAATGGGGGAGGGAAAAAATTTCCCGAAAATTACAGCCCTGAATGGGGGAGGGAAAATTTCCCAAGAAATACGCCCGAAAAGTTGGGTAATGGCCATAGCCTTTAGCAAACAAAAATAAATATAATGAGAAAAACAAGAATAAAAAGTCATGCAGAACGAAGAAAGAAAACTCATTAAAGTAAAACAAACGAAAATTAAGAAAGTAGCTTAAAAGTAAAGAATTCTTCAACAAATAATACAAGAATAAAGTACTCTTATTTCTCTAAAGAGAAAGAAATAGAAGATGATATTAATTATTAGATTTTTATGGAATAAAATACGGACAAGTCTGTGACTGAACTTTTAAAAATATGAATAATAGTTGACGAATTGTCGCAGTCCATATGCCCTACATAACTTAAGCCCCACTCCATATCGAGGCCCTCATTCACATATTCGGAAAAGCTGAAAAGGGAATCAAAATAATTGTATAGACCTTTTCACTGCATGGGTACTCCTCCAAAATGGGGGAGGGGGTATTCAGGCCCTGAATGGGGGAAGGGAGAATTTCCCAAGATTTACAGCCTTGAGTAGGGGAGCGTAAATTTCCCAAGAAATACGCCCCGGAAAGTTGGGTAATGGCTATATCCTATAGTAAACAAAAATGAATGAAATGCGAGGAACAAGAATGAAAAATCGTGCAGAACGAACAAAGAAAACTCTTCAGTAAAACAAATGAAAATTAAGAAAATAGCTGCTTAAAAATGAACAATTCTCAAACAAATAATACAAGGATAAAGTATACTTATCTCCCTAAAAAAAAAAGAAGAAACAAGAGAGAATATTAAACATGAAATCTTCATGGAATAAAATAAGGGCATGTCTGTGACTGAACTTTTAAAAATGTAAATTATACAACAATCTCGCCGTTAGGGGGAAAGGCTGAGGTGGGAAAGGGTGAGCAACGAAATTTAATATTCACTGTTTGATGACAAAAGTTATTCTTTTTTTAAAAGTTGTTTCAAGATTTATTTTCTACATCTTATGAAAAACGTGTGTTAGAATAATGCTTCTAACGAGAGTTACTTGCTTTTTTCTGGAAGGCTTAAGTGTGCGAGTTGATGGGAGGTGCCATCATGTCTGGATCGTGAGGGCTGCCTGTGTAAGAAATTTACATATAATTTTTATTTAAATTTATATATATATATATATATATATATATATATATATATATATATATATATATATATATATATATATATATATATATATATATATATATATATATATATATATATATATATAATATATATAATCTATCTATCTATCTACACACACATATATATATATATATATATATATATATATATATATATATATATATGTAATCTATATATCTATATCTATATCTATATATATATATATATATATATATATATATATATATATATATATATATATATATATATATATATATATATATATATATATATACTAATAAACTTGTATATTTATACACATACGGTAATATGCAAGTTATTTGAAATTGTCCTCCTCTGGGGGCCGCTCATGAAAAGGATTTTCCTACTGTAGCTTATGCAGGCCTTTAAATACATTCTGAGTTCATGTTATGTAACAATATATAGTAGCATTTTGTTTGTTACAACTTCTAAGTCTATTCGCAGATATGTATTGCAATGGAGATGAACACGTGAACAAGTACATACCTGAAATATTCATCAATTGAAATTGGAAAGAATTCCTGCAGGCCAGCCCCCATCAAGATACTTTTCTATCGATATAATTGATTGCCAAAGAGCAAAGTTGTATTGTTTTTTAAGTTGCAGTACATGGACTGAATACTTGCATTCCGCTTGAGAGGTGATATTGGGAAAATCTTAACATCAAATTGAAAAATTAGGTAAAACTAAAGCAAATTTAGTAAAATAAGAACAATTTGCTTAAGTTATAGAAAAATTTAATGTTTCCCAGAAATTGAAAGAAATAATTAACCAAAACATGAAGAAAATTTTCCTAATTTTGAAGAAAATATTTCCAAAATAAAGGAAATTTCCTGAATATTGCAGACAGTTTTCAGAAAATGATACAAATTAAACCAAAAATTGAAGAAAATTGCAGTGAAAAATCGAAGAAAATAAAATGAATTCCCAGAAATTAAAGATAATTGTCCAAAAATCAAAGAAAATGAAGGAATTTTTCTGAGAATTTGAGAAACTTTCCCACTAATCGAGAAAAAAAAAAGGATGGTCAAAGTGTGATGATATAAAATGGGGTATCTGTGAAGATGTTTGCATGGCAAATCGATATCAATAGTATGAGAAGAAAAAATCATAATCCCTGTGTTTTTTTAGATCAATATAGATCCTTTGTTTAGATGTCCTTGTGTTTGACAATGTTAACCGATCGATACATCATTTCTGTTCATAATGCGTGTTTAATAATAGGGTGGCAAAGTGTAATAATGGGGTAAAATTATCTGTGAAGATGTTTGCATGGCCAAAAATAGACCGATCGATACATCATTTTTGTACATAATGCGTGGTCAAAGTGTGATGATAGGGAAAAATTATCTGTGAAGATGTTTGCGTGGCAAATTGATATCAATAGTATGAGAAAAAACCATTCATAATCCATGTTTGTTTATGGGATCAATATAGATCCTTTGTTTAAATGTCCTTGATGCCTGTTTCCATGGGATAAGGCATGACAGACGAATATTAGATAATGGCATTGGTCCATTACATGCGTAATAGAATTATGTCATTTTTTGACCTATCAGATTGGTCAATTAATAGTGGTGTGATGACCACATATGGCAACAGTATTGAATGGAAAAATATGGGCTTGGGACGATGATGGAGAAGTCATCGTTCCCGTCCACTACTCTCACCACATTTAGAGAGACGGTCCCGGTAAAGTTCTCACAAGAGGCATATCCAAGGAATATCGACTGATCTATACAAAACGCGTCATTCAGCCCGATCTCACAACCCTCCCGGACGGGTATTAAACCTTTCATCCCACAAGTCCCCTTACATGAAACGGACAGGTTCGTCTACGACATTCAGGTGATTTAATTAAACCACACTGCTGAATGCCAACATTCGTAACTCAAGATCCGATGAAACCCTATTGAGGGCGGAAGGAGGGAAAAGAGCTACCATGGCTTGCCTCCTACGGTATCCTGCGTTAGTTGGGGCGAGTACTTTTTAATCACCTGACACACCCAGTCAGGAAAAGCTATACACCTCGTTAAAAGGACTCTGCAAAACAATCGAGACTATCCTGTGACGGCAATCCGATGACCTAGATGAAAAAATCTCAGGGGCCGCTATACAGGTAGTGGCCAATCAGAAGCTCCATTGTAGAGACTATCTTGTGACAGCAATCCGATGACCTCGATGGAAAAATCTCAGCGGCCGCTATACAGGTAGTGGCCAATACGAAGCTCCGTCGTCGCGAATATCTTGTGATGGCAATCGGATAACCCAGATGGAAAATCTCAGGGGTCGCAATACAGACCCCGACCAATCAAAAGCCGCTATACAGACCCCGACCAATCAGAAGTTAGCATTAAGTATATGCAAATGAACTATACACTTCGTTAAAAGGACTCTGCGGAACAATCGATAATATCTTGTGACGCAGTCCGATGACCAAGAGAGAAAATCTCAGGGGCCACTATACATGTAGTGGCCAATCAGAAGCCAGCATTAATTGCCATAAATATTCATGAGGAATTAGTCACATGACTGGAATGCTGTCTTCTGAGGGCCACTACCTGTATAGTGACCCCTTACTACTAACATATCATCAACCCACCAAGGAACTACCCAAAAACAGTAACTACTGCGGTAAGGTATAATGATAAGATACCAGTTGAAGATATTTGTAACATATTAAAGTTGCATTCTATTTTATAACTCGTATGCTTGCTCTTGCCTGATATCAAATATAAAGATTATCATATATTACAACAGTGTCTTACAAGTTAGAAAAGGAACAAAAAATCGGTATGAACTTTTTATCAACTTAAGTTTTACAATTTTGTGATATGTGCTAATTGTGACGTATCAAGTGAAAGACATGTCAATTCTTCCATTGATGGTCTTTTAAAGGTTTCATCTTGATTTTAAGAAGAGTTCTTTTAAATAATTTTCTCCAAGCCTGATCATCCACACTCTGCAAAAGTATCGTGCCGTTGCAAGTGGAACTAAGCAGGCTAATGGGGTGGGGGAGAGGAGGGGGGGGGCAGTCATAATTTGCAGATCTGGGTTGAAAATTAATGTAATATTTTTGTCATTCATACATTGCAAACATCTGCTCCCCAGCCACACATCATCAAATTGTTCAGTCCCAGCAACCAACCAATCCGACATACGACCGTCAGTACATTAACCGACTAAACCCGGGACATGGGAATTCACCACAAGCGTTCACTGCTATAAAGTTTAACAAATATCAATCCAGAACCCCAATATGCAGATATGAAACACCTTCCGATGGCAGAGTATATCGTAGAAAAGGCTTGTAATATGCGATAAATTAAAATAAGAAATCATGAGCTCTCTTGATCTCACAAGTTTAAATATATAATTTTTAATAATTTTGGTAGTTTTTATTATACTGTAAATAAAAGTTGCCAACTTTGACTATGGGAGTTCCTCACACAATCTCCTCCTTTGTCTCCACTTCCCCATTTCCTTTCTTACCAATCATAACTTCTTCAACTTTCCATGGCTGTGCGGGTTCCACGAAACAATTGAAAATGCGGTACAAAATCAATATACCAAAAGATACGAACGACATGGTCCGGAACAGGGAACTGGAGCCAAACTGTTCGTAGTATAGACCGCCAAGAATGGTCCCAATGCCTTCGCCTGAAATTAAGAGAAATGCAATATCAATGAGAACATTTTAGGAAACCAAAAAGGTACATTCCGAAAATCAAAAAATATATATATGTCTTCTCCCCTCCAACATGGTGAACCACATCTACATCACAGGAGTGGACCTCTTTCCCATGTGTGTAATACAAGAAAAAAGCCAGTGCCCAGATTTCTAACCCAAAGGAAGAAACATTTACAAATGTATACATTTGGCCCACCAGTCGCAACATTTGGCCCATCACTTTTTTTTAAAGAATTAGCACTGTTGGACTAACCTGCCTATTTTACACGAGGTCAAGCTTAATTGAAATTAAACAAGGTTAATTGGCCATTTTTATATGATTTAGAATGAAACATTTTTGTCATTTATTTCCTTATCAAAATTAAATAAGTCGAGGATTTGTTTCTCCCTTCCTAACCCAGTGGCTCCGCTCATTTCGTTTTATGGGTTCACTGTCTACTGATGCCATGTTTACCATCAATCGGTACACCAGTGAAAATTCCTCAAGAAAATCTGTGTAAATAATTGTGGTAGACCAAGTCCGGGCTCTTCTCATTATGTTATCCCTTTCACGTTAATATAGCTGCTATTTTTTTCATCCCAAAACATTGATGTAAAGATACCAAAATGTAGAACTAAATCAATAAACAGATAAATCAAAATCAAACTTACTGAGGCCTGCCGTCAATGCAAATGCAATAGATTGCATTGTAGCCGCCAATCCATTCGGTGCTATGGTATTACAAAAAGCTGTTACATTGGGCCACAGAATGCCAAAACAAATGCCATGGAGAAGTTCGATGGGCAAAATCCACCAAGGGTTCCAGAGGAAACTGAATGCTAAAAAGCGGATAGCGTATGCTGCAATGACGACCATGAAACAATTCTCATGGCCGAAATATCGGATGATTTGTTTGCTGTAGAAAAGGAAAAACAGCTCAGCCAGACAATTCGCAGCAGGGCAAAGAGATCGTAGAATGTGAGGTGAGCCTAACTCAACCAAGAACAGGAACTTGAACGTGTAAACCTGTCCATAGAAGAAACCATATATCATCATCACGAGATAGGAGGCGATGATTCGTGGATCTTTAAAAAAACGGCCAACTTGACGAAGTATCATTGTCGGTCGTTCATGTGGAGCAAACTGGACTTTCCACACAGGAATCAGGGTCAATATAATGAAAAAGAAGAATACGATGTGTGCTGGGGTGTACTCGTGAAGAAAGAACGGATTGCGTGCATAAGCGTCCATCATTGCCCCCACAGAGACAGACAATAAATTCCCACCAGCGCTACCCCAAAGCCTCTGCCGGCCATAGCTTGTCTTGTTATGACGTTTGCACAGTTCTTCAGTGTTGGCATCCATCAGTGGTGTTACACCTGCATTGAAGTACTGCCCACATGTGATCATGACAAGGCAAATTGCAAAGGTAAAATTTGTCATAGCCTAATGCTCTTGTGATGACGGAGGTGCAACCGTCATTTTTGTCCCGTTGACATTAATTAAGGTATCGTTCCAGTATGTGCCGGACGGGGGCACAAAAATTGTGCTGAAGAAGGTCGCTCCGACACCGCATACATTGAATAGAACGAACAATTTGTGCTTGCTGAATTTGTCGGCCATTGATCCCCAAACAGGGCTGACGAAAAAATTTGCGAACGGTTCAATACCACGGATTAATCCAATCTGACTCGGGCTGAGTCCTAGATATTTCAGGTAACCGGAATGACCGGAAACAATGACACCAGCGCTGTGTGGAAGAGCATAAACATCATATCATAATTTGTGTTTAAAATGTACTTTTGACTTGAAAGACAAAAAAGAAAGAATTTTAAAGAAAATAACAAGAATTGATACTCTCGTTGCAGCCAGCATAAACCTCTCAGAAGTGTTGTTTAAACAACTTTTATAAAAACGACTTATGATATTCTGAAAGACGTACCCTTAAGATTTTGAAAACATACTCAATATTCAAATCATGGCTCATCAAAGTTTCGATATTGTTTTATGTATGTAAACTTTGTGACGTTTGTTCGATTTATACGCTTTTTCCGCCATGAGACAAAAATGACTAAAATCCTGATGCCGCCACTGGCTGCACGGATATGATCCATGTTTTGCCAGCAACAGCCGCCTTCTATCAGAAAAAGACGAACGGAATACGAAGGGAAAAGCAAAGGAATTTACAAAGCATGACCTTCATGACTTAACAAAGTTCAAAATATGTCAATTTCAACCGATATTACTGCAATAACGAATGTTTTCTCCCATATAAATGGATTTGATGTTTGCGCTATTTGTTACCTCTACTTTCACATATCAACATGTACATATCTATTGGTTGAGTGATTGTCGGGCTCAAAGTGGAAGAATTCCATCTCTTCGCTTTGAAGCAAAATTGGTCCCCGGGCCAACATTGCAGATGACCTATTGTATTTCTTAGACTTTTGCGATTGCAAAAAAATCGGAAAATGCAGTTCGTGAATCGGAAAAGGTCCGATCATGTATCGAAAGAGGGCCGATCATGTATCGGAAAAGGGCCGATTATGTATCGGAAGAGGGCCGGTCATGCATCGGAATTTGAATGTCTTATTCCTCCATGGCAGCTTCAATATAAACGACGTCTTACTTAATTCTACGTCGTGTTGCTATAAAATCTACATGTATAATGATCCTATACTGAGATTCTCCTCACCCCCACCCCCTCCCCAAGTGCACGCTACCGTCATCAGAAGGGTAAGAAAATGTATATAAACCACCTGTGTGTTTCACTTCTAACATGAAATAAAATAAAATCGTCAAAACTCTTCCTTAACTGATTGAACAACTTGATTATTTTCACATATCAAAGTATGTGTGTAGACGTGTAGTCTGTCAATTCAAACAGATAGTTGTGAATATGTGCACTTACCTCCGACGTACAAAAAGTATGTACATTTCACGGGAAACATGTGCCAGTTGATCTCTGGACGCCATCTTGACCAACCAGAAGACTCACTTTTTCCTATTGGAGAAAGAAGTCGTTAGGATGAGGAATTATATCGGTCTTCCATCCCATCCACATACCATTATTAACTAACCTACACTTACATATCCACACTACCATTACCCACTAACCTACAGTGGCCTATCCACTTACCATTACACACTAACCTACAATGACCTACCAACTTACCATTACCCACTATCCTACCGTGACCTATCCACATGCCATTACCCACTTACATACAGTGGCCTATCAATGTACCATTACCCACTAAACTACAGTAACCTATCCACATACCATTACACAACCCAACCACATACCATTACCCACTAACCTACAGTGGCTTATCCAGTTACCATTACCCACTTGCCTACAGTCCCCTATCCACATACCATTACCCACTAATCCACAGTGGTCAATCCACTTACCATTATCCACTAACCAACAGTGGCCTATCCACTGACCATTACCCACTAAACTACAGTGGCCTATCCGAATACCATTACACACCCCAACCACATACCATTACCCACTTACCTACAGTGACCCATCCACATAGCATTACCCACTAACCTCTAACCTACAATGACCTATCCATATACCATTACCCACTAAACTATAGTGGCCTTTCCACATACCATTACACAACCCAACCACATACCATTACCCTCTAACCTACAGTGGCCTTTCCACATACCATTACACAACCCAACCACATACCATTACCCACTAACCTACAGTGGCCTTTCCACATACCATTACACAACCCAACCACACACCATTACCCACTAACCTACAGTGGCTTATCCAGTTACCATTACCCACTAAGCAACAGTGACCTACCCACACTACCATTTCCCACTAACCCACAGTGGCTCATCCAGTTACCATTACCCACTTGCCTACTGTAACCTATCCACATACCATTACCCACTAATCTACAGTGGTCAATCTACTTACCATTACCCACTAACCAACAGTGGCTTATCCACTTACCATTACCCACTAACCTACAGTGGCCTATCCGTATACCATTACACACCCCAACCACATACCATTACCCACTAACCCACAGTGACCCATCCACATAGCATTACCCACTAACCTCTAACCTACAATGACCTATCCACATACCATTACCCACTAAACTATAGTGGCCTTTCCACATACCACTACACAACCCAACCACATACCATTACCCACTAACCTACAGTGGCCTTTCCACATACCATTACACAACCCAACCACATACCATTACCCACTAACCTACAGTGGCCTTTCCACATACCATTACACAACCCAACCACACACCATTACCCACTAACCTACAGTGGCTTATCCAGTTACCATTACCCACTACCCAACAGTGACCTACCCACACTACCATTTCCCACTAACCTACAGTGGCTTATCCAGTTACCATTACCCACTTGCCTACAGTAATCTATCCACATACCATTACCCACTAATCTACAGTGGCCTATCCGAATAGCATTACACACCCAACCACATACCATTACCCACTAACCTACAGTGACCCATCCACATAACATTACCCACTAACCTACAGTGACCCATCCACATACCATTACCCACTAACCTACAGTGATCTATCCAGTACAATTATGCACTAACCTACAGTGACCTATCCACATACCAGTACACACTAACCTACAGTGGCCTTTCCACATACCATTACCCACTAACCTTCAGTGGCCTTTCCACATACCATTACACAACTCAACCACACACCATTACCCACTAGCCTACAGTGACCCATCCACACACCATTACTCACAAAACTACAGTGACCCACCCACATACCATTACCAACTAACCTACAGTGACCAATCCACATACCATTACCCACTAACCTACATTGACCCATCCACACACCATTACCTCCCAAACTACAGTGACCCACCCACATACCATTATCCACTAACCTACAGTGACCTATCCACATACCATTACACGCTAACCTACAGTGACCTATCCACACTTCATAACCCACAAAACTACAGTGACCCATCCACATACCATTACCCACTGACATACAGTGATTTATCCACATACCGTTACCCACTAACCTACAGTGACCATCCACATACCGTTACACGCTAACCTACAGCAATCTATCCACACACCATTACCCACTAACCTACAGTGGCTTATCCACACACCATTATCCACTAATCTACAGTGACCTATCCACACACCATTACCTAATAATCTTCAGTGACCCATGCACATACCATTACCCACTTACCTACAGTGACCTATCCACATACCATTACCCACTAACCTACAGTGACCTATCCACACACCATTACCCACTAATCTACAGTGACCTATCCACTTAGCATTACCCACTAACCTACAGTGACCATCCACATACCATTCCCCACTAACCTACAGTGACCTATCCTCACACCATTACCTACTAACCTACAGTGACCTATCCACATACCATTGCCCACTCGCCTACAGTGACCCATCCACACTACCATTACCCACAGTGACCCACCCACACTACCATTGCCCACTAACTTACAGTGACCCATCCACACTACCATTACCCACTAAGCTACAGTGACCTACCCACACACCATTACCCACTAACCTACAGTGATCCATCCACACACCATTACCCACTAAGCAAGTGACCTATTTACACACCATTAACCTAGTGACCTATCCACATACCATTGCGCACTAACCTATAGTGACCCATCCAAATACCATTACCCCCTAACCTACAGTGACCTATCCATACTATTATTACCCCCTAACCTACAGTGACTTATCCATACTATCATTACCCAGTAACCTACAGTGATCTATCCACTTAACATTACTCATTAAGCTATAGTGACCTATCCACATACGATTACCCACTAACCTACAGTGGCCTATTCACATATCATTACCTAATAAGCAAAAGTGACCCATTCGCATACAATTACCCACTAACCTACAGTGACCTATCCACATACCATTCCCCGCTAGCCTACAGTGACCTATCCTCACACCACTACCCACTAACCTACAGTGACATATCCTCACACCATTACCCACTAACCTACAGTGACTTATCCACATACCCTTACCCACTAACCTACAGTGACCTATTCACATACCATTATCCACTAACCTACAGCAATCTATACACATACCATTACCCACTAACTTACAGTGGCCTATCCACTCACCATTACCCTGTAACCTACAATGACCTATCCACTTACCATTACCCACCCACTAACCTACAGCAGGCCATGGATCCCATGGTGCATGCTTTGCTGTAAGAACCATATCCAAGCTTTTGAAGAACTTGGCTGGCGCGCAAGGAGATCATGTAAAATTTGATATTGCTAGCTATATTTTTGAAACCGATACGAAATTTGGATAAGCTATCTGGTGCTACAGTGCTAATAGAATGTGAAAAGTCAAATATTGCATGTTCAAATTATTGCTTGTAAAAATTATTGCATGTGAAAATTATTTCATATGGAAATTATTTCATATGAAAGCACATTAATCTATTAATATATTCAGGAATATAACAATGAACCACTTTCATATAGTTTACAGTATATCGGACAGATATAGTATACGGTTTTCAGGGCCGTCGCAGGGGGCCTCAGGCCGCCACTAATTTGCAAAGCTATATGATAAAAAGCTTTATTTTTGCAACACAATACGGTTTTGCAACACGCAAGATACATACCCACCGGGCTAAATTCACTGAGTTGGTCCTATTTGTCGTTATTCAATTTTGGAGAATTTGAGATAATCAGCAGTGACCTGGTTACTTCATGCACTATGTGTGTGTGTGTGTGTGTGGGTGAGTGTGTGTGTGTGTGTGTGTTGTTTTAACGTAACGAGGAACATGTTTCAAGGATTGTAATTCATAGTGCATAAATCAACTTGAGTATTGAAAAGAAAAAGAAATCCCACCTTTGCCAAAAGTATCAAGATTTTATCCATGTTGTTTTTATCTTGTAATGGTTGTCATAAAAACAAATTGTTGGAGATTTCTTGGTGTGTGTACCTGGTTGTTTTCCCCCATTTACTGTCTTTAGCTGCAAAGTTCCAAAGGTAGTCTGGTCTTTGACTCTGGTACTTCGGTGGCGTTCTAACGGCAGATGTTTTTCGTACTCTGTTGTTGAACTTGCGTGCCAAACCGAACCGGTAGTAAGCTATGGCCGGGTATCTTTGCCTTGTCAGTATCCTCCTTCTAAACCCATTAGGGTAAGTGACCATCATGATTCTCGATACCGGTACGTATTGATCGGACATGATGTGTCTAATCCGATGTCCAAAGGCAAAGTAAAGTCGACGTGCAAGACGTTGTCTTTCGTGCAAGACGTTGCCTTTTCTTCTCCGTAGTCTTTGCTAACCGCTTCCTTCATTTCTTTTGCGAGTGGATCTGCAATCAGCGAGCGTCGGATCTCTTTCACTTTGCCATTCCTCTCTTCGACCTTCTTGCTCAGGACGTTGAGTCTTGTGGCTTGTTGCAATTTGGTTTTCAGCAAGTCATGTGTTATCTCCGTCATCGCTTTCAGGAATTTTTGCCAGTTCTTTTTCTCTTTAAACAAGAGAAAGCCTTCTTCTGTCGGCTTGAATACGACGATCGATACCGTTTTGGCATGCAGAAAGTTTGTACTCTCCTCCGCACCCATCTGTTTCTTGGCCTCTTTCAACAAACGATCCAGAACTTCTCTTTCTTCATCCATGCTGCATCCAATAGGAGCTACAAGCGAGACCAGACAAGCTGCAAGCGTTGTAGAACGGTGGTATGAAGTCTCCTCCATCGGTAGGCTCTCCGTAGATATCAGGGTCGCAAGATTCGTCGCGCACCCCACACCTGATCTCTGTCTAGGTGATTTCTGAAGGAGTCTTTGCGATACTGGTCTCATGGTGTGGTTTCTTTGATGCCTGTGAAGTTGCCGGCGCTGCTATACGTTTTCGCCCGGAACAGTTCCCCGTACTGTTCTTGTTGAGTGATACACTAGTCTCCATGTTGTTTCTTTGCTTTCTGATGAAAGAATGAATCGGACTTTGACGATGTTTCTTTTTTATGTTTTTTTTTTTAACAATCAGAGTAAAGCAATAATAACGTCACAATGTTAATGGTGGCGCTCTTTCTAAATGGAAGCTTCAGTGCGGGAACGTATGCGGCTTGGAGATTTGTTGATATATTCAATACGGACTGTTACATTGTTTCTTTCCAACCAAGCATGAAAAGGTTCTTGCATGAAGGCGTATATTTTCTCCATCTCTGTGCAATCTGCAACTGAAGTATCGCAAAATCTTTAGCATTGCCTCTGATTCTTCCTCGAAATCGAGATGAAACACAAGTGAAATACACGAGATCCAAGTGCTCTTCTCTAAATAGTTTCAGCAATCGAACAGTAAAATTTCCGTACTCTTTGGCTTTTTGACGTAGACTTTTTGCAAGCATAGGCCACCATAAGTAATTCTACACAAATGCCTTTTCCTCGTTTAGAATACCCATGGTTGATTTGAGACCTTTCAGAGAAAATGAATCAACTCAACTCTCATCTACCTCTTTTGAGTAAAACGACAGTAGAGTAAATATGAAGACAAAGTGTCGGTGGTGGCGCTCTTTCAATGACCGTACGGAAAGATCTGCTTAGATGACGCGTTTATCGTAGACCAGTCTGTAATCTTTGGTAATGGATCTGGTCAAAACTCTGCCCGGGCCGTCTCTCCCAATGCTGTGTGGATAACGGACAGGAACGATGAGTTCTTCGTCGCCTTCCCAGGCTCGGCCTGTTCCAGGATCCACATTATTTACCGTGTTGATCATCACCTCGAATGTGACCGATTGAATGGCGTTATGATCCAACGTGATGCCTCTGACTTTACACTCCCCTACAACGACGCTTGTTCTAGTCGAACGTACGTTGTAAGCGTAGCTCTTTGGGCCTCCGGAAACAAACTCGGTGATGTAGCACCCGTCACCGTAAGGCTTCTCCAGCTCGTCTGACATGTCTCCGAGAAAGATGCCGAGAGGTGGATAGCAGATGCCGTGTCGGCTGACGTAAATCACGGAATCCGTGTCAAAGTAGAGGACGCGCTTCCGAGTCAATCAATGCAACTGTAGAGTTTGAGGCAGGCGTGAGCCGTGGTATAAGCTGCGTTGAAAATGTTTGTGTTGGGCGATACTTCGACACTCGTTCATGTCGACCCTTTGGATGCGGGCGGTGAACTCGTCGTGGAGCTGCACGTATTTCACTTCTTTCGATTTGTTCGTCACCAGCTTGTAGAACTTTTGAAGAGTCTTGACAAATTCCGTCTTGCTAAGTGCACTCCGCTGTCCGAACTTTCCCCAAAAAGGAAGTTTAGCCAATGCGCGTTTTCCCTCGTTCTTGGCAATGTGGCATAGTCCAGTCTGATCCTTCCGCGGGCCTCCTTCTCGATGATGCACAGACGACGCTGTTTTTCAATTTCGCAGCTTTCTGGGCACCCGCTCGCTTCCTGTTTTATTTTCAGAAACGTATTGATATAAGCCGTAAACAGGAATCATACTACACCGTCTCCTTGAAATGCCACACCTCGTTGATGTGTAACACGTTGCACCCCATCTCTACAACTTTCTGTAACTCGCAGCTCACCCACGTCTCATGAAGCGCTCGTTGTTCTTTGCGGTTACACGCTGTTCGCTTTGGACCTGACGCCTGACGGATCCCACGGACAATACCACACAGTCAACGAACGAGAACATCTTCGTGTGGATTTCAAATTGGCATTGGCTTCCACCACCAACCTTCTCATCTACGCCGAATTCGACAAAATTATCGAAATAGATCAAAACCGCAATATCATCTACGACTTTAAAAATGGAAATCATGGAGACGTCCGATATTGTTGGAGTGTTGAGCCTCGACGCTTACACACGATGGCTCGTGTGTGACGGCGTTCATGCCGCAGATCAGTTACATTCACCTTTGAAAAAACAATCTTCCGATTAGAATGAAGCAGGATGTCATCGGTTGATAATGACTAGTGCCCTCTATTGAAAAAGTTATAACAGTACACGAATCCAAGAACCACCCATCATTCTTTCGTAGCTCTTGGAGAAAGACACATCATGGCTCAAACCGCTTGGAACAAAGTCAACGAGAGGAAGTGTAACGTGAACTACCACAACAAACATACGGGAGAAATGCAATTCTCACCACCTCCTTCGAATCCTGACAAGATACCTTTGAAGAGAGCTTTGAAAATGCAAGAGTTACGACAAAGCAAGAGACTTATTCCGTTAGAGAGGACGTGCACGTGTCTACATCGCAGTTTGAAAGCATCAAATACGTGCATCTCGCCAAGTATACCAAAACCACCCCAGACACAATACCTCGAGTCACGGCTGAAGGCATCGCCATTAAAGAAAGCGTTTGGGATGAACTCTGTAAGACCAAAAACATGATATATGAACTGGCCTTGCATTACCACACGTCTAGCTTTAACGGAGCCCGTCGCATGAGCGGTCCGTCACACCCTGAAAAGTTTTGTTTGCATCTAGGAAAACAGAATATATCAGTCTGACCGCAGAAGATGAAAACAATCTCGTGGACATACGCCATTTCAACCACGCAATGCAAACGATCAGCGACACAAACGGACGCACCAGTCGTCAATGGGCCGCCATTCCCGGAGAAAAGGGGATTTCTCTCAACCTGGACCAATGGTGCAAACTGGCGAGCATGGAAGGTCTATATGCAGTAAAACAGTTAAAAGCTTTGGTCAAAATACTTATCGTAGAGAGAGAAAAAAAAACCTAGTATGGACCAATTGTGTGAAGATATGGTCACGGAATATCCTAATGATCTTCTAAAACACCGGACAAAGTACCTTCACCCGTAAAGAAAAGACCCCGTTCGCCGTCGTCGTCGCCACCTCCCACCCTGTGGAAACGACGCAAGTTAAATTCTAAACTGGACATGCCACCCATCAGCATCGAGAAAGCCAAAGCAGAAGAACAAGAGCCCTCTACATCTGTTTGAACTTTAAAATGTGTATTATGACATATAAGCTGCGTCTTATTATCTGGCATTGTTTTGAAAAGAGTACAAGAAACAAAAACGTGGAATGACTCCTACGGCACCACTGCGATGGTTGGGGCAGGTGCTTTTACCCTCGTGAGACTCTAATTCTCTTATAAACATTCAAGAAATAGAAGTTAAATTGAGACAATCAAAGAGTTCGAGGCTACCCCAGGGGATACCATCCAGAGCAACATCCTGAAAGAAGGTCAACAACACGATGTCTCGGTTAACGACAGCCATACCAGCCAAACGCGATCCTCCGCTAATTAGGGGTACGTACGCAGCCACGAACCAGACAAGTGTCTGTCTAACCAATAAGAGCAAGGTGAGTATTACTTGCGTATGGACGTAGACAAAATAAAAGCACCAGCTTTGGAAATTTTCAAATATTCGATCGAATATTTTCATCGCACATATACAATGACTACACCCTACGAGTATTTTTCAATTAAAGAACAATTCAAAGACAGATTTGGTTGGTTGCGACACGAGGAACCGTGGGATTTCGATGCAGTTTCAAGCGAGGAGAGCGACTGGGATCAAGAAGATTAACCGCCGTTCAAAGTGAAGATGGAAGCATGGGAAGTGGAGGAGAAAGAGGAGGAGGAAGAGGAGGAACTTATCTTGAGTAACGGCGAGTGAGCCGAGGAGCAGGAGGATGAGGAGGAGGAAAAGGCAGAGGCAAAGACAGAAGCAAAGACAGAGGATGTATGTATATATGCATGTATGTATGTTTGTATGTATGTATGTGTGTGTATGTCGCTTTGCTTGTAAACACGAGGAGAAGGAGGAGGAGGAGGAGGAGGAGGAAGAGGGGAAGGAGGAGGGTGAGGAGGAGGAGGAGGAGGAGGAGGAGGAGGAGGAGGAGGAGGAGGAGGAGGAGGAGGAGGAGGAGGAGGAGGAGGAGGAGGAGGAGGAGGAGGAGGAGGAGGAGGAGGAGGAGGAGGAGGAGGAGGAGGAGGAGGAGGAGGAGGAGGAGGAGGAGTAGGAGGAGGAGGAGGACGAGCAAAACTCCAGAGCGAGCACATCATCATCATGGAGTGGGAAATCTTAGCCTACCAAATGTTTAAACTCTTGAGAAAATGAAGTCTTAAACCTGTCGACTACGATAAAGTTATACATCTAGAAAGCAGATGCAACTGTTTCAAACCTTTGGAAGACGGGTTTCATCCTGTACATCGTGAGGTAATCGTAGCAGCCATTGTCCATGCTCATTATGACGTGTCAACCGTTCGGGACGGCAAGCATCGAACTTGTGTACTCTACTGTGCTCATGTGTGTACAACTTGTGATTGTGTCCATTTCAATTATATTCAGTTTATTTATTACTACAGTAGTTTTTTTTGTTTTTCTATGTTTATAAATGTTTGTTGCATATTGGCGTTCATCATACTAGAAAGTTGTCATTCGCAAGAAGAAGAACACAATTATAGAATAAATAATCAAAATTTGGAGAAATGCTTCAAATAATGGAACTTTAACGTATGATATGTATCAAGTGCAATTAACAAGCGTTTTTTTTTTCTTTCTTTGCAATATATCCATTATTTGTATCAGTGACGTTTTTGCTAAAGGTCAATAGTTGGGCAAGGGGTAAAAGTGGCGCTACAAATATGGACACTTAGGACTACAAACAATAATTGGGCCGGTTTTAACATCAGTGAGTTCACAACTCGTTAACAAAGGCTGTGGCCGTCTTGATATAGTGTCCAGCACTGGATGCTTTCGGGACGATAAACCTTGCTATGCTATGAATTTGAAGCGGAGCTAAGCTTTCTGCGGTGAAGAGTGCTTCGCGTCCCTTACGGAGGAATCGTGGGGGGTGGGGTGGCGTGGTGGCAGGGGGCAAGGGGATACTTCCCCTCTTTCCAGTAGAAATGATGACACCTGGGGTACAACCATTTTGAAGACACTCCAGGGAGTGACCATTTTGAGAAAACTCCAGGGAGTGACGTCATATTTTGACGTCAGCATGACGTCAGTGATCCCCAAAGCGATATGACGTCATCCGGGAGGTAGAAACAGATCAATGACGTCATACAGGCCTAGAAAGAAGGGTAAACACTAGCATTGAAGTATTGGAATATTCATGAGCTGACGTCACACGGCAACAGAAGTCATTTAGAGAGAAAAGGATTGTTAAGGAAAACAAATGGTTGGAGGGGGGGGGAGGGGTTTGGGTGTACTTATATAAATAGTATATGCAAAGCAAATCATAAACATTTGCGACTGAGCCAGGAACAATAAAAAAGAGTTTGATCATGTACAATAAATGTCATAAGCATTCCATCAGCTATTGAACCGGTATTAAAAAGCTTGCTGGAACAAGTCTTCTTAGATCTTGCTCTTCAAGAGGCAAATACGATTTGAAACGGGATTGTGCCGGTTGTGAGACTGAAGGTAATAATCAGAAGGACCATACATGCATCACAAGAGAAATTGACAGGGGACAGATAGAACAGGCTTTAAACAGCGTCAGTACCGAATTGGTAAGAAGTGTGTTTTACAGAGCTGCACATATCTTACGACTCAGGCATAAGAGACTGAAACATATTCGGAAACAAGTTAACGTCTATCGTAATTATTGGAAGTCTGTTGAGCTGGAGTGGTCAGATATAAAAAATATAAAAAAACTTTGACACTATCTCAACCATGGGCACTAAGTATTCATATAGTAAAACTACGTGTGGAAATGGACAATCTTTTTGACAATATGATCCCGGGGCCAGCAAGCAGACAGTCTCTTTAGAAGTACAGAAATATCATGAAGAAGTAATTCTTCATTTATTTCATGACATTTTGTTGTGGAGGCATGAGGATTTAACAAGAGCTACGTGTCCGGATGGACCACCACTTCCTTGGAAGAATGACACAAATATGATGACAATTGTCAATGAGGCCAGAAGTATAGCTAAGAGGATGGTAGCTAATGGAAACTATTAAGTGCTTCAGAAATTTCTGAATGAGATCCAACGTGATAATGTTTGTGATGTCACCACAGCGATAACAAAAGAAATTTTTCTAGCTGAAAGAATTAAACTTCATTCTTTTCGAATTATTACTGTTTTGTTATTTATGGCAGATGTATGTCGACAGCTGAGGTTAGCGGTGCTCCAGAATGATAAACTAATACAAACTTGTATTTAAAAAGCATTAGATATCATGTGGACAAATCCTTACAACTGGAACAACTTTCTGACCATGGAAGGAACCTGGACATTTTCCGTAATAAAATCATGGTATGAATATATTTTGCATAACTGTGACGGTTTTTATTATTTATTACATGATAAAATAAATAAGTTGTAGCTGTTTGTTTTTTATCTCTTATGTATAGTATTTCCTAAGTCTTTATAAATTCGTGTGTGTAGATTCATCAAGTCAGTTGCAAAAATCAGTGGTATTGCTTTCATAATGAGTTTTGATGCGTGGAGAAGGGAAGTGTACTATGACCCCGTCTTA
>JAIGNY010004328.1:122500-255000 GCA_020152595.1 Chiridota heheva | reverse complement strand
TATAGCAGCCCCCAAAATTAGTTGACACTTTGAATGATATTTTTGAAGACAATGTTAGCTTTTTAGTCGATCCTTTATCGTCAAAATTTACTGTTAAAGTTGAACCACCTACCATGCTCGAATTAAGTGATAATTTGTGTTCTTTGCTGGGATTTCAAGAAAAAGGCATATGGGATACACAAACAGGCATCAGGCCCGTTGATCTCTATCAGGATTATCAGAATTTGTTTGTTTAGGCTGACATTATAGAACCACAACTGGTGGGGGATTTAAATGTGCCACTGTTACTCACTCTTGAAGTGAACCACAGAAGTGGGGGTCAAATGGTAACATTAACCTATATAACACCTCATTACGTACCCTTACAAAGGAAATATTTTGAAACTATCACTTTTGATATAAGGAGAAGTAGTGGGAAGCCTGTACCATTTGAAAGTGGGAAAGTCATAGTGAAACTACATTTTCAGCAGAAGCACTCACCTTATTTTGCTTAACCCCCTAAACATTCGTGTCATATGCAAGATGAACAGAAAAGTCTACGTACAAGACCCTCAGATTGATGAAAAATATTAAATCAACCAGATTGGTAGTGGCATACCCGTGTTTCAAGGAACACCAGTACAACAAGGTTGTATCCTTGGTGGTCTTCCCAGTGGACTTTTTCAATCAGCAGTACCTCTTTTAAAACGTGGAGCAGCTGCTCTTGGAAGCGAGGCCCTTTCATCAGGTATGGAGATAATGGATGACACCCTAAGAGGCAAACCATTGAAAGAAGCCATACGCCACCGCGCAAGCACTTCTGCAAGAAAACTTACTTCCCGAGCATTACACGATTTGAACCAGAAATTTGGAGGCAAAGTTCAGTCTACACGGCAACAGAAAGCTATAAAGCGTCGTGCCACACCTTTTAAAATCATTTCTAAAAAAGTTAAGCACCAGAAAAGACCTCTTGATATTTTTTATTAGATTGATTCTGTTTATTTCTCACAAAGGCACTTGCAGATGCACACTCTTGTCTTTGCACTAAAACAGAATTGTACCTTTTTACAGTCCCACCGACACAAACGAGCATAGCTAAAGGAATATGGGTCAGTTATAACCCTGTTTCATCATTATCATTAGGGTCAGCGATTAAGTTTCATGTTGCGGTAACAGCAGAGGAGTATGTCGATTTATCACAAACCATGATATTTGTAAAAGCCAAGATTCTCAATGGTGACGGAAGTGACTTAGCAGAAAATGCACCCGTAGGGTCCGTGAACCTCTTTCTTCGATCCCTGTTAAGTCAGATGGATGCCAGTTTGAATGAAAAACTAGTGTCTCAGTCCTCTGCCACTTATTCCTATCGGGCTATGATGGAGACATTGTTGAATTATGATTACGGTGCCAAGCAGACCCAGTTAACAACACAGCTATTTCATAAAGGCACAGCGGGGAGAAAGGATGCTGTAAACCCTATTGCTGAGGAAGCAAGGAGAAATAACGGATTGGCTCAGCGTTATACCTTCACTAATCAAATAAAACTGTAGATATGGTTGGCCCCATTTACTGTAATATCTTTCATCAGGAAAAATACCTTTTGAATATGACAGATTTGAAAGTAAAGCTAAACCATTCGAAAGATACATTTTGTTTAATGGCACATGGACCTGCAGTGGATTACAAAGTAACTATTCTAGAAGCTAGTTTACTTGTAAGGAAAATCAAACTTGATCCTGCAGTTGTTTTAGCCCATGCCAAGAGATTATAAATTAGTCCAGCAAAATACCCCATAATTCGCTTTGATATGAAGACATTTTCCATTCCAGCTGGTAATCTGTCAATACATAAAGACAATTTTTTCCTGGGTATACTTCCGAAACGTGTCGTAGTCGGATGTGTCACCAATACAGCATTCAACGGAAGCATATCCTTTTAACTTTCATCATTTTAACATCAATCACGTTTCTCTATCTGTAGATGGTGAGCAGTTACCACATAAACCTTTAATACCAAATTTCTCTGGGACAGTCAGTCAGAATTATGTTTCATCTCATCAGACACTTTTTTAGGGTTAAATAAACTGTACGTGGATAGGGGGATCACTATTTCCAGAGATAAGTATGGTAAGGGATACACTCTCTTTGCATTTGATTTGACCCCAGATTTAGCATCGGGGGGGCATTTTGATCTTGTGAAACATGGAAACCTAGCTCTGGAACTTTATTTTTCAGAGGCTCTTCCGCAAACAGTGAATATCATAGTGTATGCAGAACATGAAAATGTCATCCTGATTGATAAAAGCAGGAATGTTATCACTGATTTTGCCATTTGACTTTCATGTACGGTTAGGCCGTGAATACTTTACAACTACTTAAAGTCTTGGATTCTGATACCTTTACGAAACAAAGTGTTAAGGATGTGTTACCGTCATATCATTTACCACAAAATGTGGATTCCTACCCTTCCATTTACGTTGTGAACACAGATTCAAGTTCTGACTCTGGATCACATTGGGTCGGATTTTATTTCAACGCCAGTCGACATGGATAATTTTGTTATTCTTATGGAGAAAATCCAGCGATATACAATCCCCTTTTTAAAGATTTTTTAAACAAGCATTCTCTTCAATGAAATTGGAGTACAAAAATACTACAAGATATAATGTCTACGACATGTGGGAATTATAGTCTCTACTATGCACTTCATAGATGTAGAAATATCTCCATGAAGTTCATTGTTCACAACTTTACAAATGATTTGAAGGAAAATGATCGTCAAGTGACCGCTTTTATTCAGCGTCATTTTGATATTCAAGAACCTGTGTTTAATACCTTCTTTTTTTTAAGATGCAGGTGGCACGTGCTCTATTTCAATCTCTCTACTAAGATTTGTTAGAAAATAAACTAATAAAGACAAAAATACAAGTTTCATTGTAATCAGTTTTGTATTATACAGTTCATCGAACATACAGTAAATATGTAAACAATTTGTTGTATCTTTTGTCATCTCTATCTACTTGTTGCTATTCTCTACAAAAAAATTGTACACATCAAACTGAAGCACATCAAAGGTAATTACAACTCATGATTACAAATAATTCCCACTTTGAGATTTAAAATAATGGATGATTTTTTTTGATTGGATCCTCTCGTAAACAGTTGTGATATTTTCACATCATTTGCACTTTCCTCCATCAAATCGTCAATGATGATCAAATTTTTGAATCGTCCATCTATAACATCGTCCAGGCTTCCTGGTATATCTTGATAGAATTGTATGCATGGTACAGGCTGTTTGATATTTTCATAGAGAAGTTGCCATTCTCCATATAATAGAATAATCTTCTCGGGAACTGGACAAATCAAACTTTTGTAATGCTTTAATAAATTTCTTGTAAAAGGATGTTTAAATACACAAGTCATAATGAACAGTTGACATACAATATTTAAATAACCCTAAGAAAAGGTAAGAGGTACTTTATAAAAATGAAGTGGATGCATTTGGCATGGCAGAGAATGAACTATCGGAGAATGAACTATCAGAGAAATTAGATGTTGAATTATTTACATTACGATTCCCACTAGATTCCGCTCTATCCCTTCGATAAAGCACTAACCATAGAATAAAAGATATACTAAACATTATTGATACTGTTCTTTTGATAATTTCTTGACATTTTGTACCCATACTGATGGATGAAGCTTGAACAAATGACTTTTTTCTTGACTTAACAAGGTATTTTATAGCCAAAGGGTATCGTGTTATAATCCTTTAAAATAATACGTTTATCATCTGATCATAGACAATACGATAGTCTTTATGTGATGTTTTAGTGAGTATACTTTTGAAATAAGCATCTCTAACAATCTTCTTTCCCATTGTGGGTTGTTTTCCTATCGGGATATAATTGGGCCACGATGACTACCCTACCAAAACATATATTTTCTGTTTTTGTAGGAGGTGCTGTAATTCTTAATATGCTCTGCTTTTCTTTGGCAAAGGCTTCGTGCATGAGAAGCGAAAATTTTCTACGAGCCCCTCCAATGGGATTCCTGATGATCATGAAGTGAATCGTCACTCCTTCATGGAGATAAAAATCTTTATTCGACTGAAGAATTTTTTCAAGTTCTTCAAAAAAATTCTCAGCGGAAAAATCTATTTCCAACATGAACGGTATGGCAATAGGGTGATCTAGCTCAGGTTAAATAATAACAAAACGAAGAAAATCTGTGTCTGCAAGTTCATCCAAATGATGGTCAACAAGGTATTCAAAAGCAAATGAAAGCAATGCAAGAATATTCTGAGTATTTTGTTGAAATCTTTTTAGCTTTTCCATATCTAGGTCCAAGCTATACGTTCTTTGTTCACCATTAAAATATCTATAATGGCGAGTATGTAATACATTCTACATTACGAGTTCATTAAATTCGGGCTGCCTATAGCTTTCATCACCCTTGTCCCCCTCCAACCGCCCACTGAGATTACCGGTGTTTTCTAAACTATGTATTTCATCATTTGCAAAGTCATTATGATCACGAGTGATAACACATGTGTCATGGCTACTCATACTAGAAGCATGAATATAACTACCGTCTCCTGACAGTGCTCCACTGAAATTGCTTTCATTCCCTACATTAAAAAGATCCTTAGTACCATCTTCACCATTCCTATCACTAATAGATATAATATCTCTTTGTTAGTATTATGGTCATCTCTATCATTCTGACTAACCACATTTTCCCCATCATTCCAACTAAAATGATCTATTATCTCTGCCATGTTATTACTTACTTTAAACGAAGTTGGTAATATATTACTCGTTGAATTTTGTGAGGCTTGAAAGCTTTTAGACGGGACAGTGAAATCAATTGCCCCTGGTTTTTGTATACATTCACTTCATTATTATCTAAAATACCTCTTACCTGTATGTTGGGCTTGCGATAAGCTCTTTGCCCGTTGGCCACGATATGATGAATGCCCCCTTCATCCAGTTAAGGAAATATTGTTTACAGTTCCTTTCTTGAAAGCCGTGTCTTTTGGTGAATCTTCATTTCTTCCACCACAATATTCAAAATCTCTTCTGAAACACTTTCAGAAAAAACAAAAATTTGGTCGCTTGACCAAATGCAAAACGGAGATATTCTGGTTTACCAGATTTATCAATTTGCCTCCAACTTTCCATCCTGGATTAAAACTTTTAATCAAACGAATATAGTTTTTCTATAGATCAAAATGGTACGGCAGGCTCTGTTTCAATAGTTTATTAACAAACTGTAAAGTGTAGAGATTGACCGAGAGTTATTAAATATTCAAAAAACAATACACGATTTGTGATATTAGGGTCAAAAGATGTTTATAATAAAGTTTTAAAGTAAAATATCCAACAGATTTTGTATTTCAAGACAGCATACAATGAAACAATATTCCAATAATAAAATTTATAAGAATGTAAAAATATGTAATCATCAACAAAAACAGCAGAAAAGAACATGTTAGTGTAGATTGAAACACCTATGCTTTGCTTGACATAAACTCCTCTTTATATCCTGTGAAAATGTTTGGAAACATTGTGTTTCATATCAAATGTCAAGATAAACAAATAGAAATCACCATCTTTTAGTGTCCTAGGAAATGTCCTTGAATTCTTCTTTATTTGTAAACAAACTTACTTAGCCAGATATTGTCTAAACAAAACGATGACTTTCTCTCATGCTGTTTTTCCCTCCATAAAAAAATCAATAATTGTTTTTATTGCTGAGTTATACATACACACAGCATACAGTACACTCTCCCATTCATCTATCAAAGTAAAATCGTACAGGTGGGTAGGGAGCTAGTTTTGCTATTGCTTCTCCTACCTTGGGAAACAAACGCTGTAGTTCTGTGTAGTTAGGTATAGACTCTTCTTTCATGAACAGCCAAACATCTACATAAATATCGTTTTTGAAACTGTTTACACACATCATGACTTCATCACCCAGTGGTCACTTGTTTGATTTATGTCCTCTTTAGAGGATGAACTGATCAATTTGGAAAGTACAGGCTTTGTTCACCTTTGGAGTCAACTGTTTCATCGCTTCCCCTGAAAGTGTTTCAGAAGAGATTTTGAATTTTTTGTGGGAAGAAATGAAGATTCACCAAAAGACACGGATCCTTACCTCCAAACCCTAAAGGATGAGACGGGTCATAGTACACTTCTTTTTTCCACGCATCAAAACTCATCATGAATGCAATATCACTGATTTTTTTCAACCGACTTGATAATCTACACACACGAATTTATAAAGACTTAGGAAATACTATACATAAGAAATAAAAAACAAACAAATAAAAACATAGTATATACAGCTACAACTTATTTATTTCATCATGTAATAAATAATAAAAACCGTCACAGTTACAGGCAAAATATATTTATATGATAATCTTATTACGGAAAATGTCCAGGTTTCTTCCATGGTCACAAAGTTGTTCCAGTTGTAAGAATTTTTCCATATGATATCTAATACTGTTTGAATAAAAGTCTTTAATAGTTTATCATCCTGGAACACGGCTAACCTCAGCTGTCGACATACATCTGCCATAAATAGCAAAACAGTAATAATTCAAAAAGGTTGAAGTTGAATTCTTTTAGCTGGAAAAATTTCTTTCATTATCGCTGTGGTGACATCACAAACATTATCACGCTGGATCTCATTTAGGAATTTCTGAAGCACTTGATACTTCTCATTAGCTGCCATCCTCACAGCTATACTTCTGGCCTTATTGACAATTGCCATCATATTTCTATCATTCTTCCAAGGAACTGGTGGTCCATCCGTATACGTAGCTCTTGTTAAATCCTCATGCCTCCACAACAAAATGTCATGAAATAAATTAAGAGTTACTTATTCATGATATTTCTGTACTTCTAAAGAGACTGTCTGGCTTGCTGGCTCCGGGATTATGTTGTCCAATAGATTATTCATTTCCGCACGTAAATTTGCTATATGAATACCCAATGCCCATGGTTGAGATACAGTCAAAGTATAGTTTTTTATATCTGACCACTCCGGTTCAACAGACTTCCAATAATCACGATAGACGTTCACTTGTTTCCGAATATGTTTCAGTCTCTTATGCCTGAGTCGTAAGATATGTGCAGCTCTGTAAAACACACTTCTCACCAATTTGGAACTGACGCTGTTTAAAGCCTGTTCTATCTGTCTCCTATAAATTTCTCTTGTGATGTATGTATGATCCTTCTGATTATTACCTTCAGTCTCACAACCGGCACAATCCCGTTTCAAAATCGTAATTGCCTCTGGAAGAGCAAGATCTAAGAAGACTTGTTCCAGCAAGCTTTTTAATACCGGTTCAATAGCTGATGGAATGCTCATGACGTTTATTGTACACGATCAAACTCTTTTTGATTGTTCCAGGTTCAGTCGCAAATGGTTCTGATTGACTTTGCATACACTATTCATATAAGTGCACTCTCCCCCCAGCCATTTGTTTTCCTTAACAATTCCTTTCTCTCTAAACTGCTAAATGCCTTCTGTTGCCATGTGACGTCAGCTCATGACTATTCCAACACTTCAACCCCACAGTGTTTAACCTTCTTTCTAGGCCTGTATGAAGTCATTGATCTGTTTCTACCTCCCCGGATGACGTCATGTCGCTTTGGGGATCACTGACGTCATGCTGACTTCAAACTGTGACGTCACTCCCTGAAGTGTCCTCAAAAGGTCACTCCCTCAAAATGGTTCTACCTGAGGTGTCATCATTTCTACTGACGTTCCTTCCAGTACTAAAACCAGAAAACGAATTCTGTGAGTAAGTAAATAATTTATCACAGTCAATCATCAAAATATGAGATAGCCAATCTAACAATTTGGAAATGAATTGTAATATAGCCAAAAATAATAAGATGTCAAGTTGACAAGTGAACAATTCTAGAAAACTCATGATCAAATGATCAATGACCAATAAACTGAAATACTTTGCCAATACTTGAATACGACACATGACTTGGTCGGTCAGTGCGGATTAAGGCTAAATCAATCAAAATCAGTCGCAGCAACAAATTCCGTAACGAAAAATTATCAAAATCAATATCTAAACCAACTAATTACTAATCTTCAAACAATCGTTTCAATAAACTAATTAACAATTGCATTGTGCTCATCTGCACAAACTTGTAAAACAAATCTCTATACGACTATAAGACAACAATAAACATGCTGACAAAACACAAAAGGAAAACAAACATGACAATATGAAATAAGAAGAATGTAAAAACATGCAAATGACGAAAACATGACTTCATGTTCAAGAAATATTGAAAATTCATGGAGAATACATATTTTTGCATCGTATAATATGAAAGGATTTACTTCTTTCTAATTTGTTTCATTTAAAGATGACTTTCTATGGTACTGGAATATACAATTATGTTATCCAAATACACCAGGTATGTATTCCATTGCAAGCCTGCAAGCACAAATTCCATTAACCTCTGAAATGTGGCTGGTGCATTACAAAGGCCAAAAGGCATTACCTTGAATTCGAATAGCCCTTGGTATGTAATAAATGCAGTTTTCTCTTGGTCTTTGGGGTTAACGGCAACTTGTCAATATCCAGAACAGAGATCTAAGGTCGTTAAGTATTTTGCATTTTCCAGGGCATTAAGTGTATCATCAAGCCGGGGAAGGGGGTAAGCAAAAAATTTAAAGACCTTAAATGTCAACAAGCATTTGAAACACTTCAAACTAAATAAGTGACAGCACCTGTGCTGGCCTACTCAAATTTTGAAATCCCTTTTCGTCTAGATACCGACGCTTGTGATGTAGGGCTGGGCAGTGTTCTCTCACAAATGCATGATGGAAAAGAGAAAGTTGTTGCTTATTGCAGCAGAAGTCTAAATGAAAGTGAGAGGAACTATTTCACAACAGAAAAAGAAGCCCTAGCAATTGTGTGGGCAGTTAAACAATTCAGACCCTACCTCTATGGTCAAAAGTTCACCCTAATCATAGATCACCAGCCCCTTAGATGGATTAAATCAATGAAACATCCCCCTCCAAGAATTGAAAGATGGGCAGCCGTACTTCAGATATATGATATTAATATCAAATACCGCCCTGAAAAAATCATGCGAATGCTGATTCCCTTTCTAGAATTCCCTCTTGTATTAAAGCTACACAGGAAACCAACTCGCAGAGGAACAAAGGCAGGCAGTAATTTCAGGAGGTCTATACAAGTGGCAAGTAGAAAATTTTCTCAATGGTGTCAGTTAAACAATGGGAGTAAACAATCAGGGATAAACATGAACAATCTAATTTAGTTAGTCCCAGAAATTAAACATGGTAAAACTTCATGTCACAAAAATGTGCAGTATGAAAAACAAACATTGATACAATTGAGACTTTGTAAACCCTGCAGGACTAATAGAATATGTCATAGTAACTTGCATGTCATCAGGAAAGAAAATAGTACAAATAAGCAGCACACCAAACCACTCACAGTTTATATACAAAATGTTCGCTCGATTAGCAATACAGCCATATCTGTCTCTGATTGTGTTGTATCAAATGATATTGACATTTTAGCACTTACTGAAACATGGCTGGGAACTGAGACGGACAGTTTTGTCACAGGTAAGCTCGTCCCTGTAGGGTATGAATTTCAGCATGTGCCACGTCCCATTGGAAAGTCTGGTGGAGGTGTGGGACTTATATAAATTAGGTTTGTGCATAAAGATTAACACATCAACAGAGGATAAACTTTATTTTGAGCATATGTATTGCTGTATTGGTACTGGCGACTCACAAATTGCACTGAGCGTTATCTATCGACCTCCTCCCTCTAAAAATGGATTTAAGAACCCTATATTTTTTGATGAGTGGGCATTGTATTTAGAATCCGTCACAACTATGAAAGATCGTTTGGCCATTGTTGGTGATTTAAACTTTCACCTGGATGATCCCAATGATTTGAATTCTTAAAAATTTCACAGACTTCTGAATGTCCATGAAATAAAACAACATGTCATGTCGTTGGTGCCACACATCGCGCTGGACACACTCTTGATGTCGTGATAACTCGGGAAAACAATGATATACTGTACGGTTCACCTTCTATTGTTGATGCATGTCTTGGCAATATGGATGAAAATGTGACTTGTGATCGTAACGCTGTTCATTTCAATCTAAACGTACATAAACCAGAACACATTCACAAGGTTACAACTTTTAGGAAGTGTCGTGGTCTCAGTGTGCGCAATTTCATTGAGGACATTAAAAACTGTGAACCCCTGAAGAATGTGGGTCGACCGGTTAATGAGTTAGTGCGTTCCTACAACACATGCTTAAACGAAATAGTCGATCGTCATGCACTAAAATGCACAAAGTATATTATTCTGAGACCCCATGTCCCTTAGTACACAGATGAACGCTGGGAGGCAAAACACAAACGTAGGAGGGCCGAGAGAGTTTGGAGGAAGACACGTCTGACCGTAAACTGGCAGATTTACAAAAAACAATGTCAAGTTTGAATAAGTTTTTGATCCAAAAAGAACAGTCTTCTTATTGCAACACAATAGCCGAATGTGGCGGCGATCAAAAGAGATTGTTTAATTTTGCAAAACACGTGATGGGTGTTCCGGGAGATGCAACGTTGCCAACATACAGACGTGTTGAAGATCTCGCCAAAAAATATGGGGATTTCTTTGTGAGCAAAATAAAAGACATCCGTGAGGAGATCGATGCAGTACCTGCGATGTCTGATAGTATGTCGGATGATAGGAATTTTACTAGAATTCCTCTCACATCATTTGCCCCTACCACTGAGGATGAGGTAGGAACATTAATTGCAAGGTCCCCACCAAAGTCATGTAGTCTGGACCCGATGCCTACCTGTCTATTGAAACATTGTGTAAATGAACTTTTGCCAATCATCACTGTTATCATTAACCAATCACTTGTTGAGTCAGTTGTACCATAAAGGTACCTCCATGGTTGTACCACCCTGCTTTATGCATTCAAATGTAAAACCACTAATCGAAAAACCTGGATTAGATAAAGAGGTGCTAAAGAACTACCGACCTGTATCAAACTTACCTTTCATCTCGAAACTTGTCAAAAAAGTTGTGGCATTACGCCTCCAGCAACATTTGAAAGACAACGCTTTGTATGACAATCTGCAGTCTGCATGTCGCAAGTTCCATTCCACTGAATCCACATTGCTTAGAGTGCACAACGATATTGCTGCAGCTTTTGATCTTATCGATCACAAGATATTATTTAATCGTTTTGAACTTACATTTGGAATTTTCTCAAATTCATTGCAGTGGTTCAGGTCCTATATAAATGATCGAGTACAATGTGTGGAAATAGGCAATGTGCTATCTCGAGAAAATCAGTTAAATATGGGGGTTTCACAAGGATCAGTCTTTGGTCCTTTGATATACTGTATATTTACCCGTCCAGGAGGGGAAATCACCAAGCGCCATAAGATCAACTACCAGTATGCGGATGATACCCATTTGTATTTGGATTTTGGTTCATTAGAATCGTGGGAAAGTGTTTCATTAAAGCTTCAGGCATGCTTTTCAGATGTAATCAATTGGATGCAGGCAAATTGTTTGAA
Source organism: Chiridota heheva (assembly GCA_020152595.1). Taxonomy (NCBI): domain Eukaryota; kingdom Metazoa; phylum Echinodermata; class Holothuroidea; order Apodida; family Chiridotidae; genus Chiridota; species Chiridota heheva. The sequence goes on along the minus strand of JAIGNY010004328.1, from coordinate 243,393 downwards.
ACTAAATCCAGACAAAACGGAACTAATTGTTTTCACACCAAAGTGTCGGGGCAATTTCTCCCAAATAATTGTATAAAAATGGGACCATATGACATAACCCCTGTTTCCGTTATGAGAAATTTGGGTGTGCAGCTTGATTATAATCTTTCGACGCAAAACCAAATAGACTACATTTCAAGATCATGTTATCGGCAGATCCATAATATTGGTAAAATCAGGTGGTATATTACTAATGAGGCTTGTAAGACATTGGTTCGCGCCAGTGTTGTTTTCCAATTTTTTGTAGTGGGGGGCACGTTTTTTGGTTTTACTATCTAAGCGGAGCGCCACCATCGATTGGCACGAAGCGTGATTTTTTTCTAAAAGGCATCTCCTATATAGATCGCAGGAAATGACACCTCCCAGGTAATATTACCAGATTGATTATTCTATTACAATTTGTTTGTGTTATAGTACTATCATTTCCGTGATTTTGTGTGTTTCCTTATTTTTCTATTTATATTTTTTGTATGGGGGAACGGCGTTTTTATGGGGGAACGGCGTTCCCCCTTAATAATAAGTGGGGGCGGCGTTCCCCCGCGTTTTTCCTGGAAAACAACACTGGTTCACGCTCTTGTGACATCAAAATTGGACTACTGTAATGCCCTACTTTATAGTCTGCCTCATAAGCTGACTGACCGGCTTCAGCGCGTTTAAAATTGCGCTGCACGGCTTGTCACCCGCACACGTAGATGTGAGCATATAACGCCTGTTTTGCGTGACTTGCATTGGCTGCCGATTCATCACAGGTCCAGTTTCCAAACTCTTTTATATACTTATAAGGTTCTTAATGGTTTAACCCCTGTCTACCTCACAGATCTTGTGCATAAATAACAACCAACTAGATCTCTTCGGTCCAAAAACAAGTCATTATTAACTAAACCAATTATCAGAACATCTACTTACGGAAATAGGCGGTTTTATCGTTCAGCTGCAATATTGCGGAATGATTTACCAGATGAAGCCAGGCGTGCAATAAATATAATTGAATTAAAAAATAAAGCGAAAACTTACCTTTTTAGAGCTGCCTTTTATTAGATGATTAGGATTATGTATTTATATATAAATATATATATATATTTTGATATAGTTCATTTTTAGCTTTTTACAATGAATTTGAATTTTTGTACATATATCGCCTATTTACTATTTTAAACAGTTTTAACTTTTATAAACCTTTTTATAACTGTATTCAAAAAAAAAATTATTGTATTTTTCTTGACTTGTATGTTTTTATTTTAAAGCGCCATTAGAGCAATTTTATATTGGATAAGGCGCTATATAAATTCTGTAAAACAATGAATAAATAAATAAGTACACATTTTCGCAAAATGAATCCTTATAAATTTCTCGAAAATCAGGGATATCCTTTTACCCCCACCTCCCCACTGGTATAGCGTCACTTTAAAAGAACTTTGAAAATAAATTATAAATCTATCAGTTCGTTGAAATTCATTCCAATGAATTAGAAAATGTATTTCACTTTTTGAATTGTTGGCTTGATGGAGAGGTGTTACTTTCTAAGAAATCAAAAACAAAAAAAATTACGTCATCTTCTGTGATGTCACACCATATAATAGAAGTTCTGCTACAACTCAAAATAAATCAAAATTTGAAGAAAAGCTCCAAACAATGCAGCAGCCTTAAAGTATTAATATGTATAAAGGGCTATTAACATGTGTTTCTTGTTTTGCAATATAATCATTTATATCAGAGATGTTTTGGCTAAAGACGATAGAGTATAGGCTATATATATAGACCACGCTTGAACTTACTGTCACTGTTAGGTAAGATACAGTTCTAAAAGTAAAACAAAAGTTAAAACAAGTATAGCTAATAATCTAAACACAAAAATGCAATCACGAAGCCGCAATTAATACGCGTACAACAGTGTTTTGTTTTTATAATTTGATAACAATATCAGTAACCCTGAAGATGTAATCCGTAAGATGTACTAATAGATCTTTACCGGTAGGAACTTGAGTACAATGTAGGTTGACAAAAAAAATTATGTTCGAATTGTTAATTTAATCAGTATCCTGGTAGCCAAATAGACCAACTATTCATCCTTCTCATTTGTGTACGTACATCTTGTAAATCCATAAACAACTATTTACACAGTAGTCATCAGCGATAAAATACTTGGCACCTTTTCCCCTCCACCCGCTTCAATGTTGACATGATTACCGCTTTCAAAATGAAGAGGCTAAGAACTTTATTCTAAGCCGTGCTTTTTACCAACATTGAAGAGGGGTAGCAGTAGTGGGAAGAAAAAGTGCCAAATAATTGTGTCGGTGATTGTCTGAGTTTCAGATAGTACAAGAACACCCTTTACAAAACTGCAAAAGGACTGTCGTGGCATTGATGGTGATAAAGAAAGCAGTGACGTGTCTAAGGGGGTAATTGGGGGCTTAGCTTCCACCTCACCTCCTAAAATTATGTGGAAGCCATAAATATAATTAACTAAAATATCAAATGAACTTTGTGTAGCATTTTTTGCAATCGTATCGACTGAGCTATCGTTAATTTTCGACCAAACATCTTTCACCTTGATTCAGGCTTTTAACAAAAATTTACAATTTTGACCAAAATTTTCAAGGGACACAATCTACAATATACAACCAGAAGCCTTTGGTTCATACGAAGGTGAAGTTTTTATCATCAGGGCCATGCGCGCTTGGGAGCCATAATAAATTTTCAAAGCAATACAATTTTAAAATAGGCCTTTATTATTTTGCCCACGCTACTTGGAAAAAATCATGGGAAATTTTCGGGAAATCTCCTTGATTCTACAGGATTTTGTCTTCATTTTCAAAAAACATTCTTCATTTTCAGAAGAAAAAAAAAATCAGAAAATTTTCTTTAATTTCTGCGAAATTTTCATGAATTTTAAGGAAATCTCCGTCAATATTCAGAAAATCTCTTTCATTTTCCGAGAAATTTCCTGCACTTCGTGAAATCTTCAATTTCCGGAAATTTTTCTTCAATTTTTAGGAAAATTCTTCGCTCTCCAGGAAAAAAATTCACTTTCCAGGAAAGCACTGTCAATTTTGAAAAATATTCAGGAACTGTTGCCAAAATCGAAGAAAATTTATATTTATGTTAATAATTTTACAATTTGCCATCAAAATAAAGCATGCATGCAACTCGGAAATCCTTTTCGGGGGTGCTTCAAACGCCTCTGTCAGTCTGTCCTCTGAAACCGGCCCTCAGTCAGTTTCCTCAAAAACGAAACTAAAGAATGATAACAAGGTGATGTAGGTATTAAATTAATCTATCATAAAATAGAATAGATACAATAAATAAAGACGTCATGAATGATACTGAGATTGGCCCCTGCTAAAAACAAGAAGAAAGAACTTTTGCGTTCATATGCTATGTAAAATCAAATAACAATCATCGCCATTGATATTAATAATCTAATCCCAAACGTAATGATCACTACAAGAAACTAAATAATCCTGATAACCGAATTTCCACCTTCTCTATGATAAAACGAATGTAAATACTCCTTTCCATAACTGTTCCAACACTAAAAGATTGAAATGCTTTACCACCAGACCACCAGACATTGAAATACATTCAACAAGTCTAAACTGTTTCAAAGCTAAACTCAGCCTATATACTAAAGTTGTTAACTGTTTTTTTTTCTTCATACTTGTTACGCTCGTTTGTCGCTCATGTCCAGAAGGTATTTTGCCGACATAACCTGTAAATTTGCTAAGCACCATTGAATACAGTAACGTGCACTATAAGTTTGATTACCTTCAAGTTTACCTTAACCTATTCAGATTCAGGTTAGAAGTTTACTTCAGCAGAAGTTGCGTACGTACCCAAGCTAACAATTTCTCAACTTTAGCTATTGAAGTTTCCGGTTAGATTAGCCTCGTTCAATTCAAGTTTCAAATGATATCATTCTCCTTCAGTATCTCTTTGAGACTCTTCAAAAAATATTTTGGTGTGTAATTAATATTTTCTATTAATGTTTCAGAAACAATAAAAATATCTCAACGACTCGTACCATTCTTCATATCACGTTTTAAAGGTGGGTATCAAAATATCGGATCGGCACGGGAACGGGACCGTTATCGTCTGCATTCCTCAACTTGCCAATTTACATAATTTTTGCGAATAAAAACAACACCACAAATTTTTGAATCAGCATTGCTGAAATTTATTGTAGCGTCGTAATACATTCTTCGATAAATAACACTTAATTTGAAGTCCATATTCTCTTCATTAAATAAAATCTAAAAAATAATTTTCAATTAAAAGATGGCGGATTTTGAGCGCGGAGTTTACAATATTAGACCTGCCGCGTATTAGGGCCACAACCACGACAGAAAAAAAAAAAAAAACACTTGGATTATTAGGAGGTGTAAGTGATGGTTATATGTGTTTTATTTATGTAGTTAATTCTGATAATATGCGAATTTCTGCATTTTAAATGAAACACATTTACAGACAGTTGTGTTTCCTATAAATTATATGGTGAAGTATGTGTCTTTAATAATATTTAAAGGAAGCAATACAAAATAATGTCGGGGATTGCATGGTATTTGGCTTAGATGATGGAGTCATATTACACACGAGTTTAGGAGTAATTGGGAAAAGACAAATTACATTAATTATTCATTTATAATTGATTTTCTTAGCATCACATCACAAGTTAATAGTTATTATGAAGAATACATATTAGAATTTTCCAACAAACTGAGGTCTGAAAAATGTATGTAGTTTATGTGTACATATATAATTAACATATTAGATCGCCTGAAAGGACAGCCTGGGGCAATTAACGCCGCCGCGGTGCACAGCTAAGATATAAAAGATTGGTATGGTTATCTTTATATTTGAAGCTGTGTACGTGTGTACCGTTGAAAGGTACGGGGCTACGTAGGATCTTGAATATATTGTAAATGTGTTTATTACTTGATTTACAATGGTGTAGCAAGCACTACCGGCGGCCGGGGACAAACCTTTATTTGGCGCCCCTGGATGTTGGCGCTCTTAGTTGCTGCGACTGGGAACATTTTCTCCCATTCCCTAATTACTACAGCCCTGAAATCCATTAATCAGGGGCAGTGTAGAGTTATATTGAGGGTGTTGCTAATGAGTTCGGAATGTGATGCGTATCACTTGATTTCCAATGGCGTAGCAAGCACCACCGACGGCCGGGGACAAACTGTCATTTTGACGCCCCTGGGTTTAGGTACCCGGGAATATTTGCACCCTGCCACCAATTAAGACGCCAAGCGATGCTGTTCTTTCATATTATGGCGAGATGGTAGTACACACCATCAACCTTATGGGGTTCTTGGCAACACACCCAGTGTTAAATATTTGCACCAATAGACTAAAAGCCAGTCACAACTACTAGCGCAAAAGCGCCTTATCTTTACCGTTCCAATATCCGCTTGACTTTAAGTTATCAAATATACCATTCTGGCGTTTCTGGGGTTCAGCCCTTGTCCCAATGATTTAAATAATCTGGATCGTCAATGATACGAATTTTAATCGCATGACCCCACCGGCATGATCCAACAATTGTACTCCAAAATTCCAAACCTTCTAAATACAAATACGATTAAAAAAAAAAGTCTACATTCTTCTTATTGCTTCATTTTATTAAAAACTATATACTTCAACACATAATTTATAAGAAACATAACGTCTTTAAAAATGTCTCATTCCAAATCTTTATACGAAATACGCATGATACTAAAAACAGCTAAATGAACAAAAACACATATAACCATCACTTACACGTCTTAATTACCTCCGCCAACGAAGTTGAAAGAGGTGCTACTCTAAAGTGGTACCTCCTTGGACGGAGGTTATGTTTTCGACTATGTTTGTTTGTCTGTCATCAAGTTATCTCAAGAGCTGATAATTGGATTTGGATTCAAGGATTGGTTCAGTGGTCAAGCATGTTTATTTAATATGAAAAAGGACTTTAAAAGAAACAAAATGGTGAAGAAAGCATAAACGACTGAAATCAGACTAGTTGCGATGTAATAGCCTCGATTCCGAAGAGTGAAGGAAATTTTGCACCTATTTTAGTGTTTTTAATAACATAAAATGGCTTTACAATGTGTCACATCTATTGGGTGAAGCTGCACGTAGGGGCGCTGGGGGGGGGGAACACTCGGATTCTCTGCATTTCTCACGATTTGCAGAGCATAAAATTGCTTAATACTGTGTCAAATCCAGGGTCGACGTCCTAGCCGCTGAGGGGGCGAAGCCCCAGGAAGCTAGTAGTGTTGTTTTGTAGCAGAAAATTGCAATAAATCGAATCAATTCGGAACTAAAGTTCGTTACAAGGAATATTATTTTGGAACGAATGTTCAAATGTAGCCCAGGATCCCATTAGCTATATATGTGTCTTTACTTGGTGTCTAGGAATGGTTTTCATGTTTTTGATAAAAAAAAGAATAAAGAATAAAGCTTAGAGAACAAATATTTACAACGTTGAGAATAACAATTTTCATGACAATTTCGGCGCCCTCTCGAAAAGCTTCTACCAGCTGTATTCAATCAAAATGTTTTCCCTTCATGGCAGGAGTAGATAGTCTTTTCTGTGGAAAATCATGCGCTTTTGGACTACAAAAATGAAATATTACTTGCTTAATAATGTAGGAAGAAGTTATTGATCAACACATAGAAATTAAAGAAATTATCAGGGAGATTTTGACTTGAGCACTTGGCGCCCTCCTAAAAAGCTTGGCGGGGGAGGGGGGCTGTCCCCCCCCTCCCCCTTCTTGGCCCCCTGTCACCACGCCACTGGGAAGCGCCACATTATGAAAATTCCTGCTGCCTCTCCCCAGAAAAAGGTCCAACCTTCGCCAAAGCCGTATATTTCTTACCCTTCCTTCAACATCCAAATTTGGAATTCATAAACTGAAGAAAAAAACAAAGCTGGTTATATTCTCACCATTTCTCTTTACGTCCTCTTTGGAATCCATGACGGTGCAACGCTTGTGGAAGATCTAGCGTCAATTAAAAAGTTAGGTTTCGCCGCTATATGAGTTGGCATGCACCTCTACCATATGAACGATAAAACGAAACTGTTGCACTGCTTATCGTTTAGTTTATGCAGGGAGTTGTCATTTAGACCAGTTAATAAGTTAATAGCTTCATGTTTAAACTAATGACGTCTCCTTTATGGAACGCCAAATGGGCAAAAACTAGGCCGTAAATGAATAGGCGGTCGAATTTATGAGGCGATGATAAACAATAGAAGGCGGTGGTACAAAATCGAAGGTAGTGATGAAGTTTCTTCGGTCATATCTGTGCGTTGGTAATACATTATTTCACTTGGTGGTGGTAGATTCTATGAGGTGGTGGTCAATAATCGAAAGTAGTGATGAAGTTTCTTTGGTCATATCTGTGAGGTGGTACTACATTTTAGTTGGTGGTGGTAGATTTTATAATGTGGTGGTTAATAATTGAAGATAGTGATGAATTTTCTTCGGTCATATCTGTGAGGTGGTACGTATTTCAGTTGGTGGTTGTAGATTCTATGAGGTGGTGGTTAATAATAGAAGGTAGTAATTAAGTTTCTTCAGTCTTATCTGTGAGGTGGTACTACATTTCAGTTGGTGGTGGTAGATTTTATAAGGTGGTGGTTAATAATTGAAGGTAGTGATGAATTTTCTTCGGTCATATCTGTGAGGTGGTACTACATTTCAGTTGGTGGTGGTAGATTCTATGAGGTGGTGGTCAATAATCGAAGGTAGTGATGAATTTTTGTTGGTCATATCTGTGAGGTGGTACTACATTTCAGTTGGTGGTTGTAAATTCTATGAGGTGGTGGTCAATGATAAAAGGTAGTGATGAATTTTCTTTGGTCATATCTGTGAGGTGGTACTACATTTCAGTTGGTGGTGGTAGATTCTATGAGGTGGTGGTCAATAATCGAAGGTAGTGATGAATTTTCCTTGGTCATATCTGTAAGGTGGTACTACATTTCAGTTGGTGGTGGTAGATTCTACGAGGTGGTGGTCAATAATCGAAGGTAGTGATGAATTTTCTTCGGTCATATCTGTGAGGTGGTACTACATTTCAGTTGGTGGTGGTAGATTCTATGAGGTGGTGGTCAATAATCGAAGGTAGTAATGAATTTTCTTTGGTCATATCTGTGAGGTGGTACTACATTTCAGTTGGTGGTGGTAGATTCTATGAGGTGGTGGTCAATAATCGAAGGTAGTGATGAATTTTTTTTGGTCATATCTATGAGGTGGTATTTCAGTTGGTGGTGGTAGATTCTATGAGGTGGTGGTCAATGATAAAAGGTAGTGATGAATTTTCTTTGGTCATATCTGTGAGGTGGTACTACATTTCAGTTGGTGGTGGTAGATTCTATGAGGTGGTGGTCAATGATAGAAGGTAGTGATGAATTTTCTTTGGTCATATCTGTGAGGTGGTACTACATTTCAGTTGGTGGTGGTAGATTCTATGAGGTGGTGGTCAATGATAGAAGGTAGTGATTGGGTTTCTTCAGTCATATCTGTGAGGTGGTACTACATTTCAGTTGGTGGTGGTAAATTTTATAAGGTGGTGGTTAATAATTGAAGGTAGTGATGAATTTTCTTCGGTCATATCTGTGAGGTGGTACTACATTTCAGTTGGTGGTGGTAGATTCTATGAGGTGGTGGTCAATAATCGAAGGTAGTGATGAATTTTTTTTTGGTCATATCTATGAGGTGGTATTTCAGTTGGTGGTGGTAGATTCTATGAGGTGGTGGTCAATGATAAAAGGTAGTGATGAATTTTCTTTGGTCATATCTGTGAGGTGGTACTACATTTCAGTTGGTGGTGGTAGATTCTATGAGGTGGTGGTCAATAATAGAAGGTAGTGATACATTTTCTTAGGTCATATCTGTAAGGTAGTACTACATTTCAGTTGGTGGTGGTAGATTCTATGAGATGGTGGTCAATAATAGAAGGTAGTGATGAATTTTCTTCAGGTCATATCTGTGAGGTGGTACTACATTTCAGTTGGTGGTGGTAGATTCTATGAGATGGTGGTCAATAATAGAAGGTAGTGATGAATTTTCTTCGGTCATATCTGTGAGGTGGTACTACATTTCAGTTGGTGGTGGTAGATTCTATGAGGTGGTGGTCAATGATAAAAGGTAGTGATGAATGTTCTTTGGTCATATCTGTGAGGTGGTACTACATTTCAGTGGTGGTGGTAGATTCTATGAGGTGGTGGTCAATAATAGAAGGTAGTGATGAATTTTCTTTGGTCATATCTGTGAGGTGGTACTACATTTCAATTGGTGGTGGTAGATTCTATGAGGTGGTGGTCAATAATCGAAAATAGTGATGAATTTTCTTTGGTCATATCTGTGAGGTGGTACTACATTTCAGTTGGTGGTGGTAGATTCTATGAGGTGGTGGTCAATAATCGAAGGTAGTGATGAATTTCTTTTGGTCATATCTATGAGGTGGTATTTCAGTTGGTGGTGGTAGATTCTATGAGGTGGTGGTCAATGATAAAAGGTAGTGATGAATTTTCTTTGGTCATATCTGTGAGGTGGTACTACATTTCAGTTGGTGGTGGTAGATTCTATGAGGTGGTGGTCAATGATAGAAGGTAGTGATGAATTTTCTTTGGTCATATCTGTGAGGTGGTACTACATTTCAGTTGGTGGTGGTAGATTCTATGAGGTGGTGGTCAATGATAGAAGGTAGTGATTGGGTTTCTTCAGTCATATCTGTGAGGTGGTACTACATTTCAGTTGGTGGTGGTAAATTTTATAAGGTGGTGGTTAATAATTGAAGGTAGTGATGAATTTTCTTCGGTCATATCTGTGAGGTGGTACTACATTTCAGTTGGTGGTGGTAGATTCTATGAGGTGGTGGTCAATAATCGAAGGTAGTGATGAATTTTTTTTTGGTCATATCTATGAGGTGGTATTTCAGTTGGTGGTGGTAGATTCTATGAGGTGGTGGTCAATGATAAAAGGTAGTGATGAATTTTCTTTGGTCATATCTGTGAGGTGGTACTACATTTCAGTTGGTGGTGGTAGATTCTATGAGGTGGTGGTCAATAATAGAAGGTAGTGATACATTTTCTTAGGTCATATCTGTAAGGTAGTACTACATTTCAGTTGGTGGTGGTAGATTCTATGAGATGGTGGTCAATAATAGAAGGTAGTGATGAATTTTCTTCGGTCATATCTGTGAGGTGGTACTACATTTCAGTTGGTGGTGGTAGATTCTATGAGATGGTGGTCAATAATAGAAGGTAGTGATGAATTTTCTTCGGTCATATCTGTGAGGTGGTACTACATTTCAGTTGGTGGTGGTAGATTCTATGAGGTGGTGGTCAATGATAAAAGGTAGTGATGAATTTTCTTTGGTCATATCTGTGAGGTGGTACTACATTTCAGTGGTGGTGGTAGATTCTATGAGGTGGTGGTCAATAATAGAAGGTAGTGATGAATTTTCTTTGGTCATATCTGTGAGGTGGTACTACATTTCAATTGGTGGTGGTAGATTCTATGAGGTGGTGGTCAATAATCGAAAATAGTGATGAATTTTCTTTGATCACAACTGTGAGGTGGTATACATTTCAGTTGGTGGTGGTAGATTCTATGAGGTGGTGGTCAATGATCGAAGGTAGTGATGAATTTTCTTCGGTCATATTTATGAGGGGGTGATAAATTTTAGTTGGTGGTAGAAAATGTTAGTCAGTGATAATTTTTGTCTGGTCACATTTAAAAAGTTGGGATAAAATCTATGTGGTGGGAATAAAAATGTTATCTAATGCTAATTTTCATTCAGCAGTATTTTTTGATGTTGGTAGTAAACAACGAGCGGTGTGTGGGGAAAATAGAAGTGTTGGAAAATGTATGACTGGTGGAAAACATTGTGTGTCTAAAAAAAAAAAAGTAGGCCTAATTTATATTTGCGTGACGCGAAATGTATACAGTGGTAATATATCAAATTTGTGTACATCAATGCAAAACTGATATATGTATATTTTATTGTAATGAAGGTTCGTAAAGGCTCACAACTGTTATATTGTGCAGTTTTTCCATCATTTTCTATATCATCACTCATGTATATTGTATTCATAAGATGGTGAATTTTTCGTCTGCCTGTGCCTGTGCTTACAACAAAACATGTTGTGTCACGTACTACTGAAAACTTGACACAGGGGTACCTGGGAAAAAACTTATGCCGCCAACATTTTAAGCGTCAAAAGTCACGATCACCACAACCTTACTTTTTACCACCATCTGAGTTTAAGTCTGCCGACTCAAAGAATTCATCGACGCGAGAAAAACCGATGAATGATTTTGATCATTGCTGGATATTTTTTATCGCCGCTTGATATTTTATATCGCCGCCAAATACTATTATCACCGTTTGTTGTCTATCATCGACGATAAATATTTTATCAGGGATGTCATTTACATATAAGAGGAATAGTAATGGACCCAAGACAGTACCTTGTGGTACACCGGATAAAACCTGTTTAGAATCCGAGATTTCACCATCGCAAACAACACGCTGGATGCGATTGTTGAGGAATGATGCAAACCAGGCCAGAAGATTTCCATCAATGCCATAGGCGGAAAGTTTGGATAACAGGCGCTGGTGGGGGACTTTATCAAAGGCTTTTGAGAAGTCAAGAATAGCCATAGAGACGTTACTGTTTTGGTCAATTTGTTTAGAGATATCCATTTATTATATGCTCAAGGATTTTAACGTTATTAGGTGGGTTTTGTTTATCACCTTTTGAGGAGTTGTGTTTCAGTCGATCTTTTTGCACGGAAGCCATGTTGTAAATCAGTTAAGATATTATGTTCATCAAGGAATTTCATCACATGTGAGTGGATTATATGCTCAAGGATTTTAACGCAGGTGAGGGAAATAGGTCTATGATTAGGTGGGTTTTGTTTATCACCTTTTTGAAAAACGCTACATATGTTTGCTTCTTTCCACTTGTTAGGGATAGTACCATTATCGACAGAGGTTTAAAAGATATCACTTAGAATTTCATAGAGGTCATCAGCGTGTGCTTTTAGAAACCATGGTGGTATTTGGTCAGGACCTGAGGCTTTGTTGGGGTCTAGGTTATGCAGTTGCTTTTTGACACCTTCTGGGGTAATTATAAGTTGGTTTATTTTGCTGTTGGTAAGTGGTTTAGTTACAGGAATTTTGGAGGTGTTTTTTTCTGTGAAAACAATGAAAAACTGGTCATTTAGAATGTTAGCTTTAGTTTTACTGTCACTGCAGAGTTTACCGTTATTTAGTAGATCAGACACACCTACAAAGTTACTTCTTAATCTTTTGATATAGGACCATAATGCATTTGGGTTTTCGTTAAGTGAGTTTTTAAGTTCATCACAGATGAAGGTGTTTCTAGCTTCTTTGAGGTTTTTATGGACAGCCTTTCTAAAGCTTTAATAGGTAGTCCAGTCATTGGCTTGTTGATTAGTCTTAGCTTTTTTAAACAGTTTATGTTTTTTCCTGCAGAGACGGCGTTGGATACGGGTAAACCAGGGCAGATTTAGTTTAGTTGAGGTGAATTTGTGAGGCGTGTTTTTAGCAATAATCAATTTAATTTCTTGTTCAAAGAAATTCCATTTTTCATCAACATCAATGGAGTTATTGAATTGAGTATAATATTGCAGTTTAAATTTGGTCAGGTCTTCTTTTATTCGTTTTATGTTAGCTTTTTTCTTTAAATAGATTTTACGTTTAGGTAACTTTTTACGAGGAGGGGAGATATTTAGGGTCAATTCAACAATATCATGGTCAATAATACCGGGAATGACATTAGTTGAGGTAACAGCTGGTGAATTGTTAGTAAAAACAAGATCAAGGATGTTGTTATCTCTGGTGGGTGACTGCACCATTTGAGTGAGATTGAATGAATTGGTCACTTCAAGAAGAATTTTGGCTACTTTGGAGGAAGCGTTAGTTCCTAAAATAATGTTTTGACTCCAGTCAATATTAGGTTGGTTGAAGTCACCAGCAAGAATAACATTGTTTTTGTCAGCATTTTTACCAAGCTTTTGGAGGATTTTTCCAACTCAAGTCAGGCTAGTGAGATCATTGTGACTGGGTCTGTAAAATCATCCTATATACATGCTCTTTTCCTTAGGAAATTGGAATTTGGTCCAGATAATTTCACAGTCAGAGTCTAATTTAGTAAGCTCAGTAAAAACCAGGTAATTTTTTATTGCCTGTAGTACACCACCATAAGTATTTGAATTTCTATCTTTGCGAACAACTGTATAGTTGTCCGGGAAAATTTCAGCGCTGGTAATTTCGGAATTAAGCCAGGTTTCAGTGCCAATAATGACATCTGGGTCTTTTTCTTTGATAAGACTTTCCACGGAGGCCATCTTGTTTCGAACACTCTGAAAGTTGATAACAAGAAGTTTTAGAACCTTCCTTTTTTCCCTTTTGGGATTTGTTTTCAATTTGACATCGGGATGGTGGTTGGATCCCGAGTCAAGGCCAGAAGAATAATTTTGAAGTGGCTCATATGAGTTAGTACAGTTGATGGAATTGTTAGTTGAGAAGAAAGAATCAGAGAAGTTCATGAAGTCACAAGTGTCACACATCCAGGTACAGCTAGAATGCATGAGATCGCTGTATTTTGAGTCGTCAATGCTACAGCACTTAGTGTGGATCCATAGATCACAATTGTCACACTGTACTGCTTTTTGGATCTCCTACACTGGAGTCCACACAGGCCACAAGGTGCCAAACATTCCAAACAAAACCAATCATCAGATGATGATGCAAGAGTATTGTAAGCTGCATTACTAATGCCTGCACACTTACTATGAACCCACGAGTCACAATCATCACAACAAATACCTTTCTGGTTATTTTTAACAGATTTGTTGCATTGTTTGCAAGGATATTTTGGGGAGGGTCCAGGATTGCTTTCAATATTAGGGTAAGGAGTAAAAGAAGTAATTTTCTCCTGCGTGAGTTGAATTTTGTCAATTTTCAACTTGATTTGTACGAATGTAATTGCCCATCGATACAAAGATAAGTTGCCTGTGAGTAATTTGAATAATCACCAGAGCCAAACAAAACATGGTAACCAGTTCCTGGGGCGTTTAGAGGCAAATTTGATGCCTGGGATCTGAATCTGAATCTGAATCGGTTAAGTCGGCAAAAATCCTTCAAGAGGACATGAACGCCAACCGAGCGTAAAAAGTATGAGTAAAAAAACTAATAAAAAAAACAACTAGTTAGCAATACAGGTGTTAGTAAGTTTAGCTTTGAAACAGTTGAGACTTAGTGCATGAACAATGTCTGACGGTAAAGCATTCCAATCCTTTAGTGTGTGAGGGAAGAAAGAGTGTTTATATACATTCTTTTTAGCATAGGGAACCTGGAAATTAAGGTCATGATTATTTCTTGTATTAGTTCTAACGGTGGGGATAAGTTCATCTTTATTGATGGCGACAAGATTGTTATTGATTTTATATAGCATATGTAGCCGGGTGTTGTATCGTCTTGTTTGAAGCAGGGGCCAATCTAATTTATAAAGCATGTTTTTACACTAGATTTATAAGAGTAGTCTGCCATACAGAACCTGGCTGCTCTCCTTTGAATAGATTCAAGTTTATCCACATCGCACTGGTGATGGGGGTCCCAGACTGCAGATGCGTACTCAAGTACTGGCCTGACTAGAGCTTTATAAGCAGTGGATTTAACGTCGGTGGGACAGTTTGAGAGGTTACGTTTTAAAAGGCCAAGTATAGAGTTAGCTTTCTTGGTTATGTTATGTATATGTTTATCCCATCTAAGTTTATTATCAATTTCAACACCTAGGTATGGGTGGGAGTTGACATGTTTTAGTGGCTGGTTGCATAAGGTATAAACAGGTGATTTAAAGCATTTCTTAGAGGAAATTGACAAGATGTAGCATTTGGAGGGGTTAAAATTCATTTGCCATTTGTTTTGCCATTGTTCAAGTTTGTTAAGATCATCTTGGAGGATTTGTTGGTCAGAGGGGTTATCAATTGTTCTGTACACAAGGAAGTCATCAGCAAACAGTCTGACTGTGCTGTTTATATTATCAGGGATGTCATTTACATATAAGAGGAAAAGTAATGGACCCAAGACAGTACCTTGTGGTACACCGGATAAAACCTGTTTAGAATCCGAGATTTCACCATCGCAAACAACACGCTGGATGCGATTGTTGAGGAATGATGCAAACCAGGCCAGAAGATTTCCATCAATGCCATAGGCGGAAAGTTTGGATAACAGGCGCTGGTGGGGGACTTTATCAAAGGCTTTTGAGAAGTCAAGAATAGCCATAGAGACGTTACTGTTTTGGTCAATTTGTTTAGAGATATCCATTTATTGTTAAGAGGAGTTGTGTTTCAGTCGATCTTTTTGCACGGAAGCCATGTTGTAAATCAGTTAAGATATTATGCTCATCAAGGAATTTCATCACATGTGAGTGGATTATATGCTCAAGGATTTTACTACAAACGCAGGTGAGGGAAATAGGTCTATAATTAGCTGGGTTTTGTTTATCACCTTTCTTAAAAACACTACATATGTTTGCTTCTTTCCACTTGTTAGGGATAGTACCATTATCGACAGAGGTTTGAAAGAGATCAGTTAAAATTTCATAGAGGTTATCAGCATGTGCTTTTAGAAACCATGGTGGTATTTGGTCAGGACCTGAGGCTTTGTTGGGGTCTAGGTTATGCAGTTGCTTTTTGACACCTTCTGGGGTAATTATAAGTTGGTTTATTTTGCTGTTGGTAAGTGGTTTAGTTACAGGAATTTGGGAGGTGTTTTCTACTGTGAAAACACTGAAAAACTGGTCATTTAGAATGTTAGCTTTAGTTGTACTGTCACTGCAGAGTTTACCGTTATTTAGTAGATCAGACACACCTACAGAGTTACTTCTTAATCTGTTGATATAGGACCAAAATGCCTTTGGGTTTTCGTTAAGTGAGTTTTTAAGTTTATCACAGATGAAGGTGTTTCTAGCTTCTTTGAGGTTTTTATGGACAGCCTTTCTAAAGCTTTTATAGGTAGTCCAGTCATTGGCTTGTTGATTAGTCTTAGCTTTTTTAAACAGTTTATGTTTTTTCCTGCAGAGACGGCGTTGGATACGGGTAAACCAGGGCAGATTTAGTTTAGTTGAGGTGAATTTGTGAGGCGTGTTTTTATCAATAATTAATTTAATTTCTCGTTCAAAGAAATTCCATTTTTCATCAACATCAATGGAGGAATTAATTGAGTATAATATTGCAGTTTAAATTTGGTCAGGTCTTCTTTTATTCGTTTTATGTTAGCTTTTTTCTTTAAATAGATTTTACGTTTAGGTAACTTTTTACGAGGAGGGGAGATATTTAGAGTCAATTCAACAATATTATGGTCACTTATACCGGGAATGACATTAGCTGAGGTAACAGCTGGTGAATTGTTAGTAAAAACAAGATCAAGGATGTTGTTATCTCTGGTGGGTGACTGCACCATTTGAGTGAGATTGAATGAATTGGTCACTTCAAGAAGAATTTTGGCTGCTTCGGAGGAAGCGTTAGTTCCTGAAATAATGTTTTGACTCCAGTCAATATTAGGTTGGTTGAAATCACCAGCAAGAATAACATTGTTTTTGTCAGCATTTTTACCAAGCTTTTGGAGGGATTTTTTCAACTCAAGTAGGCTAGTGAGATCATTGTGACTGGGTCTGTAAAATGTTCCTATATACATGCTCTTTTCCTTAGGAAATTGGAATTTGGTCCAGATAATTTCACAGTCAGAGTCTAATTTTGTGAGCTCAGTGAAAACCAGGTCATTTTTTATTGCCTGTAGTACACCACCATAAGTATTTGAATTTCTATCTTTGCGAACAACTGTATAGTTGTCCGGGAAAATTTCAGCGCTGGTAATTTCGGAATTAAGCCAGGTTTCAGTGCCAATAATGACATCTGGGTCTTTTTCTTTGATAAGACTTTCCACGGAGGCCGTCTTGTTTCGAACACTCTGAAAGTTGATAACAAGATGTTTTAGAACCTTCCTTTTTTCCCTTCTGGGATTTGTTTTCAATTTGACATCGGGATGGTGGTTGAATCCCGAGTCAAGGTCAGAAGAATAATTTTGAAGTGGCTCATATGAGTTAGTACAGTTGATGGAATTGTTAGTTGAGAAGAAAGAATCAGAGAAGTTCATGAAGTCACAAGTGTCACACACCCAGGTACAGCTAGAATGCATGAGATCGCTGTATTTTGAGTCGTCAATGCTACAGCACTTAGTGTGGATCCATAGATCACAATTGTCACACTGTACTGCTTTTTCGGATCTCCTACACTGGAGTCCACACAGGCCACAAGGTGCCAAACATTCCAAACAAAACCAATCATCAGATGATGATGCAAGGGTATTGTAAGCTGCATTACTAATGCCTGCACACTTACTATGAACCCACGAGTCACAATCATCACAACAAATACCTTTCTGGTTATTTTTAACAGATTTGTTGCATTGTTTGCAAGGATATTTTGTGGAGGGTCCAGGATTGCTTTCAATATCACCAGAAAGGGTAAGGAGTAAAAGGAGTAATTTTCTCCTGCGTGAGTTGAATTTTGTCAATTTCCAACTTGATTTGTAGGAATGTAATTGCCCATCGATACAAAGATAAGTTGCAAGTGAGTGATTTGAATAATCACTAGAGCCAAACAAAACATGGTAACCAGTTCCTGGGGCGTTTAGAGGCAAATTTGATGCCTGGGATGAATAAGGTTGCGACGAATACAAGAAGTTTAGAGAGTTAGAGACTCGGGAGTATGTTAACAAGAACAGTACAGGGAAGAAGAGGTTGTGAGTGAGAATGAACATGATTGATGGCAAGAAGAATGAATATACTTGACAAACAGGAAATACAGAATGGTAGAGCAAATAAACACTGTAATACAGAAAAGAATATGAATGGAATGACAATAAAAAATAAACTTACTCAGGTCACAGTATTAATAATGTTCCGATCACCGAATAAAAAAAATGTGAAAATGGTAAAACTACAAATAGTGTGTTAGGCTATATAACATTAGGTTCACAATTGTTACGCAAAAATAACGAACACAAAAACTGCATCAAATGATAACAAAAAGAAATAGACAGGCAATGAATAAGCACGAATAATCTGCAGAAACGTAAAACAATGATATATATCCGAGTGGGGTAAAAAGAATCCACAGTTAAGAGGTAAAATATCCAATAAATAAATCTGGTTGTGGAAAATAGGTCTGCACTCAACTATGTACGCTCTATGTGATGAATGAGGTTGCGACGAATACAAGAAGTTTAGAGAGTCAGAGACTCGGGAGTATGTTAACAAGAACAGTACAGGGAAGACGAGGTTGTGAGTGAGAATGAACATGATTGATGGCAAGAAGAATGAATATACTTGACAAACAGGAAATACAGACAGGCAGAGCAAATAAACACTGTAATACAGAAAAGAATATGAATGGAATGACAATAAACAATAAACTTACTCAGGTCCCAGGATTAATAAATCGATTAATAAATCAATTGGCCGATTTTGGGATGGGTTAAATTGCTCAATTGTTGGATTCTGTTGAAAAATTTAATACCAATCAGCATTTCGGACGTGACGTTTTTGAGTCCGCCGCGTAGAAAGTTTGCCCTTAACAGCAGCAAAAAAGTATCAGAATGATTTATTTTTTTTCATTTTTTATCAAATCACCCTTCTGCTCTAAAACGCTGATGCTGCTGCCCGATTTTTTAAAACTAGGTGGTGGTGGGGGGGATTTTCCCCCCTCCCATACGCCTATGCTGATACACCGAATGAATTCTCAAACAAGTTTAAACCTTTTTTGGCAAATGAATTGTAACGTGATCTTACCTTGGCAACATTATGGAATAGCACCCTCAATTTTGTCTTGCATTTACCGTACGATAGAAAATGGCATCTGGTTTTAATTTTGGCGGCTCTTTAGGTTCTACTGGAAGTAGTGGGTTTTCTTTTGGTCAGACAAGGTAAGTTTGTATTTAGTATTAAACCATGTGTTAATTAATCACTTGCCTATATTATTATTACAATGATTAATTTCGTTTTCCATCCGGTGCAGTCAAAGCTGCAGCCTGCATGTGTTCGTGATATACCAGTTACACGAAATATTCCTCGAGTTGAGTTTGCTAACATTAACATAACAATCGAGAATCTTCAAGATTTCATACTCGAAATCATTCTCTCTGAATCTCTAATTTAGACTCTTTTTTTTAGAGTATGAACGATTACATAGGCCTACCTAAAATATTTACTCACTTAAGCAAAGTCAATGGGCTTCAACGTGTTTTTAAAATATTTTGCCCAGAAATTTGGGACAACTTGATTTTCATCGATATGATGACTTCCATATTTTGTCCTGAAAATCAGCACACTGAAACTTTAATTTGTTTTACACATTGTGAAACATTGTAATAAATAAATAAATTGCTATCCTACAAAGATACACATTTTTCGTTCATAAAGTTTCAACACATTATTTGTTCACGAGCGTCTTGACAAAAATGTTTAAATTATTGACATATTTTGAGTGCGTATTTGCATTCTCTGGGCAACCTTAAGCATATGAACACAACATTGTGCGTCTAACGTGCGTGTTGCTGTTAGTTACTGTATGTACGACGCGCACAATTTGTGTGAATATTAACAAAAGAACAAAGGCATTGAGGAATCAAATTCGAACAATTATAAGTGCGCAACAACTGTCTTGTAACGATTTGTTCACTGTCATTCATCATCAATCATCATAGTTATATTTTTTTATATCTGCGCCTATTTTGGCCTCTCTTTCAAGTTGCACATGCGCATTTGCAGCATTACTTGCAACGCTATTAATTATCCTGTGCACATGGAATCTTCCATAGAATCGATCATTTTTTTCACCCTTTTATACAAAGAATTCAGGAAATTTACCAAAACGTAAGGTGAAATAAGTTTCAAAGATTTCTGTTTGTGTGCCTACTTCAGGCAAAAGTTGAGGGCATTAGTGTTAATTTTCATGTTCTTTTGTGACCACTGTAGGAATTAGCGATTGTGTGTACTAAACATAACATAACAATATGACGGGCCAAGAAAGAAGGGTTATAGTCACCCCATAAAAAGCCCAAACTATTACCACCACCACCACAAAAAATTAAAAATAAATAAAATAAAAAGACGCCCAGAGTTACAGTTATTATTAACATTAGTAAATTAGAAACATACTAGATGAAATTGTATAAATCACTAGATTTTCAGCTTAAAACAAGACCTTACGTTAGGCCCAGCCTATGTTGGCCTAGGCCTATGTTGTAAATGCATGTGTAACTTAAGTTAAAATTTGAAAACAGAGGGATCAAAATGCACACAGCTATCATAAAAGTTTACACCAGCCAAGGCATTTGCAATAATGCACTTGTCAGTTGTATGACTCACTCCTACTACCCCTTGAAATGTCAGTCAAAGGTGAGTCATTGACATATGAAATAGTGACTTACATGTGTGTCACTGTACCAAATTGTCAGTCACCAGAGTGACTCTGAGGTGGGTCAATTTACTTCAGACCCATAGACTTTGTACAGAAGTGATGCAAATACGCACCAAGATGTGTCAATCTCTTCTTGACGCAACTATACTCTTTCCTTATTGGTTAGAACGAATGCTTTGTGCGGGCTACATTTTGTTGAAAGCTTGTCAAAAATTTGTTAAAAATTATTTTTAAACCTAAAATTCATAAAATTCTTTTTATAGTGCATGCTATGTAAAAAGTATTGAAACAAATTCAGGTTTCAGTTTTTTGATTTTTAACTTCAGATTTTTAAGTCTTCAATATCAAAAATTAATTTCCACAAAATTTCCACACAATTTTTTTAGAAAAACATGTTTAAGCCAATTGACTTTCCTTCATTGTATTAATCAATTATGTTACAACTTCATACTCTAAATCAGAGATTGAGAGAATCGCATGAGTTGTAACTTGTATTGGGTCTATGGAGATTCATACTAGCCTTAGGCCCTAGGCTAAGCCCCACAGTGGAAAGTTTGTTTTCTCCATGCCAAAGATTTACACCAGAATCATTTAAAACAGTTATTTATGCCAGTTTTGCTCATACCATTGTAATAGTAATGTATTTCTTGTAAATCACGAGAGAAAAGTACTCCAAATTTCGTCAAAATGGCTAAGCTCCATGCCGAAGATCTTCGGTGTAACATACATACTTTCCAGACCGGCCTGATTAATGTAAGACATTTGATGTGTTATGTTATTGCATCATTTATTAAATGTACAGTGCAACTTTGTGATATTTACAAAAGATTATGATGGACTTTATTATTCCCTTTCAACAGTGGGAACAAACCTACGGGTCTTGCCTTTGGCACACCTGCGACAACAACCAGCTTGAACCCTGGAGGATTTAACCTTGGCTCCACAGCAACAGGCACAACACCAGGGGGCTTCAATTTTGGCACTCCTTCAACTTCTGCAGGTAAATGCTTTGTTGGGAACATTTTGTGGATGCAAACAATAGATAGTGAAAACATCTTACCCAAAATGAAAACAAAACCTTTTGTAGCAAACTTAGCTGGCATTATTTTGCTCTTGTGATTATCTTTAGCTTTATTTTATTCTTAATTTTATTCTTATAAGAAACCTTAGTTATAAGAAACCTATACTGGAACCAGGAAGCAGCAATAAGACTTGAAGGAGATTACATTGAAATGAGTTCATTTAATGTAATCCGAAGAGGAGTTAGGCAGGGGTGTGTTTTGTTACCAGATCTTTTCAACATTTACAGTGAAACAATACTTCATGATATTGACAGTCTTGAGGGGCTGAAAGTTGGAGGCTATAATATGTATAACCTACGCTATGCAGATGTAACGTTGCACAGTATACCGGTACTAAGAAAAGTACCGGTACTTTATGATGCCGGTACGGTACGATACCACTAAATGACATATATCAAAGTACCGCCAAGTACCGTCAGTATCAGTACTTGCAACAATAAGTTATGAAAGATACTTTAGATAACTTAGAAATCAGAAAAAATATTATTGTTTAGAAATTGATATATATATGTATTTAAACATGGCACATCACCTAAAAGTTTCATAACAACATAATATTTATGGGAAGACATGGTTGCAAAACTTGCAAAGTTCGTCAATATTCCCGCTATTCCTTGACCTTTCAACAACAGCTGGCCTAGTTATGGTGCACTACTAGTTTCGCGAATATGCAATATACATGTAGTACAGTAACGTTAGTACAGAGCAGGAAAGTACTGATTATAACTTTTGTGCAACTTTCTAGGCCCAAATCATGAAATATGCCTGTTTTTTTGATACTATTGTAACAAGAAAATTTCAAAAGAATATGTTTAACTTCGTTTGAAAAGACATGTATGCATTCACTTTTATCTGAGAATCGCTTCAGTCAATAAATGAATAAATATTGCAAATTCACAATAGTGTTGAACGTTTTGTGTAATTTTTTTTCTTTCGACACGAAAGGGCAGGTTAAAAGAAAGAAAATAATCTCCTTCCCCCCATCATGTCACATTTACCTTAAAATAATAATTTGCAGTCACGTAATGAAAATTCTTCTCACAATCAGCAACTATTTATTTCCAAACAAAACGTGAACAAAGAAGTGTATTATGTCAAGATCGTTCCAAGCGGAAAAAGAGCCAAATCAGTTCGAAAAAAGCCAAATTAAGCTACTGTATCACAGCCAAACTGTGATCAACTTGAATTCCAATATACCGACTAATATGCCAATTAATATACCAACCCTGGCTCATAGGCCAGTATTGCGCAATGTTACAGCAAAATAAAATGTGCTCCGGGCGCCATTTTAAAGCTCTTTCAAACTTTCATTTTGGCCCTTTAACTGCTTAGAATTTCAAATCTGGAAGTTTCTTTACCATTTGGATGTGGAATTATAGTCATCCATCCAATTTTTTGATGGTTTTAACCTCATTTAAGGTTAGTTTTCAAAACTTTCATGGACTTCACCGTAACTCATTGAGTGCAAAAGCTGAAAATTATGTGTACTGTAGGTCCTAGCTAGTGTTGATTTGTGTACAAAACAGTCCCAAGTCAGTTGTTGTGAACAAAATCACATAGGTTTTCGGTCCATTAGATTTCAATATTAATGAGTATTGTACTTAATATTAGAAACCCTAAAAGGCATGACCAGACTTAAGAATTTGGTAAATAATGTTGAGAAATCAATCAGTATTTTTTATTTTTTTCCTCGTAACATCTCCGAACGTTTTGCAAGAGTGGGCCTACACATGTGTTGTTCTTGCTCGTTTGGAAAATACTGACGTTTAAAAATAGAAAACTTTCGGCCAATTACGCACATGCGAAAGTCACTGCAAGACTTGCATATTATTACCAAGGGGTAAATTGTATTAATATACGGACGTGATTAGTGTTGAAAAATATATTTACCCCTGTAACAAATGGATTTGTCTGAATTAGAAAAATGTATGTAGATTTAGAGTTGAATAAACTTTCAACGCAAACTTGTGTTAACAAACGTAACAGAATGTCAGAGATTCTAGGAGGTGTAATCGGGCGATTAGTTTGATCTTATTAACTTAGAGAGATCATATGTAGGCTATATTTATGTTTTAATGTTTCAAATGGAAGCCCCTTTGTAATGTGGGAATTTCTTTTGGTGTACAATTTCATGGTACTGTAAGTTATATTTCATATTTGCCACTTTTGGTAGTCACCTGTAAAATTACCGGTACTTCGGTATTACTGGTACCATTTGCGTCGGTACTAATGGTGCTCATTTTCACCAGTACCGTGCAACGTTATGCAGATGACACGGTACTTATAACAGAGTCGGAAGAAAAACTGCAGTCTCTTCTGGATAAAGTTGTAGAGGAAAGTGAAAAGAGAGGGCTGTCTCTAAATGTAAAGAAAACAGAATGTATGGTGGTTTAAAAAAAGCCATAAACCCATTATATAGTATACGAGACCAAGGAAAAATAATTAAACAAGTACAACAATTTAAGTGCTTGGGCTACATATTAACATCAGATAGTCGGCACATTAACGAAGTTAGAAAATGCATTTCAATTCCCAAAGACATGTTTACAAAAATGAATCGAATTCCGAAGAATAGAAATATTGGAATGGACATGAAAGTTCCGTATCTGGAAGGCATATGTATGATCTACTCTTCTCTATGGCTGTGAATGCTGGACAATTACCAGTGACATCAAGAAAAGATTAGAAGCAACAGAAATGTGGTTCATTAGGAGAATGTTGAAAATATATTGGACAGAAAGGAAAACAAATGACGATGTCCTGATAGCTTCAGGCATGGGCAGGTCCCTACTCGATGCCATCAGAAGGAGACAGATTGAATTTTTTGGGCATGTTTATCAGGAGGGTGGGTTGGAACAACTTGCAGTATGTGGGAAAATTGACTGCAAAACAAGCAGAGGAAGGCAGCGAGCCAAATATGTCCAAAGCTTAAACAACTGGGCAACCAACAGCAGCCTAAGTAACAATAAGTTTATGCGCTTAGCTCTAAACAGAAGTGACTGGAGGGCCATGATCGCCAATGTCTGTTCCAGACTTGTCACCTAGAGAGAGATTCTTATTTTGCATCACACATGCGTCGTAGGAACAGATGTACTGTAGGTGTTACGTGTCAGTCAGGCTTGTGTCATTTTGCATCAAACCTCTGTTACTAAGCCTCAGAAATGCTGCTAGTGTTTGGAATTAATCTTTTTGAAAATTTGGTAGTGGTAGTGGTATTTCTATATGAACATTTTCACAGTAGTTAAGTTGGATAAGAATGATAATTTTAATTTGGTAAATGTGGAGTATGCTACCATCAATCTTTTAGTGTATACTGTAGGGAGTAAGAACAGCTTTTAGATGGTCATATTCTTATCGTGTCATTTTATGCAAATTTTGTGATGAATTACAGGGCAACCTTGGTATTTTCTTTTGTAAATTCCATGGTTTTCAAATGTCTTAAGTGGTACAGCAACTTCCGACCAAAAATGTTGAGTCTTTGCCCTGCCCACAATAAAATTGTAGCAGAAATAGGTATTTCCATCTTTTTAAGTGACAGTTAGGATTTGGAAAAAATTCTAAAGCATTACATCAAGAGTTAGAATTGTCCGCCCGCCCAGTCACACATCACGCATTTTGCATAATTTAAAATGATCAAACTTTGATCAGCCATAACTCAAAAGTGTGTTTTTTCTTCAAACTTCAAAAACTGATCAACTTATATTTAAATTCTCTTTCAACCAATACAGAAATTGCTACATATCCATAGACATCTAAGATGGCAAGCCATCACAATTGAGATCTGAAATAAATATTGGGGTGATTGATCCACAACAGGGAGTAAAATCAGTTGGTCACATGCACAGTTGGAGACGTGTTGCAATCATAATATTATCATTTACCCTTCTATCATTTTGTTATAGCGACTACCTCATCCTTGGGTGGATTCTCTCTTGGCGGAGGTCTAGGATTGGCAGCCGCCACAAAACCATCCCTGTCCCTTAGTCTTGGTACCCCAGCCACTTCAAGTGGAGGATTAAAGCTTGGTGCACTCACCACCTCAACCCAGTCGTCGGGATTCTCATTTGGAGCACCAGCAGCAAAATCCACAGGCCTCTCACTGACTCTGCCTACCACCACCAAAGTACCAACACTTGGAGGTGGATTTGGCCTTGGGGGCTCCACATTTGGCACCGGGGGCTCCACATTTGGCACCGGGGGCTCCACGTTTGGCACCGGGGGCACCACATTTGGCACCGGTTTGACATTAGGAGCCACCCCTGCCTCTTCAGGTAAGGTCACCTCAATGGTGTTGTAGTTTGTCCTTTTTATGCTGTATTTAGATTTTTTTATTTTGTAAATAGTTCTTGATATAAGTGATATGAGTGGGTTATTATTGTCATCATATAAACTGGGCAAAAACACAAGAGGGGAAACAGACTATTAATTAAACTTAGCAGATTTGTTCTTACCCTGGCTGCACAAGTTATTGGAACATCTACAAAACATGTACATAAGGAGGGATGCAGGAACAGGGGATCTGCAACAGTGTGTATGCATCATGCCATATGCACTGGACTTGTATACCAAGATGTGACTTCACCATTAAAGAAATATTTCCATGGATTTTCATTTTCATATGTATAATAGAGGACTACAAAAGAAACAATTTGGTGTAAAATTCATGTTGATATCATTTTTCATTAAGGAGCTATCATTTCAAAGATTTGGCAAGTGTTTTAAAGAATGACCTCACAGTGTACAGTTTCAGTGTGATGTCATAAGGGCAAGCCGATTTGTATGTATTTCTATCAAACAAAAACTATGTTTTTCTTTTACTTACAGTGTAAGGTTCATGAGCAGATAGGCAAAGCATGTTCTTATAAAATGTGTGTTATACCTCATCTCAATGAATAAACATAAAATGCTTCCAGTTATTTAGGAAGGGGGCCTAATTATCAAAGAAATCTCTGGTGGGTCTTCGCTCACCAGTGCTTGACAACTGGTTTATCAAACGGCTGTCGACATCTCTATATACCCTCAGTTGTTGGGAAAGAGATGTAAACTACATTTTTTTTGCTATATTGTAAACCATTTCCACACTTGTTGCTCTCCCTACCTAGATACTGTACCTTAAAAAATCATATCATGCTTGCTGTGGTAATAGATTATATCATGATTGTCCAAAAGGTATGAAGTACAAAAAGATACTATTCTTGCACTCAGAAATCATCAAACGTATTTCATGTATTGGAAAACATGACTTTACCAGAAGGGGAAAAATTGATTGTCTGTTGGACAGAGATGTTAGTAGTAATAGCATAGATGGGTTACAACATAGTAATAGCATAGATGGGTTACAACATAGTAATAGCATAGATGGGTTACAACATGGTAATAACATAGATGGGTTACAACATAGTGATGGCATAGATGGGTTACAACATAGTAATATCATAGATGGTTACAACATAGTAATAGCATAGATGGGTTAAAACATAGTAATAGCATAGATGGGTTACAAAATAGTAATAGCATAGATGGGTTACAACATAGTAATAGCATAGATGGGTTACAAAATAGTAATAGCATAGATGGGTTACAACATAGTAATAGCATAGATGGTTACAACATAGTAATAGCATAGATGGGTTACAACATACTAATAGCATAGATGGGTTACAACATAGTAATAGCATAGATGGGTTGCAACATCGGTAATGGGAGAGTTTAAGTTTCAATGCAAACCTGTTGCTATTTTTACTGTTGTGGTGCTTTTAAACCTCACGAAACAAAATAATTATTTTTCCTTAAAGCTGCAGTATCTGTGTCTGCTAGTAAAGGTCTGGGTGGTTCAGATCCGTCAACATTACTGTCATCAACCTCGGTTACTACCACAAGTGCTACAACATCAACAACGTTTGTACCTTTTTTCCTTTATATTTAGTATATTTGTTGTTTCCATAATATCATTGTTCAAGACTTAATCAGGTGAAAATTGGTTAATGGTACTATTATATCAACCTGTGGTGCCATTTTTGTGCCAGAATAAAACATCAATATGACCTGGCTTGTAAATCCTACATTGTTTCTGTTGACCTTTTCCCTCAACCTACTCATCCCCCCTTTCCCTCAACCCACTCATCCCCCCTTTCCCTCAACCCACTCATCCCCCCTTTTCCTCACCCACTCATCCCCCCTCTCCCACTACACCCTCTTGCCAACCAACACGTTTCCCCTATCCACAAGAATTTGATTAAGCTTTGAAAATCACTATACATAAAAATGTTAAGGAAGGGGTTAGCTTCAGTTACATATGTTTGTTAATCCAGTAAGATCTGGCGTAACTGCTATCAATTCAGTAAGATCTGGCGTAACTGCTATCAATCCAGTAAGATCTGGCGTAACTGCTATCAATCCAGTAAGATCTGGCATAACTGCTATCAATCCAGTAAGATCTGGCGTAACTGCTATCAATCCAGTAAGATCTGCCGTAACTGCTATTAATCCAGTAAGATCTGGCATAACTGCTATCAATCCAGTAAGATCTGGCGTAACTGCTATCAATCCAGTAAGATCTGGCATAACTGCTATCAATCCAGTAAGATCTGGCGTAACTGCTATCAATCCAGTAAGATCTGGCATAACTGCTATCAATCCAGTAAGATCTGGCATAACTGCTATCAATCCAGTAAGATCTGGCGTAACTGCTATCAATCCAGTAAGATCTGGCGTAACTGCTATCAATCCAGTAAGATCTGGCGTAACTGCTATTAATCCAGCAAGATCTGGCGTAACTGCTATCAATCCAGTAAGATCTGGCGTAACTGCTATCAATCCAGTAAGATCTGGCATAACTGCTATCAATCCAGTAAGATCTGGCGTAACTGCTATTAATCCAGTAAGATCTGGCATAACTGCTATCAATCCAGTAAGATCTGGCGTAACTGCTATCAATCCAGTAAGATCTGGCGAACTGCTATCAATCCAGTAAGATCTGGCGAACTGCTATCAATCCAGTAAGATCTGGCATAACTGCTATCAATCCAGTAAGATCTGGCATAAATGCTATCAATCCAGTAAGATCTGGCATAACTGCTATCAATCCAGTAAGATCTGGCATAACTGCTATCAATCCAGTAAGATCTGGCGTAACTGCTATCAATCCAGTAAGATCTGGCATAACTGCTATCAATCCAGTAAGATCTGGCGTAACTGCTATTAATCCAGTAAGATCTGGCATAACTGCTATCAATCCAGTAAGATCTGGCATAACTGCTATCAATCCAGTAAGATCTGCCGTAACTGCTATCAATCCAGTAAGATCTGGCATAACTGCTATTAATCCAGTAAGATCGGCATAACTGCTATCAATCCAGTAAGATCTGGCGTAACTGCTATCAATCCAGTAAGATCTGGCGTAACTGCTATCAATCCAGTAAGATCTGGCGTGACTGCTATCAATCCACTAAGATCTGGCATAACTGCTATCAATCCACTAAGGTCTGGCGTAACTGCTATCAATCCAGTAAGATCTGGCGTAACTGCTATCAATCCAGGAAGATCTGGCGTAACTGCTATCAATCCAGTAAGATCTGGCGTAACTGCTATCAATCCAGTAAGATCTGGCGTAACTGCTACCAATCCAGTAAGATCTGGCGTAACTGCTATTAATCCAGTAAGATCTGGCGTAACTGCTATCAATCCAGCAAGATCTGGCGTAACTGCTATCAATCCAGTAAGATCTGGCATAAATGCTATCAATCCAGTAAGATCTGGCATAACTGCTATCAATCCAGTAAGATCTGGCATAACTGCTATCAATCCAGTAAGATCTGGCGTAACTGCTATCAATCCAGTAAGATCTGGCATAACTGCTATCAATCCAGTAAGATCTGGCGTAACTGCTATTAATCCAGTAAGATCTGGCATAACTGCTATCAATCCAGTAAGATCTGGCGTAACTGCTATCAATCCAGTAAGATCTGCCGTAACTGCTATCAATCCAGTAAGATCTGGCATAACTGCTATTAATCCAGTAAGATCGGCATAACTGCTATCAATCCAGTAAGATCTGGCGTAACTGCTATCAATCCAGTAAGATCTGGCGTAACTGCTATCAATCCAGTAAGATCTGGCGTGACTGCTATCAATCCACTAAGATCTGGCATAACTGCTATCAATCCACTAAGGTCTGGCGTAACTGCTATCAATCCAGTAAGATCTGGCGTAACTGCTATCAATCCAGGAAGATCTGGCGTAACTGCTATCAATCCAGTAAGATCTGGCGTAACTGCTATCAATCCAGTAAGATCTGGCGTAACTGCTACCAATCCAGTAAGATCTGGCGTAACTGCTATTAATCCAGTAAGATCTGGCGTAACTGCTATCAATCCAGCAAGATCTGGCGTAACTGCTATCAATCCAGTAAGATCTGGCATAACTGCTATCAATCCAGTAAGGTCTGGCGTAACTGCTATCAATCCAGTAAGATCTGGCGTAACTGCTATCAATCCAGTAAGATCTGGCGTAACTGCTATCAATCCAGCAAGATCTGGCATAACTGCTATCAATCCAGTAAGATCTGGCATAACTGCTATCAATCCAGTAAGATCTGGCATAACTGCTATCAATCCAGTAAGATCTGGCATAACTGCTATCAATCCAGTAAGATCTGGCATAACTGCTATCAATCCAGTAAGATCTGGCGTAACTGCTATCAATCCAGTAAGATCTGGCGTAACTGCTATCAATCCAGTAAGATCTGCCGTAACTGCTATCAATCCAGTAAGATCTGCCGTAACTGCTATCAATCCAGTAAGATCTGCCGTAACTGCTATCAATCCAGTAAGATCTGGCGTAACTGCTATCAATCCAGTAAGATCTGGCGTAACTGCTATCAATCCAGTAAGATCTGGCGTAACTGCTATCAATCCAGTAAGATCTGGCGTAACTGCTATCAATCCAGTAAGATCTGGCGTAACTGCTATCAATCCAGTAAGATCGGCATAACTGCTATCAATCCAGTAAGATCTGGCGTAACTGCTATCAATCCAGTAAGATCGGCATAACTGCTATCAATCCAGTAAGATCTGGCGTAACTGCTATCAATCCAGTAAGATCTGGCATAACTGCTATCAATCCAGTAAGATCTGGCGTAACTGCTATCAATCCAGTAAGATCTGGCATAACTGCTATCAATCCAGTAAGATCTGGCATAACTGCTATCAATCCAGTAAGATCTGGCGTAACTGCTATCAATCCAGTAAGATCTGGCATAACTGCTATCAATCCAGTAAGATCTGGCATAACTGCTATCAATCCAGTAAGATCTGGCATAAATGCTATCAATCCAGTAAGATCTGGCATAACTGCTATCAATCCAGTAAGATCTGGCATAACTGCTATCAATCCAGTAAGATCTGGCATAACTGCTATCAATCCAGTAAGATCTGGCATAACTGCTATCAATCCAGTAAGATCTGGCGTAACTGCTATCAATCCAGTAAGATCTGGCATAACTGCTATCAATCCAGTAAGATCTGGCATAACTGCTATCAATCCAGCAAGATCTGGCATAACTGCTATCAATCCAGCAAGATCTGGCGTAACTGCTATCAATCCAGCAAGATCTGGCATAACTGCTATCAATCCAGCAAGATCTGGCGTAACTGCTATCAATCCAGCAAGATCTGCCGTAACTGCTATCAATCCAGCAAGATCTGCCGTAACTGCTATCAATCCAGCAAGATCTGGCGTAACTGCTATCAATCCAGCAAGATCTGCCGTAACTGCTATCAATCCAGCAAGATCTGGCGTAACTGCTATCAATCCAGTAAGATCTGGCGTAACAGCTATCAATCCAGTAAGATCTGGCGTAACTGCTATCAATCCAGTAAGATCTGGCGTAACTGCTATCAATCCGTAAGATCTGGCGAACTGCTATCAATCCGGTAAGATCTGGCATAACTGCTATCAATCCGGTAAGATCTGGCGAACTGCTATCAATCCGTAAGATCTGGCGTAACTGCTATCAATCCAGTAAGATCTGGCGTAACTGCTATCAATCCAGTAAGATCTGGCGTAACTGCTATCAATCCAGTAAGATCTGGCGTAACTGCTATCAATCCAGTAAGATCTGGCGTAACTGCTATCAATCCAGTAAGATCTGGCATAAATGCTATCAATCCAGTAAGATCTGGCGTAACTGCTATCAATCCAGTAAGATCTGGCGTAACTGCTATCAATCCAGTAAGATCTGGCATAGCTGCTATCAATCCAGTAAGATCTGGCATAACTGCTATCAATCCAGTAAGATCTGCCGTAACTGCTATCAATCCAGTAAGATCTGGCGTAACTGCTATCAATCCAGTAAGATCTGGCGTAAGTGCTATCAATCCAGTAAGATCTGGCATAAATGCTATCAATCCAGTAAGATCTGGCGTAACTGCTATCAATCCAGTAAGATCTGGCGTAACTGCTATCAATCCAGTAAGATCTGGCATAACTGCTATCAATCCAGTAAGATCTGGCGTAACTGCTATCAATCCAGTAAGATCTGGCATAACTGCTATCAATCCAGTAAGATCTGGCGAACTGCTATCAATCCAGTAAGATCTGGCGTAACTGCTATCAATCCAGTAAGATCTGGCGTAACTGCTATCAATCCAGTAAGATCTGGCATAACTGCTATCAATCCAGTAAGATCTGGCGTAACTGCTATCAATCCAGTAAGATCTGGCATAACTGCTATCAATCCAGTAAGATCTGCCGTAACTGCTATTAATCCAGTAAGATCTGGCATAACTGCTATCAATCCAGTATGATCTGGCGTAACTGCTATCAATCCAGTAAGATCTGGCATAACTGCTATCAATCCAGTAAGATCTGGCATAACTGCTATCAATCCAGTAAGATCTGGCGTAACTGCTATCAATCCAGTAAGATCTGGCGTAACTGCTATCAATCCAGTAAGATCTGGCGTAACTGCTACCAATCCAGTAAGATCTGGCGTAACTGCTATTAATCCAGTAAGATCTGGCGTAACTGCTATCAATCCAGCAAGATCTGGCGTAACTGCTATCAATCCAGCAAGATCTGGCGTAACTGCTATCAATCCAGTAAGGTCTGGCGTAACTGCTATCAATCCAGTAAGATCTGGCGTAACTGCTATCAATCCAGTAAGATCTGGCGTAACTGCTATCAATCCAGCAAGATCTGGCATAACTGCTATCAATCCAGCAAGATCTGGCATAACTGCTATCAATCCAGTAAGATCTGGCATAACTGCTATCAATCCAGTAAGATCTGGCATAACTGCTATCAATCCAGTAAGATCTGGCATAACTGCTATCAATCCAGTAAGATCTGGCGTAACTGCTATCAATCCAGTAAGATCTGGCGTAACTGCTATCAATCCAGTAAGATCTGGCGTAACTGCTATCAATCCAGTAAGATCTGCCGTAACTGCTATCAATCCAGTAAGATCTGCCGTAACTGCTATCAATCCAGTAAGATCTGGCGTAACTGCTATCAATCCAGTAAGATCTGGCGTAACTGCTATCAATCCAGTAAGATCTGGCGTAACTGCTATCAATCCAGTAAGATCTGGCGTAACTGCTATCAATCCAGTAAGATCTGGCGTAACTGCTATCAATCCAGTAAGA
This sequence comes from Chiridota heheva, assembly GCA_020152595.1. NCBI lineage: Eukaryota > Metazoa > Echinodermata > Holothuroidea > Apodida > Chiridotidae > Chiridota > Chiridota heheva. The sequence continues at coordinate 210,117 of JAIGNY010004328.1, read as the reverse complement.
TCGGCATAACTGCTATCAATCCAGTAAGATCTGGGCGTAACTGCTATCAATCCAGTAAGATCGCATAACTGCTATCAATCCAGTAAGATCTGGGCGTAACTGCTATCAATCCAGTAAGATCTGGCATAACTGCTATCAATCCAGTAAGATCTGGCGTAACTGCTATCAATCCAGTAAGATCTGGCATAACTGCTATCAATCCAGTAAGATCTGGCATAACTGCTATCAATCCAGTAAGATCTGGCGTAACTGCTATCAATCCAGTAAGATCTGGCATAACTGCTATCAATCCAGTAAGATCTGGCATAACTGCTATCAATCCAGTAAGATCTGGCATAAATGCTATCAATCCAGTAAGATCTGGCATAACTGCTATCAATCCAGTAAGATCTGGCATAACTGCTATCAATCCAGTAAGATCTGGCATAACTGCTATCAATCCAGTAAGATCTGGCATAACTGCTATCAATCCAGTAAGATCTGGCGTAACTGCTATCAATCCAGTAAGATCTGGCATAACTGCTATCAATCCAGTAAGATCTGGCATAACTGCTATCAATCCAGCAAGATCTGGCATAACTGCTATCAATCCAGCAAGATCTGGCGTAACTGCTATCAATCCAGCAAGATCTGGCATAACTGCTATCAATCCAGCAAGATCTGGCGTAACTGCTATCAATCCAGCAAGATCTGCCGTAACTGCTATCAATCCAGCAAGATCTGCCGTAACTGCTATCAATCCAGCAAGATCTGCCGTAACTGCTATCAATCCAGCAAGATCTGCCGTAACTGCTATCAATCCAGCAAGATCTGGCGTAACTGCTATCAATCCAGTAAGATCTGGCGTAACAGCTATCAATCCAGTAAGATCTGGCGTAACTGCTATCAATCCAGTAAGATCTGGCGTAACTGCTATCAATCCGGTAAGATCTGGCGTAACTGCTATCAATCCGGTAAGATCTGGCATAACTGCTATCAATCCGGTAAGATCTGGCGTAACTGCTATCAATCCAGTAAGATCTGGCGTAACTGCTATCAATCCAGTAAGATCTGGCGTAACTGCTATCAATCCAGTAAGATCTGGCGTAACTGCTATCAATCCAGTAAGATCTGGCGTAACTGCTATCAATCCAGTAAGATCTGGCGTAACTGCTATCAATCCAGTAAGATCTGGCATAAATGCTATCAATCCAGTAAGATCTGGCGTAACTGCTATCAATCCAGTAAGATCTGGCGTAACTGCTATCAATCCAGTAAGATCTGGCATAGCTGCTATCAATCCAGTAAGATCTGGCATAACTGCTATCAATCCAGTAAGATCTGGGCGTAACTGCTATCAATCCAGTAAGATCTGGCGTAACTGCTATCAATCCAGTAAGATCTGGCGTAAGTGCTATCAATCCAGTAAGATCTGGCATAAATGCTATCAATCCAGTAAGATCTGGCGTAACTGCTATCAATCCAGTAAGATCTGGCGTAACTGCTATCAATCCAGTAAGATCTGGCATAACTGCTATCAATCCAGTAAGATCTGGCGTAACTGCTATCAATCCAGTAAGATCTGGCATAACTGCTATCAATCCAGTAAGATCTGGCGTAACTGCTATCAATCCAGTAAGATCTGGCGTAACTGCTATCAATCCAGTAAGATCTGGCGTAACTGCTATCAATCCAGTAAGATCTGGCATAACTGCTATCAATCCAGTAAGATCTGGCGTAACTGCTATCAATCCAGTAAGATCTGCCATAACTGCTATCAATCCAGTAAGATCTGCCGTAACTGCTATTAATCCAGTAAGATCTGGCATAACTGCTATCAATCCAGTATGATCTGGCGTAACTGCTATCAATCCAGTAAGATCTGGCATAACTGCTATCAATCCAGTAAGATCTGGCATAACTGCTATTAATCCAGTAAGATCTGGCGTAACTGCTATCAATCCAGTAAGATCTGGCGTAACTGCTATCAATCCAGTAAGATCTGCCGTAACTGCTATCAATCCAGTAAGATCTGCCGTAACTGCTTTCTTTTCTTTTCTTTTCCAGGGATAGGAAAGCTCTTTTGGATTCTGCTGTTCCATCTGAGATTTGCAACACAGTGCAAAGTTTCAAGTAAGTTTCATTTATAGCCTTGAAGCAGGGTTGGAAAAATACCCAAAAAGTCACTCGCCACACTTGGAGGCCTAATTAAGTGTGGTGAATACCACAGTATATTATAATATTTCTACTTGCCACAATTATTAGCAGGCGAGTGGTTTTTCCAACCCTTCCTTGAAGTGGTCAAGCATGTTCATCTTAAAATAAAATGATCAAAATGTCAGCAAAACTATTTTGTTCAAATAAAGATTTTGGAAGAAATGGCTGGTAACAGACAGGCTGGTAGTGACATCACAGCCTCACATTCCCATAAGATCTTTAAAATATTTTAAAGATTTTGGGGAACCATGTAATTATTATATATGTTTCAGATGACTTAAACAGTTTAGTTAAGCATCTGTTATCAATTTTGAAATATACTCTCAACAGAGTATAGTCTCAATAATCTTCAACAAATGCAAAGAAATTGAGTGTGTGATATCGCTAATATGGATACTAAACTTTCTACACCACACATTTTCAAACAAATTTTAACATCTTTAGATCTTGAAAGGAAAAAGTGCTTACAGTGGTTGAAGAATTTAATAAAAGATTGGTGAAAGCTTATAAATCCCATATCAAGGCTTCTTATGTATTATACATTGTGTAAATGAGAACAAAATGACCGAAGCACATAGACAAGTTTGGTTGAAGGAAACACTATGATATCAAAGCTTACTTGAAGGATGATTTGGATTCTATCAGGGCATAAGCTTGAATTACATGAGAGTGCTATGCTGTAAAAGCCTCGTTGTTCAAACAATTATTCACTTATCATAGGGTAAGCATAACTATTAGAATACTAAAAAGCAAGGTAGGTACATTATCCCTTAACGAGTGGTAGGATTGTTTTATGTTTATGAAATTAACATTTTAAGTATATTAAGAAACGGCAACACCTATATAATTTTTGATTCCGATACTATCAGTATCAAGAACCTATGCAGTCGTCTCCACAGTATATGTATGTGTGTATGCCTGTGACACTGCTTGTAAACATGATATCTCCTGAACAGTACATCCATGCCATGTCATATTTAGCACATAGATGCATTATTGTAAACATAGTCCTTATTGTTTTAAGTATTGAAATTGTGCATATTAATGAGTGGGTTGGGCAAAATGTAAAAATTTTCAAATGCTCATATTTGGTAATCATATATCTATTTTGCATCTTCTTTGGCATAAAAAAAGTGTTAGAGTTGGTGTAGATGCCCATCTTATAAAACATATTCAAAATCACTGATTTGAATTGTGGGCGGGGCATAATGTGGTTTTACTGAAAACAACTTGTAAACATGGTATCTCATGAACCATACATCAGTGGCATGTCAAATTTGGCACATTGTTTAATCATGACTCAAAGATAGTCCCTATTGTTTTTGGTGTCGATTTATGAGTGGGTGGGGCTTAAGGCAAAAATCTTGAATCTTGAATCTTTACAAGTACATGCGAGTTTTGCTTCTTATGAAGCATGCTTATGTCATTAGATAGTGTGCACATGCTTATGTTGTTAAAATGTCATATTTAATTAATTTTGAAAATAGAAAATATATATTTGGACTCCACCCCACAACCTGTAAATTTCTGTTGAATTAATCTTTTTTATACTGTTGTGAATTATTACCCTTTCAAAAACATAAGTTCCTTTGTTTAATGTCTATAATAGCATTATTGTTCTCCCAGAACAAAGACTAGATGAATTTACTTCAAGTTACATCTTACCTTCTATGCTATAAATATGCAATCTGGTCCCGAACCTGATTCTAACGCACTTCTAGCCGAACTAAAGACTTAGTTACCAACCCAGCCCTAACCTCACAACTGTAATTTACTTAACTTTTTTTCAGCACATTGTTGGACACAACATCACTAGGGCAGGTTGAATTTTCTGCCTGAAAATTTCACCTTTTTTCTAGCCATTTCTACCTAGCAGCTCCAACCGTGAAGGTTTTCAAGCTGGTTTGATTTTTCTACAAGCTTTTCCATCTTAGGTAAGATGAGATGGCCTTAGGCCCGGGGAAAAACTTCTTTCTGACTCTCAGGACAGTCTCCATTGAGTTTGCACTAAGTATAGAGTAGATTTTCCTTCCGCCCATACAAAACGGGTGACATAAACGAGAGTTCTCCACTCTCGTAGTTCCCCTCCACGAGGGTAGCCAAGTGTTTATTGTTTATATATATATTACATGTTAGGATATCTTCAACACAGGTTCCCTTATGCATTAGGTCAACAATTCGATTTGATGTTGGCGCATGCGCAAGAGGTCGACGTCGGTACTTGGTGGCTACGGAGTTGGCTGCAACTCGCTCCAAGGAGTTACAAGAGGGCCTGTATTTTAATTTACGTAACCATACATAGCGTGATGTTATAAGTCTAGCACTATTTTAAGACAAAAGTTTTAAATTATGTGATTGATTAGGGGGGGTGCTAGAGGGGCCTGGTGAGGCCCCCCTTGTGCCCCCTTTTTGAGAGAAGTGACCTTTTCATTTTCTCTCCACAGAAACCAAGAGAGCAGTGGCTTGTGTTTTCCACGCCCCTCATGTGCATTCTCAAGGGCCACGGTTCTGCGCAGGGACCAGAAGGACCACAACAAGCTGAGTTAACGGCCCATATCGTATACTGCGTATGTAAAGGCCCATATAGTATACAGCGTACGTTAAAGGCCCATATAGTATATGGCATACATTAATGGCCTATATAGTATATGGCGTACGTTAACAGCCCATATAGTATACAGCATACGTTAACGGTCCTCTCTAATCAACCTCTTCAACCAGCGTTAATAGCTTTGACTAAATCAACTGTATTTGTTTACCTTACAACACGGACACCTGAGGCTGGGCATCCAGCGTAGCCAAACGTACTCCAGACATTCTGAGGTGTTAAGTATGTAAGTGCTAGTCTAATCACTCTTCAAGTACCTAATTACAAGTAGAGGCCAGTATAGTCCACGGCATACGTTAACAGCCTGCTATTTATTTCGATATCTAGAGTTACTAGTACCTAGTCATACCCACAAAATTGTGTTGTCTGCACAATTATCAAACACGCAGGTCTCTACGACCAGCCAGGTTTATTCAAATGTTTAAGTCAAAAATGTTTTAACAAACTTAATTTGTAGCCAACCTAGACTCACGCCAGCAAGGTCTTGCGTCTGCAGTGAGCACCTAAAAAACGTAGCGAGGAGACAGTTTTCCTCCCTACCATTCACGTTGATTGGCTAATGACCCATTATTCATACACTGTTACTCTAACGTCAGACTTAAACAGCGCGAGGTTACAAGTGCATTTACACTTGCCACGTTGTTTCTCGGTCATCATATTATACGCTAACACTATATGAAGACAGCAGTCTCCTTATACTCTCCACAGCTGTTGCCATTGACTCCACAGTTCCACTGTTGTAAGAGCTTTCTAAAGTTAGCGGCCTGTATAACATATGACGTATGTTAACCTTAAATTACAATAGCTTAACAAAGTTAATAGCCTGAAATTGATCAATTACCACGGCACTTTACTGGCGACATGGACAACCTAAGTAGGGCGTCCAGCATAGCTAGGTGCACCCCAGACGTACCCAGGTGCAGCTTTTGCAAGAGGTTGGTAAATTCCACCTAAGGAATACCTGTGAGTCGTGCTACACTTGCCAACCCTGCAGACTTGCATACTGTGCAATGACCAAGGCAAAAGCGGAGAGGAGAAGCATCAATCGATGGTCCTCTTCCCACGCCTCCTTGTCAGCAGCAGCACTCCATACGGGGCTTCCTCTGTCAAGCAAATGAACTCCGTATTCGACGCCGTTCCCACAGGTTTTGCCATTGCTTTGACTCGATAGATTACTGAGTCGTGAGGGCCAGTGGTGCGGTCTGTCAAACGTAAGTTACCTGAGTCTATATTGATATAAAGCTAAGTGGCGTCCTGGACGTCACTTAAAATGAACCACTATAAAGAAGTGCCCCTTCTCGATAAGATTACTGAGTTGTAAGAGGCGTGGATTTTTATTGGGTAAACCCTTTGTACACCGCTGTGATCTACGGTTCCGCAATAGGGACCGGTGGGGCCACGTAAAGGCGGCGCCCAAAGAGGTTATATGTGAGTCACAAGTGATTTCATGGGTCCGTACGGCTCCAGTGATCGGATCCATATGGTTTCACGGCCCATGTTCACGAGTCCGTGACGGCTCCGTACGGGTCCATTGGACGGCTCCACGGCATGTGTTTACGGGTCCGTACGGTTCCTTTGGACAGCTCCACGGCCCATGTTTACTGGTCCGTTTACACGGCCGGACGGCTCTGTGGCCCATGGCTCCGGTGAACGGGTCCGTATGGCTCCATAGTTTTGTAACGGGATAACGCACACCGTACGATTAACCCAGAAATACACCCACTAGCTACAAAGGTACGTGGTTAGGTGGCAAGTGACAATCTTCGTAAGAAGTATAGCACCACAAAAGCTATTTTCTTCTTGGTCCAGTAGCCATTAGCTACGCAATTGCACGGCCGTGTGAACGCCATTAATAAGATTGTCCGCGTTGAACGTTACACTGCCGCAATTATTTTTACCAATATCATAGACACGGAGGACAGGTCCACGAGTGTCGGTGTGTCCCTTAATGCATAGCATGTAAACGCTTCTTTAAATTACGCTCCGGTGACATCCATCTCACGTGTTACGTGTGTAGATTATGCTGCGAGTCCAAGCCTTTTACTCTATGCAGCGACTGGGATCAAGTGGCGTGGTCGGAGCATAGACTCCACCGCGACCGGCTTTTTAAAAAAGCGGCAGAGAGAGTGGAGAAGCGATGGTCAGATAGGCCGTCTTCATCTTCCTCCCCCACCGCCACCGCCACCCAGGCTTAATGGGTGCTACAAACCATTCGGCAGGGTTACCATCTAGAGTTCAAGACTCCTCCCACGCTTCGTCTGAGCGACCAAGCAGACTTGTTGAGGACAGAAATCGGGGAGCTGCTGGCGAAGAACGCCATCACCCCCATTTCGAATCCTCGTAATGTCCATGTTTTTCCTGGCCCCTAAGAAGAAGGGGAACAAGTGGTGCCTAATAATTAATCTGAGACCACTCAACAGGTTCATTTGTCTATTGTAATTCAAGATGAAGACTCTTCACTTCATCCTCCCTTAGTTGACAAGGTGCCTGTGGGCTACCTCTGCGACCTCGCGGACGCATATCTCCATGTGCTGATGCTCGAGGAATACAGGCATATTCTGTCATTCCAATTTGAGGGAGTTACGTACACATTCAGGCTATAGCCTTCCCCCAGAGTTTTCACCCAGATAACGAGAGTTCTAGCAGCCTTCCTCAAAAGCAAGGCATCAGAAGTTGTATGTACCTAGACGACAGCTGATCGTCTCAGTAGACGCAGCCACCGTAGCGGAACACACGAACGTAGTCATAAGAGTGGCACAGGACTTGGGGTTGGTGATCAACCTCGCCAAGTCCAATCTAGTTCCTTCTCAGACTCCCACTTTTCTGGAAGCAGTCCTGGATTACTCATAGTCGTATACGACTGACGGAGGAGCGGATCTTAGCCGTGAAGGCGGGAGCCGACGTCCTTCTCTCGCTACTGGCATTGCCGGCGAGAACTTGGCTGGTATTCTTAGGATACCTAGCCAGCCTAGTAAATGTAGTCCCCATGTGCAGGTTTTACATACGGGATCTACAATTTCATCTACTGGATCATTTCATACCTTCCAGGAGAGACCTCAGTGTCCTCCTTCTCCATACGCAGTGGTGGTCCCCCACATTTGGTGGTGGTGCGTCCACTCTCACCTGTCACAGGGAGCAATTTTCCACCCGTTAGACCTTCAGTGTCAGTGGTGACCGATGCATCTTTGACGGGGTGGGGAGCGCATTTAGCGTGGTTCCAAGTCACTGGATTTTGGACGGACACTTGGTGCGGTCAGCACATCAATCTGTTGGAACTAGAGGCAGTACGCCGGGCTCTTGTTCGTTTCCTACCACGGGTACAGAACAGGACTTCTCATACGCACCGACAACACCATGGTAGTGGCGTTTATCAACAGACAGGGAGGCATGAGATCCAGGAGTCTTTGGATCCTAGCCAAGTCCCTTCTGTCTTGGTGCATGACGAACAAGGTTACACTCCAGTCGGTCCACCTGCCAGTCAAGGAGAACACGATCACGGATCTGTTATCTCGCCTCCAAGGAGTCCCCACAAAATGGGCCCTCCTTTCATGGGTGGCAGAGGCGATCTGGGTGACCTTCGGTCTCCCGGACGTAGATCTGTTTGCGTCCGTGGACAACCACAAGCTACCAATTTTTTGCGCTCTGACACCCGACCCGAGGGTCTGGAAAGTCGACACGTTATTGATCAGGTAGACCCACTTCGTGGGCTACACCTTCCCACTGTTCGCTCTATTACCGAGAGTACTGGGCAAGGTGATGTACGATCAGTGTCCCATGCTTCTTCTAGTAGCTCCCAACTGGCCCAGCCAACTGTGGTTCCCTCAGCTGCTAAATCTTGTCGCAGGTTTCCCGTATGAGCTTCTGGTCACGGACGAGTTAGGCTCAATCCCGGGCACCGGCAAACTGCACCACAATCCAAGAGCACTCCATTTGATTGTGTGGCCTCTATCCGCGAATCCCTTGTGTCGCAGGGTCTTTCGGAGGCAGTTGCCCAAATCGCAGTCCGAAACCGATGGTTTTTCACTTTGAGGATGTATGCTTCCAGACTCGGAATGTTTCGAGACTGGTGCCAGGATAGATTGGTTTCTCCGCATCTCTCTTTCTTGGTGACGTAGCAGATTTTTTGTTGGTCCAGTTTAACCTGAATAAATCCATTAATACAGTCAAGGGGTTCAGGACAGCTATAGCAGCTATCCACCAGGGCTTTCTAGATCACTCGACCATAACTGACACACAGCCTATGGAAAGATTGATTAAAGGAATGTTTTTACGAAGATTTTCAGTTGGGAACCTCGCTCCCCCTTGGGATTGCAGGTGGTTCTGGAGACATTAGCATGGGCTCCGTTTGAGCCTTTTCCAGAATGTCCACTCAAGGAACTGATGATCAAAACAATATTTTTTCTCTCCTTGGCCTCTGCTAGACGCTTAAAGAGGGCCATATCCGCTTTGAATCGGGGAGCGTGTGACTCGTCCCCGACCCGGCCTTCTTAGCCAAGAATCAGACATTAGAGTTTTTACCGGAACCTATTTTCCTTCCGTCACTCGCTATGTTTTCTGACACAGCAGAGGGCTTGGTGCCCGTTTGATGTCTCAAACACTATATTAAATGTACACAATCCTCACGGAACGACGTCTCTGCCGAATGCATGTCCTTACAAAATCCACATCCGTGATACGATTTCACGTTCGATTGTTCAGGCAATCACGTACAATAAATCCGCGTTATTCACGGATTGTTCGGTTAAGGCACATCAGTTACGAGGCATAGCTACATCAATTGTGTTTTTTGGTGGGGTTCCCCTCAACAAGATTATTCTTGCTGCGGTATGGAAAACACCAGCCACGTTCGTCTCCGCATATCTGAAGGATATACCAGACTATCAAGGCGGAGTTGCAAGGGCCGTTCTTTCAAGAGCAGGACCACTCCTTTCTTGAGGTGAATATTCTTGTTTTCAATTATTCACATTCTCTTCTTTTGTTGAGCTATTACGTTAAATTTCTTAACGTCTTAATTGCTCACTAACGAATTTCGGCCGCTGTTCTGGCACGTTTAATTTGTTTCTTTTTGTAACGAAAATGTTTGGCCATTCAGGTTCTTTTTATTTCGTTTATTCCTATTAACGAAACTTTGCTGTTGCTTTGGCGATTGTTCTTTTGTTATTTTACAAACGGAATTTTGCCGATCTTTGGCACCTTTTATTTTGTTTATGTTTTACTAATACGGTTCTGTCGCGGTTCTGGCAACTTCTGCTTAGTTTAACTTTACAGACGGTTTGATCCCTAGAATATTTATTGCATGGAAGGTAAGGTATAACTAAAAATAAATTTACCCCGCTAAGCGTAGAGGGGAGATATACAAGAGTTATACTTACCTTCCATTCATCCCGACCCGCCTCCCCTCTCATTCAGGCCTTGTGGAATGTTAAGTGAGGATTAGTAGAGGTAATATGGAGGTCAGGACTGGGCTGGTAACTATGTTTTTAAGGTCGGTCAGAAGTGCGTTAGAATCAGGTCATGTGACCAGATTGCATATTTGTAGCATAGAAGGTATGTACTACTCTCGTAAATATTCCTGCTACGCTTAGCGGGCTAAATTTACATTTTAAAACTTAATGTAAAAATTTTGTAGTTTAAACACAGATAATCATAGTGTATTAGCACCTACAAATCAAAGATCCATTCCCACAACTAGGGAGGGGAAAAATTGACATCAAAGAGTCATTCGCACAATTGGGGCTCAAAGTAATTTTATATGACTATAATATTCAACGTTCTCTGTTTGGAGAGGAAGGGGCCATGAAACATGCTGACTTTAAATTCCAATGGGGTCTCACGGGGAGAAAGAGAAGAAGGGAGGGGGAGGGAGGCTCACTGGGGGATCCTATTGGTTATTAATTACTTTCAATTTGTAACTGTAAATTTTTGTTTAAAGGAGACATAATGTGAGATGTTCTAGCTTGATATATGACCAAAAAAAAAAAAAAAATATGCCAACCACGAATAACCCAATCATAAAATCTTATTTTAGTCCAAGTTATCCAAGTTTGATATTGTAACATGGAGGCTGCCATTTTGTGTTGAAATCAAGCTGATGATGGCATAAATTGCCCTATGTGATAACACACATAATGTATTTTTTCAGAATTCTCTTTAAGTGTTCCAAGGGCTTGAATCATTAATATTATGTACACATACAAATTTATATACCCATGAAAAGTAAAAAATCATTTCTTAAAAGTTTGTCTACTTTAAGTAAATTGTACATTCTCATGTAATAATTTTTGTCTTCAAATTATGTAAACTATTCTTCTCATGAAATTTCCCGTTTAGGGACTACGTGAAGAAACAAAAAGGTTTCCGAGATGAAGTAGTGAGGTATTCGGATAAAACGCTTCAATCTGTCCGAGAAGACACTGTAGCCCTCAAGCAGCTACTGTCGGTATTGGCGAGTACTTATCACCGGAACGCTGCAGCTATTCATCGTCTTAAAGAAGACTCTACTCGTGAGCTAAAAGATGCAGAGATTGCACAGAGGACGAGGGAGATTCCAATGGGGCTCCAGGGAGACAACTGTGCACCTACTCAGTAAGTTTCTTATTAAAAGTTCATGGATGAGCAGCTTTCCCTACAGTCCCTTCACCACGGGTAAAGGTTCATGGATGATCTGCTTTCCCTACAGTCCCTTTACCGCGGGATAATCTACAATTGGGCTCCTTTAGTGGAATAGGTGATTGCCTAGTCTACGGAGAGATCAACTGTATAGTATCCTCCAGAAAAGGGACGCAGTGGAAAATCTGTAGAAATTAAACAGCGAAATTAAAGTGAGGAAAGTAAGTTCCCTATGAAAACGAAGAAGAACCATCTATAATGTACCAATTTGATCACTTCCGTTTGTCGCAGGATAATGTTCAATGCAAATTAGGGTCGTTTCCTATCTTGTCGAGAGTGGTTAAGGAGTCGTGCTTGTATTGGAAATGTACCAGGATCGATTCCCATCGTAAGCTCTGCATTGTGTCCTAAAGCAAGACTCTGGACTCTTATTTGCTTCAGTCCACTCAGCTGTCAAATGAGTACCAGCAGTGCTGGGGAGTTAATCTGTGATGAACTGGCATCCAGTCCAGGTGGAGTCATGTGCTCTCATCCGCGTGGACCATGGAAGCCGAGGTTAAGCACCTGCTTTATTAGCCTGATGGATTTTGCTAGCTAGCCAATCCAATCTCATCCAATCATATTGCAGAAAATTTTGATCATATTGCAGAAAATTTTAATCATATTGCAGAAAATGTTTAAGATGTGCACGAGCGAGCATTTTGAAAAGTTGTTAGTTTGTTGTAATCTTTAGGACTCGATGCGTATTCTAATATCTACTCACTGAGTGATTGTGTGTTTAGTCTAGTATGAAAATGTTTTAGCTCGTGTATGGTGTACAGAATGTGGTGTACAGATCATTTCATGATCTATATGATCTGTACATGTAAAAAGATAAATGTTTCTGTAAGCATTACTTGATTCTTTTATTGTTACGAGGTGTTTTTAATGGATTTGAGACATAGGCAACAGTAGCTATGTGGATTAAAAGGTTCAAATAAAAAGTGGCAAAATAGTCACATCAGATTCATTTAAAATTTGGCCTATTTACAAATTTTTGGTTCTGATGCGATCAGCATAAGGAACCTATGTGGTCAAGATGGCGTGTGTGTGTATGTCGTGTGTGTGTGAGTGTGACGCTAGCTTGTAAACACGATATCTCAAGAACCATACACCGGATTCATGGCATATGTGGTACACAGATAGTCCATGGTCCAATATGTGCCCAATTGTTTTTGGTGTTGATTTCTTCTATATTAATGAGTAGGCGGGGCTTAATGATAAAATCTTTAAATGTTCATATTTAAATAACCACATATCTGTTTTGTTTCGTACTTAGTGTGTGTACTTATGTTTTTAGCTAGCGTGTCTACATGTTTATGGTACAAAAATGTTGAATTTCATTAATATGCATAGTGGGTGGGGCTTAACATGATTTTGTTGAAAAGAGCTTGTAAACACAGTGTCTCAAGAACTATACATGATGTTCAGTTCATATATGGTACACAAATAGCCCATGGTCTGCAGATGTTCCCTGTTTTTGTTTTTAGTGGCGATGTCATGCGTATAAATGTGTAGGTAGGACTTAATGTTAAAATCTTAAATTGCTCAATATTTTAAGAAGCATATGTCTGTTTTGTTTCATATTTGAAATATTTATGATGTTAGCCAGTGGATACAGGTTAATTGGGTAATAATGGTTGAATGTAATTAATTGTGAAATTCCTTTCTTGTGAGGACTGTAGGTTGTGGTTGTCAATATAACGTTGAACCCATTATGTTATAACATTTATTATACAATAGTTCAAACTTACAATTCATATTCTGTGTGGGAACCTCAAAACCTTTTGTTCTCTGGTTTAAATTTTCAGCCCTAAATATTCATAAATGTATGCAAATTTTTGATGTCCTCAATAGTGCAAATAAACCCCATACCACTCATCTTCTTTCTAAACCCTCTCTTTGTTTATTTCTAGATATTTTCAGAGATTGCTAGAACAATTTGAAGAGCAGTTCCAACTCTGTCGTCAGATGATTGAACAGCTGGAGCATCACCTGACGTCTATGAACCAACAGTCGTCCTATGCACCACGTGGTACGTCCTATCCCAAACATCTTAAGATATATGGACAGGTTGAAGCAACATCTTCTTAAATGGCTTGAAATATTTCAAAGTCCTTGTAAATAGGAAACATTTTTTTTCAAAATCGGTAGAAATTGACCATTTTTCCACCTTTTTGAATTTCAGGTCATAATGTCCTAATTTGTGATGTATAAACTGGTGTATAAACTTTTCATACTTGAGTTTGTGTTACCTGTTCTAGTCTTGATTTCAGTCGTTTCTACCTTCACTTGGTGTAACTCCTTTTTTTTTTTTTGGCTGTTATTTATTGGCCCTGTTTCAAAACAAACATAATGCCACAGAGGCTATGGGCGCTCCACCACAGCATTGTGCAATATATCAATTCAAAATGTCAAAAGAATAATAGCCCAGCGGATTTGGTAAAAAATCGTTCACTCTGTGATAAAAGCGTGAAATTTGTAACAATGGTTGATCATGCCCTACGAGAAAAAAATTAGATGTGGAGCGACTAAAAATTCAAATTTTGGTTTTCATGGCAACCATTTTTCATGGGTACCATTTTAAGCGTAGAACAAAATAAAGGAAAGGACAAATTAAAGGAAAGGACAACCAAAGGAAAGAGCCAGGCTTCTTTAGCGGTGATTACATATAATACAACTTACATCAAAATAGGGAGTTCCATTTGTTGGTGTTGACATCAGCCCACAAAAACTGAAAGAAGATATTTTGCACACTTTAAAAACATAGATAGCTTGAGATAAATTAATGGAGTTCTCTATTGTCCTATTTGAGTTTGTTTTACCAGTCATTTCTACCCTCGCTTGATGTAACTTAAAAATATCCTGAATGGAATTTGTTATTTTTTTACTATTTTATTCCTTTCATTGTCCTCTATGAAAGAAATTGCTTGGCCACTTCAAGACCAGTTATTGTGTTCACATTGATATACTACATGGATGTACAATCTACTTCATCATTTCTTATTGGCCGCAAATTCATCACTTCTATTGTATTTATCAGATTTACTGGTGATGTGGCAAGCAATTTTCTTGAGGCAAGATTCCTTCTTTAATTGATTAGTCTTTAAGGAATTCAGTGGTCTAGCAAGTTTATCTTTTATGAAAGAGGACTTTAAAAGAAACAATTGGTGAAGAAAGCATTTAAATAAGTGTATTCTGTTAAGGAGACATTCAAGTTTAAAGCTCTATATTATCTGTGTAGAAATGACTGGTGTAGTAAGTCTACTATGGAAGGTTGGCACCCTCATCCTCACATTCTTAGCAATTCTTAATGTATTATAAAGAAAATACATCCTACATTTTTTACTATTTCAATTATCTTCAGGTGGTTAATTATGATTATTGTTACTAGATTCTGTTTTACTACTTTTCTGACATATCCAATGGTGTTTATATCACGATCACAGAGCAAAATATGATAGAATATATTAACCCTTAAATTCTCACACGGTTGTAACACGACCGATTGGACATGCACGTTTCAAAAAATTATTTTACTTTATCAAATGGGCCCACAACAGTAATCTTGGTATCATGTGAAAGAGCTTGAATAGTTCTTTCAGAAAATTAACTTTTTAATGGTTATTTTGAAGAATTTCGAGAAAAAAATGCGCAAAATTTAACCAAAAAACAGACTTACCTGCCATACTTCCAGACCTTGCTTTTGCCTGAAAACCTGTGAGGAATTTACAAAGACATCAATGCATCCAATTCCAGTCAAATTTTGACTGCCCCTATCATCAATATCTTTTTTCTTGCAAAATTTGTCAAAAATATAATTTTGAGCCTTTATGAGACCAAAATTTGGCAAAAATTGTGATCGTGATACACTTCCCCTACGCGAAATGTACCGCTAGAAAGGCCAATCCACATACTTTTGATTGAAGTCAAAAAGAGCATCTACCCTCTCTTTGCTCACCACTGTAATATAAGTTAAAAACAAATCCACACACTACGACAGACGCAATGTAGTCTAGTGGTAATGTGTGGGAATACAATGTGGGTGCCCTGGGTTCAAATACCGGGCCGGATGCACGGCTTTGTTTTTCGTAAATAATTTAAAATAAAATTTCTTAAAGGGTTAAGGCGTTGAGGAATCTGAGACTGTGATGTCACAAATAGTCTGATTTTAGTCGCTTCGACACAAATAATACCAAACTATAACGTTAATTATCTCCTTAACGGAATAAGATTTTTGAATGCTTTCTTCACCATTTATTTATTTTGAAGTCCTCTTTTATATAAAATGGACTTGCTTGATCCCTGAACTAATCCTTTGATGTATCTGTTAATGTTTAAATTTTCTTTCAGAGTTGTCTGTGGTAATGGTAAAACTGAATGAAAGCTTTGTTGCCCTTGCTGCCCAGCTTCAGGGAGTCCATGATGTTGTAAAGGTAAGATTCATCAGTATGACAGCAAATGCATACAACACAGTTTGGCTAGGTAACTGGTTGTCTCATGGGCAGACATATAAGAAAATATCTTTGTCAGGGTATGATTTTTTAATGTATCAGGCAGTGGAATAAGTCATTTGTCGATCCTTGTACATTTCCAGTGCCCTTGCTTTGCTGTTTCAGAGGGTAATCCACCCTGCCCCTCATTAAAAAAAAATGTAAATTTTACGTATGTTTTAAATTTTAAAATATTCTTTCAAACTGAATAATCTTAATTAAGCTCATAAATGAAATACCTTACATTGATACAGAACACAGAATGATATCATAATAAGAAATTGTCCTGTTTGGCTCATGAGTGGTTCTTATCAGTCAGAATAGTTTCATTCTGGTATAATTATAGCCAAACTTCCAGAGCATCACCTTAAGTCTTAAGGGGCCCTGGAACCCATGCTGAAAAGGTGCAGGGTGTTGTGCACTCATGAATGTGCCCCTAAACAAATCTAGCACCCTGTTCCTTTTAAAATCAATCTAGGGGTCTGACAATATTAGTATCTCATATTGACTTGGTTCTATTGAAATATCCATCCAGGCTCAAAAGGAACAGTACTTGACATACAGGCGAGTCTACCACCATGAAGACCAAGATGTCTTCTCCCAGAGGAAGAAATCAGGGTCAGTAAAAGACAAACTAACAGAGCCTCTACCTACAGGTGCCAGGGCATTTGAAGGGGTGTCCAACGCTGCTGCTCTTGCCATGGTAGCTGCCATGCAGAACAACCAGAGACCTCCAGGTGTGTAACTTTGGTCATACTCTACTTTCCTTTTGTTGTCATCTCCAAATTATGTAGGGCTGAGGGGTACCTGGGTCACAAATTTGGTAGAACAAATTTTGGTATGGATTCCAAAAAAAAAAAAAAAATGTAATAGCAGGGTTCTAGCTAGACGAGTTTGAGTGCCGGGTTCCAGTGACAATCATTGGCTTGCCCAGAGTGACCTCCTAGACCCCCTCCCTTCCATGAAGATCTGTTCAAATTTAGTCCACTTCTATTGACAAATTGTTAACGATTTTATTTTTAATCAGAAACTTTTCTCTCAATTCATCTTATTCCCATTGTTATTCATCTTGCCCAAACATTTTACTGCTGTTATTTTCGTCCCAGTATCTTTCGATGAAAGCCATACATTATAATAAGTATTTCAAGTTAACTAGCAGCACATGTTTCTATGAACTACGCAAAACTTTTGTCAATATCAAACCCCCCACAAATCCCAAAAATATAGATCAGTCCGTTAAAATGTTAAGTGAAGATGGGGTTTATAACAAATGTGATTGGTTTCTTACATTTGGACCAGTCTGTAAGCACGCCTTGGGCTTTTGGGGGTGTAATATTTACTTTGCACGCCTTGGGCTTTTGGGGGTGTAATATTTACTTTGTTAAAGTTTGTTTTGTATGGTAAGTGACGGACTTGGCAAGCTGCAAGCAGTGATTCACAAGGATTAAAACATGAACCTAAACTGTGTGCATGTGAGTATGTTTATGTAGGTGACATGTATGGGTGATTTTATGATAATATGTACATTCATTTCCATTAAATTCCTATAGTTCAGTTGTTTTGATCAGAATTTATTGTGCATAATGTATGTTATGTTATGTGTGTAAATCAGCGGATGACATAAATAGAGCAAGATTAAAAGGAGATATGTTTTAAACACTTAATTAATTAACTGAATTAAACTTTTGAGTGCCAGGCGGAAGAGTGAATCTTAGAGCCGAGTGCTGGGTGGAAATTGCGAGTCCTGGGTAGGCCCGCCCGGCGCCGCCCGGCGCCGCCTCCCGTAGCTAAAACATTGGTAACTAACATAAATAATCCTTAAGCACTGATCACAAGAACTGAACATTTAGCGTGTACTGCACTAAATGTTTACTAATTATGGAATTGCAAGTAATCATTTTCATAGTCTAGCAAGTCTTGCCCTTGAATATCAATGTCGCTCATGATTCAAATCACACACACATTTGGCTGACAAAATTCCAATCAATGACTTTTACAAACTGTAAACCTGATTAGCAGAATCTGTTTTAAATGCAAGAATTACAAATGCGCAGTAATCATCTATAAATGGGGATATTTTGCACTTTGATTTCGCCGAAATCTGAGTAACTTGTGAAATGCACCGCGAATTTGCAGCAGTAAGCAGTGAACTGGTGAAACTAACATTAGGCCATAAGTTACGTAAGGCAATAATACCACTCAATCAAGACCCATTTTACAAGCTGTTAAATCGACTCAAAGACACACAGTAAAAATACTTTAATCGTGACAATCAGTACATTTATACATGTAAATATTACCTGATGAGTCAAATAAATTTTGCAAGAAAAAAAAATATTGCAAAATATACGCACAAAAAAAAAAGGTTTCAACAGAGCTGAAATTCTGCATGCTTAACAAACATGGCAGTCATTTTTCCCAGAGGACTGATATGAGCAATACTTCCGGGGTGGTGGCGTAGTTTTGAAATTGTTTACAGTGAGGTATCATAGTATGCAAGATTTTCAGTGAAAACCTTAGAGAGTACGGCAAAAAAGTTACGTGAATGTTGAGATTAAATGACATATTATGAAAGAAAGCTGAACAGACACTATTAGAATGGAAACCTATATGAGAGGTTGATTTACGCAAGGTTTTTCTCAAAGTATATTAAATTGTCACTTATTCAAGTATATGCTCTAACAAATGATGCAACTGATGAAGACAAGAAAGCTTTTTATGATCAGTTACAAACCCTGGTAGATGGAGTTCCCAAGCATGACCTATTACTCATAATGGGCAACTTGAATGCCAAAGTAGGATGTAATAATGATGATTATGATAATGTTATCGGAAGGCATGGCATTGGTGAAAGGCATGGCATTGGTGAAAGGCTTTTGGACTTCTGCGGTATCAACAATTTATTGGTGACTGGCACAACTTTTCCACATAAACTCAGGGGGACTTCCCCAGGAGGGAGGACAAAGAACCAAATTGATCATGTACTTGTAACAAAGCAAGACAGACCTCCATATTAGACACAGGAGTGATGAGAGGGGCTGACATTTCAAGTGATTACCACTTGATACAGACCAGGATCCGATTGAAACTGAAAGGAAAACCGATAACAAAGACATGTCGACCCAAGTATGATACCATCAAGTTACAGCAATCAGAGCAGAACAAACAGAATGTTTAAATACAGATGTGTTTTACCATTTTATTACAATTCTGAGTGACCAAAAATATTGCTTATCATTGTTAAATGTTTCAAATTAATGTAGAACTATAAACCTTATCTGCAGAGTGTCGAAGAATTTATTCTACTTGGGTGTATGTGTGCGGCCTGTGTTGTAAAAATTAAATGTTTTCATAGCTCTTTGCTAAAACAAGGTCCGGTTTAAGCACTGAATACAATGTAATTCAGTGTGATTTTCAATCAAGATGTATTCAAATCATGTATCGTATTATTACTATAGAGATTGCACGTAATACACTTTCATTTTGAAGAAGAAAAAGAAAATTTGATGGGGAGGGGGGCACTACTTTTCTTTAGCGGGCATTTTCTTTTCTGTGCACTCCCATTCACGCAGATTTGGCAATTACCATATAGGGCAGGATCCGTTGGTTGAGTATAATTAAAAATGCCACTGCGATGCACAAACGGGGTCAATTTAAAGTAAAAGCATAGCAAGAATGATTATTGAAGTTGAAAAATAACAGAGAGGTATGCATGATTAATGCTTTTTTATTTTGGGGTGAACTTAAGAGCCATGGCCTGGCCATGGTTAATGTTTAAGAGCCATGGCCGGGCCATGGTTAATGCTTAAGAGCCATTGCCGGGCCATGGTTAATGTTTAAGAGCCATGGCCTGGCCATGGTTAATGTTTAAGAGCCATGGCCAGGCCATGGTTAATGTTTCAAGGAAATGTTGAGTATCAAGTGGGTGGGATCTCAACTAAGATTTTCCCGCTGTAGGTTATATGCAAATCAGCAACAATTGTACTGCGTGATCAAGTATACGATGGCTAGCATCGCATTGTAAGATGATGCAATTAGAGGCTTAATTTGTATCTGTTTTACAACTACCCGACAAATTTCTTTTCTTTTTACATGAAAGAAAATTGAAATCATCACTATAAATAGAAATCGTGAGCAAATAAGGGCACATAGATGGCCTGTCGACACGGCTTTTTTCACAACCTTTTTTACGTGACTGGTTTGGGACATCGGAAACTGTTTAATGCCTTTCGGACCTAGACTGACAAAGGGGTAAAATCAGCATTAATTGAGGGGCAAATGGGGTAATAAAATTACGCAAACAACATTAAAGTTTATTAATACATTTTTGTATCAATGCCTCCGTTATCATTTTCAACATTATTTATAGAAAATACTGTGATGAAAACATCGTAAGCTGCTATCATATAACAAACAGTGCATGTAGTGACTGTGATGCACTTTATGTTCAGGGCTTGTTTACATTACGGGTGAAAAACCGGTTTTCCGCTTAAAACCGGTTTTTGTTGTGGAAACCGACCAGTTTTACATCGAGGCAAAACCATACAAGCTTATTTCAAAGTGAATGTCAGACAGATAAAACACATGCTGAATGGTTTGAATACTAAGTTTGACAAAAAAATTGTGTTAATGAAACAATCATTTTACAACGCTAAACGTTAATTTATTTGGTTAAACGATCCTTATTTTATTTTAGATAGCAAAACCTTTTACTAAAATTAGTTTAATATTGGTCATTTAATTTTGTTTCGACTTGAGTATGCAAATTTTGACATCTTGTCTGCCCTGTTATTGAAAAACTACATCTCTAGATCAGGGTTCTAGCTAGACAAGTTTGAGTGCTGGGCTCCAGTGACAATCCAGAGTGACCTCCTAGACCCCCATCTCATGAAGAACTGTTTAAATTTAGTCCACTTCTATTGACAAATTGTCAATGAAAAAAGTTTTTTTTTTATATTTTTTTTATTGGAATGCTAGAAGGATTTACAAAATATTTTGTATGTACAATGGATATTCAAAATACAATGGATATTTAAGTGTCAAAGTGCCCCCCTCCTCCCCTCCCGAAAAAAAGTACAACATATACCTGAAACTCTTCTCTCAATTCCCATGTTATTCATCTTGCCCAAACTTTTTACCGCTTTTATTTTTGTCCCAGTATCATTTGACGAAAGCCATACGGCACATGTTCCTATGAACTACGCAACAACTTTTGTCAATATCAAATTCCCCACTAATCAAAAGAATATCGATCAGTCCGTTATAATGTTAAGTGCATATGGGGTTTATAACAAATGTGATTGGTTACTTACATTTGGACCGGTCTATAAGCACGCCTTGGGCCCTTGGGGGTGTAATATTTACCTTGTTAAAGTTTGTTTGTATGGTAAATGACGGACTGGGCAAGCTGCCAGCAGTGATTCACAGGGATTAAAACATGAACCTGAACTGTGTGCATGTACGTATGTTTATGCAAAGAGCTTCATGTATGGGTGATTTTATGATAGTATGGATGACATAAATAGAGCGAGATTAAAAGGAGATCTCTTTAAACACTTAATTAATTAACCAAATTGAATTTTTGAGTGCTGGGCGGAAGAGTGAATCTTAAAGCCGAGTGCTGGGCGGGAATTGCGAGTCCTGGCCTGCTCAGCCCCGCCCACCATAGCTAGAACCCTGCTATAGAGGAAAATATTCAATTATAATCAAGAATATCTTTAAAAAGTAACAATACTTTTTAAAGATTTCTTACTTTTTTACCCAAATTCTGAGCTTTTTATCCTCTTACCAACTACTTAGTGTAGAGGGGATATAGCATCTTTACCAGTCGTCCGTCTGTTCATTCGTCCACATCCACAGCTGTGGTTCAATGGAGTGGGTGAAGGTTATAGTGAAGGTTAGAATGACATTAAGAATGTGTATCTCTTGGGCCCCTCCAACCCTACACCCTTGGGTTTCTCAAAATTAGGGGTAATCCACACCTTCTAACCTGAGAGCCTCTTCACAGTTCAATTGCTAGCAATTAACCAGCTATTGTTACACCATACACAACATGGGTAATCCACACCTTTCAACCTGAGAGCCTCTTCACTTGCTATCAACCAGCTATTGTTACACCATACACACTAGGTCATTCATCTGGGGCTGAAACCACAAACCTCCTTTGCAGTAAAGTAGAACAGATTAGTCCTTGGCTGACCCTAAAAATAAATAGGCATTATATGCATGGAGGAATAAGTGCAATGCCCATGAATGATTGATGGACCATTCCTCCCAAAGAGAGTTATTTCATCATGATGAGTTGGTATTTAAAGTATTTAAAGTACTGGCTGGGTGGCAAAAGGTGGTTAGGGGTAGGTAGGGTTGTTAAGAGAATGGTAGGTAAATGGAGGATGGTAGTTACGGAACCATTTACCATTTTTTGGCCATAATTTCTTTCACTTTAATTCGTTTCTCTATGCTGACATTGTGTGATTGTTGTTGTTTACTGATCTGTGGTCTCACAAAGGTTATGGTTGTTCCTAACATGGCAGTAGAGATATCCGCCAAATTGTTTTGGCGGAACTTTATTAAACTTTATACAGTTTCCATGAGAATATTCTTCACTTAAATATTAAAAATCTTTTATCACTAGGTTCACAACAAATGTACTGTTTATCCACCACAAAATCTTAAAAACTTACTTGGAAATGGTATAATTGATCTATTTTCTATAAGTCTTCTGTTCGCAATGCAAACAGCTATTCAGCCATTACTTTTAGAGCAGAACTAAATTTTGTTGATTATTCATTAGGTCAAGGCTCGATAAAAATTGTTTGCTTGTTTAATACTTGAATTAATTTAAATGTGCATGAGTTCTTAGCAATCAGCTGTACGACAACCTAAAAGTAATATGACATCAACATAGACAACACAAGTGACAAAAACTTTGAAGGTCTGACTTGGAAAAACTTTCACCAAAGCAAGCATTAAGGGTCTTCTAATTTTGTCTTTTTGGCACTAAAACGATTTTATAGAACTACATATAAGAATTAAAGCAAGAAAGATACCTAATATGGTAAGATAGCAAGTTTGGAACGAATTTCGCACCATCGTCCATGGGCCTAAGTTTGGTAGCCTGACATTTATCGCACTTTCACATTTATGTTTAGAAAGGGTAATAACCCTCTGCACATGCCACCAAGTATGTCGAAAAGTGTATTTTGGGTATATGAATAATAACTAGGAGGATGGTAGGTGCATGGAGGATGATAGGTGCTTGGAGGATGGTAGGTGAATGGAAAATGGTAGGTGAATGTAGGATGGTAGGTGAATGGAGGATTGTAGGTGAATGGGAGATAGTAAGTGAATAGGAGATGGTACATGTAGGTGACTGGGGTATGTTAGGTTGATAGAGGTGAGAGAATGGGAGTTAAAGGAAAGAGTTGGCATAGTAATTGGTAGATGTGGGAATTGGGGTGAGAGTTGGATGACATGGGGAACAGGATGGGATAGAATGTGGGACAGAAAGATGACATGTGGGACAAGGTGTAATGGCTTGTGGTACAAGTATGTGGGACACGGTGGGGTTACATGGAACAGGGTGGGGTGACATGTTGGACAGGATGGCATGGCACATGGACAGGTTGGCATGGGACAGTGGGTGACATGTGAGACATGCATGGCATGTGGACAGGGTGGTATGGCATGTGGACAGGGTGGCAAGGCATGTGGGACAGGGTGGGATGGCATGGGGACAGGACAGGATGGCATAGGGACAGGACAGGATGGCATGATGGAGAGAGTGGGATGGCAATAGAACAAGGAAGGATGGCATGTTGGACAGGTGGCAGAGTATGTGGGACAGGGTGGCTTGGCATGTGGGATGTTATCTGGATTTCAGGTGTTATAGCATGTGGGATAGGATGGAATGGCCTGTGGGACAGGGTGGGATGGCATATGGTACATGAAGGGATGGCATATGGTACATGAAGGGATGGCATGTTGTGGGATGTCATCTTGATTGCATGTGTGATGGCATATGGACCATGTGGTGGAAAGACAATCTGGATTTCATGTATGATTTTCTGTAGGGTGAGATGCAGGATGGGGTGACATGTGGAACAGATGGTGGGAAGACATGTGGATGGAAGGTGTGTTATTAGCAGTGAAGAGATATGTATTAATTGCGATGTCTGGTTTTTAACAGAGTAAGCATAAGAGGTGTAGTGGTTGAGGAGTCGTGCTCTTTTGCGAAAGGTACTGGTTTTGATTCTCTTCACAAGCTCAGCATTGTGTCCTTGAGCGAGACACTTCTTCCAGTCTACTCAGCCGTAGAATGAGTACCAGTGCTGCTGGGGAGTTAACCAGCGATGGACTGATGTCCCATCCAGGGGCTGTCACATCTGCTAAACACTAAGGAATTAGCACCAACCTGATGGGCCTTACAGCCTGGATGGATTAAAGGAGACATAAGTCACACATAATCCTTAGTTCAACATAATCCTTAGTTCATGTGATAGAAATAAAAATAACACATTTTCTGACGTAGTCTCATACCTCTCAATGCAAACTAACAGATGTTTTATAATTATTAAAACTTTTAATGCTACTATTATGGGAGCTGCCATTTTGATTTATAAACCTGTGGGAAATGATGTTATCAGCCCATCATGATGTTGAAATGCTTTGTTTTTCTTTCTAATTAATCTCAAGCTTTCAAACTTATGAAAATTTGTCAAGGGTCAAGGACTTTTTTTTTTACACATGAAATTATCAAAACATGCTGTTAAAACTTTGTATCACATCATTTTGCAATAAAAACTTCAATCAAGCTTATAAACGAAATGCATTATATAAGCCTTATGTCTTTGTTGGGTAAATTATGTCATCATGCAGAAGACTTCAATACAAAAGTGAACAAAATGGCAGCCTCCATGTGTTGATTTCAAACATGAATAACTTGAGATAGGAATGAGAATTTGACTTGCTGATTTTGGTATCTGGGCTAGATTTTTATCCTCTTATTATATGAAATAATAATTGTATCAGACTTTATGGCCACTTTAAGCAAAAGAATGTTGTGTGTTGGTCTATATAATATTAAAGATATTTTATGCAGTAGTATTTTATTTTTTAATACAGGTTTAGGTGCTCCAGGACTCCAAACTGGGTTGAACACAACTGGTTTTGGTGCTGCAGGAGGAATTGATCTAGGAACTGGAAGACCCTCTGGATTTGGTACTGGCTTTGGCTTAAGCACAGGATTAACTGGAGCAGGCACTGGCACTTTAGGTAGCTTTGGTACAGGCTTTGGCTCAACTGGATCAACTTTTGGAACTGGCACCGGCCTGTTTGGAGCTTCCACAACCACCAGTGCATCTCAGCCCGGTTTTGGTGGAAGTTTAAGTGCGGGACCACTAGGGACAACTTCAACCGGATTTGGAGGCTTCGGTGGGTATGTGCCCATCTTTCTTAGGCACACATTTATTCTGCTTCTTGTTCTTTGAAAAGTTTGATGTAATTTCTATTACTGTCAATAATTGGTTTGTACGAGCAAGCATTTTACTCCTAACTTTGTACAGTAACGATGTTGCCCATCTTTCTTCAGCATATGTTTATTCGCTTCATGTTAGAGGTTGTTGCTCACCAGACAGGACAGAATAAGGAGAAATATCTTCTCAAGGAAATGAGATGTTGTAATGCTTTCTTCACCATTTTGTTTCTTTCAAGTCTTTCATATAAGATAAACTTGCTTGACCACTGAACTAATCCTTTAAAACAAAGTGAACTAAAACAAAACAAAATATTTTGAATTCTTGCCGTAATGGATTAAGTGCTATTACAAGTCACGAACTCATTGATTTTAATCAGCAAGAGGAAAATTGCTCAAATAACGATAAAAAACACTTTTTTCGTTCTGATGTGATAGCCTATGTAGTCATGCCGGTGTGTGTATGTATGGGTGTATGTGTATGTATGTATGTATGTATGTATGTATGTATGCATATGGGTGTATGTATGTCTGCGTGTATGTATATGTGTCTAACAGAAGCTTGTAAACAGGATATCTCAAGAACCGTGTGGTGGATTTATGTCATAGTTGGTATATAGTTGGTGTCGTGGTCTGTAGATGATCCCGAGTGCTCTTGGTGCTGATGTCATGAATTTTAATTAGTAGGTGGGGCTAAATGTAAAATTATGTTAACAAGCTCATAAGCATGATATCTCAAGAGCAGTGTGGTGGATTTATGTCATAGTTGGTAAAT
This sequence comes from Chiridota heheva, assembly GCA_020152595.1. NCBI lineage: Eukaryota > Metazoa > Echinodermata > Holothuroidea > Apodida > Chiridotidae > Chiridota > Chiridota heheva. Next base: position 183,925 of record JAIGNY010004328.1, on the reverse strand, counting down.
AGTTGGTGTTGTGGTCGGTAGATGATCCCGATTGGTTTTGGTGCTGATGTCTCGAATATTAAGTAGTAGGCAGGGCTAAATGTAAAATTATGTTAACAAGCTTGTAAACACGATATTTCAAGAACTGTGCAGCGGATTTATATCATACGTGGTATATGGATGTGCTGTTGTTTGTATATGAGTCCTATTGATTTTGGTGCTGATGTCATGAATATTAATTAGTAGGCGGGGCTAAAAATTGTAAAATTCTGTTAGCAATTTTGTAATCACGATACAAGAGCAGTGTGGTGGATTTATGTCATACTTGGTGGATGTGTTGTGGTCTGTAGATGATCCCTTTTTGTTTTTGCTGTTGATGTCATGAATATTAATGAGAAGGCGGGATTAACTGAAATTATGTTTATGCTCATATTTCCACAATCCCATTTCAGAGTTAAATCAAACTTGGTATGATGCTGTTGATAAAGGCAAGGATGATACAGGATCCCATAGAATGTTGAGTTGTTGACTCCGTCATTATTCATGTCAGGCAGAGCCAAGTACGATTTTTCATTGGTTGTGATTGTGGCTTATAGCTTAAGGCAAAAACATTAATACTAAAAACAAGCAACAAAATATAAACAAATTACATGTTCCAGTATAATAAAAAAAAGTAAACGTGTATCATTTAAAGATATACAATTAAAACAAAAATTGCCTCTAATCCAAAGTTAGCATTGGAAACACAGATGTTTCCCTCTGGTCTTTTCTTTTTATTTGATCAAAACCTTCTTTTTTAGCTCAACTATTCTAAGAATAGTAGAGCTATTCTACTACCCCGGCATCTGCGTCTGGTTGAAGTATTCATAACTTAAGTTCTGAATGGTGTACATTCATGTGACTTGGCATAGGGGTAGAGGACATGGGTACTGTTTAAATGAGCATGATTGGAGGTTGTGTGTGCATACTAATTAGCTTATTTGCATAACAATGAAAATATTTGTCAGGTTAAAGTTTTCATAACTCGAGTTATGAATGGTTTACATTCATTTAACTTGGCATAGGGCTACTGTTCAAGTGAGCATGATTAGGGATTGTGTGGCATAGGGGTACTGTTCAAGTAAGCATGATTAGGGGTTATGTGTGCATACTAATTACCTTATTTGCATAACAATGAAAATATTTGTATCTATGATATCTCTTAAATTACAATGGATGTGTGGATTTTGTTCGCACAAATGATCGTATATGTGAAGAGCATTGTCTACCCTTAATGTTGAGGTGTAGTGTGCATATTAATTAGGTTATTTGCATAACAATAGACTTACAAAATGTTTAACATTCATGAGAGCATAACTTAAGTTATGAATGGTGTACATTCATGTAACTTGGCACAGGGGTAGAGGACATGGGTACTGTTTAAATAAGCATGATTGGGGGGGTTATTTTTTGTAAATATAACAATGAAAATATTTGTATCTATGATATATCTTAAATTAAAGCGGAAGTGGGGATATTGTTAACACAAATGATCATATATGTGAAGAGCATTGTCTACACTTAATAGTAAGGTGTAATGTGTATATTAATTAGGTTATTTGCATAACAGTAGACTTTTGTTGAAAATATTTAACCTGAGATAATAACTTGGTACAGTGGTAGGTGGCATTGGTATTGTACAGTTGAGCATGTTTGGGTGGTTGTATGTACATAATAATTAGCTTATTTGCATAACAGTGCAAATATTTGTATCTATGATATCTCTTATGTTAAAGTAGGTGTGGGGATTTTGTTTACACCAATAATCATATATGTGAAGCTTTAACATGTTTTCTGAGTTACTGCATGGGTGAAGTAGCCTTGAGCTTTTTTTGTCTTAAATATCTCTATGACAACTCAGAGATATTTTAAAGCTTGTAGTAAAATGCTGTGGAAATTAACAAAGCAAATGAAAATGTAAGTGCATCTTTCAAAGCTTAAGTAATTTGAAATCATCTGCCCCTGCTACCCTATTTCTGTATATACTTCCCTCAATAGGCCCATTCACTATACCAGCTTTGAATAGTCAGCACACTGGCCTTCTGACAGTTCTTGCAGGGCTCCCGGTAAACCTTTAAAACCTTTATTGACAAATTGAACCTTTATTCCTTTCAAAATAACCTTTAAAACCTTTAAAAACCTTTATTTTTAAAGTTAAGTAAGGTAAATGATTCGAGTGCCAAGGTTTTAGCTTCATTGGTTAGTATACACATCCATTTAATAGCATATCTGTTCTCAACACACATTTAAAAAGTAGCAGGACCAAAATGAAATTTCCAACTTTACGTAAGTAATGGACTTTTGGCGCCACCAACTGCCTTTTGCCCCAGAATATGCTCATTGTATTAAAATTTATTCCATGAGTTAACCTTTATAAACCTTTTTATTTAAATCCAAAACCTTTAAAAACCTTTATTTCAACTTTTCCAACCTTTAAAAAAACCTTTATTTAAAAATAAAATCACTGGGAGGCCTGTTCTTGTCTTATCTGGGGCTATTGCCAGATTTTCAACAGAAACACTCATTGGTCAGGTTTGGTCACAACAGCCTTAAAGGAATATTCCCATTTCAATTTCAATTTCATTTATGTGATCATAGAGGACTATTAAAGAAATAAATTGGTGAAAATATGTTGTTGATACCTTATTTGAAGAATTTTTAATGTACCTAAATGTTGTGATGTAGAATAGGAAGACAATGCAATACCGTGAATGTAATTCCTTCAATTTCTAGTAAACTTCTGGCGAATGTAATGACTACATTTTCACATTAGCACAAATTTGCCAGTTGTCACAAGTATGTAAATGAAGCTTCTTTCAAACATTAAAGGAGCGCTAGTCATCAAAGGAACACTAGGTCCAAAAAGTGAGAGCTTATTTTTTGGCACACAACTGTAGTAATTTTCTGGTTAGTATGAATGTTCAAGTGACCTTTGCCCTCGCGTCATCTGTAGGCTATGGAGGCGTGAAGTATATCGATCTGTTGTGGATAATATATCTGTGATATTCACAAAAAGATCGCACACACTTTTCGGTCTAGTGCGCCTTTAACATAATGGTATCATTTAAAGGAATTGTAAATGCTGTGGGCATGCATGCAATGGAGCCTTTTTGTATCGCTTGTACCAACCTTTTCATTCTATATAGCATGTGTGCTGTAGTAGAGGCTCTTTACTGCCAATATTGTTACAGGAATATTCCTGTAAATTTTCATTTTCATGTATATGATAGAGGACTGATAAAGAAAGAATTTGATTAAAAAATATGTTGATATCTTAGGAGTTACAGCATTGAAATATTTCACCAATGTGTAGAAAGTGACCTCTCTGTGTAACATGTGTCATAATTGCAGATCCAATACAATTTTTAAAGTATTTCTTCAATTCAAGAAATACAACAAATTAAACTAAAAAATGTCTGGAAAAAAAAGCTCAACATAAATATTCAATCTATTGCATGGACATAAAAATTCAGCTGACATGCAGGTTTTGAAGGAGAAAAAAAATACAGTTAAATGACAAGCTTTTCTCTCCTCTGTAGATAGAGAATGTAACATGTCAAAGCAAAGGTGCTATCTTGATATGTTTCTCTATTCATTATGCTGTCAATTTATCCTACAGTATTCAATGTAACAAGCGCCCAGAGCACTTACAAAAATACAATTGCACCACTTTTTCCACCCGAAGGTTCTTCCTAACAAGAGCCCATCCCCGTTTGCTTCTAACTAGCCCCACAAAATGCTTTGTGATAGTCAGATGCAAAGAATTGAACAAAACTTGAGTATTTTAAGTCTTCAAATTAAATAAATTATGTTATCAGTCAAAAAATGTTGGGTGGGTGGTATAAGAGAAGGGGTGCTTAATATGTTGAATATGGTATATGAATATTTCATTCATTTCACTTATATTCAATAATGGAAAGATATATCTTTACATCTATGTTATGTTTGTAATTCAGGTCAGTTTATGTGGTTCAGATTATGTAGGGAGTTAAATACATTTTTTCCAACACTTTTTGCCAACCTCTTCAGTGTATCTCAAATCAGAGAATTTTGTCTTATTTCTGCAATTGTACTGAAATTTTAGAGTGTCGTTGTTTAAATGAACAAGAAGTTAAGGTGTGTGAACTTATGTGCATGAAATTAGGGTCAAGTCAGGTATCTTTTGCTGAACTTATTGGAAAATCTAATACATACTTAAAGGAGTATGTCAGTGGACAGGCATGTCTATCATATCTGAAAGAGAACTTTCAAGGAAACAAAATTAGGAGAAAACTTCTTCAATATCTTATTCCGTTATGGAAATATTCAAGTTTAAAATAGTGTGGCAAGTCTACTGTGGAGAGGTGGTGCCCTTATCCTCACTTTCTTAACAACTGTTTATGTATTTTAAAGAAAATTAGTTTAACTTTTCTGCCATTTTTTTTTTTTTTTTTAAACTTTTTTCAGGTGGTAAATTATACTTAGTTTACTAGATTCTGTTTTAGTACATTCCTGATGTATCCGATGCTTTTTAAGCCACAAAATATAAAGAAAAAAATATAATAGGATATATAAAGATTTTGGGGAATGTGATTCAGCTGTTTCTATTTAAGTGATACAGTACTGTAAACTACAAAAAAGAATGAGGAATTTTGAATTTCTTCATTGTTTTGTTTCTTTCGAAATTTTCTTTCATGTAAGATAGATTTGCTTGACCACTGAATTAATCCTTTAAGTAACTTTTTGTGGAAACCCTAAACCTTTCTGATAACCAGTCATAGTGGTTTATAAGATATGTAGTCAGACACATCTACATCTATTCTATATGATAAAGTATAAACTTTGCAGAACCACTACATTTATATCTTGTTCCGTTTGGTATAGAGAAAAGAGTTGTCAATTTTGTGGCTGATTTTCATGACATTTTGATACCAAAATTGGCGACTAATCATCAAAAGAGTGCTTATTTTTTGCTTTTAATTTGGAACAATTTTTTGCCTTGAAAGCTTCCTTGTCCAAATTTGAAGGTTTCTCTCATCATTGATGGTGTGTGCACCCTCCCCCTCCCTCCCAGGCCTGTATTTAACATTCACTTGTTTCAAGCATGTTGGATTAGGCGTACAAAACATTGCATTCTGTGCCTGTGAAAAGATTTTTGTGAAATTGTGCACAGTGGTAAAGCCTCAATCAAATTACAGCCCAGTTGGTAGGTAAAGCCCAGTCGATTGGTTCCTCAATAATCAACAGGTCATTTATACTTTTCTTTGTTTTCTCTTTCAGGGGCTTCAACCTTGGGAGGTAGCACATTTGGAAGTGCCACCACTGGAAAACCGCTCATGCTGCAGAAACCCCCGACGAGCAAGCATCGCAAAGGGGCCCGCTGACGATCAATTTCCGATTAATGTCTCTACGAGTTGTGTTCAACTCAAAACTTTGTTATGGTTCCAGGAGACATTATTCGTGATTGATGGAACATCTAGGCATTTACGTTATAAGGAAATGCTTATTAGTGGAGCGGATTGATATGAATACATGAAGATGATATGTCAGGATATGTATTACTATGTGAATTAGCGAAAAGTTTTCTTAGTTTCGAAAGAGGATACAGCTCTGACAAAGTGTAAAAGTATGAATTATTATATTTACTTAATATATCTTACCTACCATGCTATAAACATGCAATCTGGTCCAATGACCTGATTCTAACACACTTCTAGCCGAACTCAAAACGTAGTTACCAACCCAATCCTGACCTCTCTAATACCTCTAAACTCCTTACTTCTTTTCAGTGCGTTGTTGTCACAACATCGCTGAGACTGGTTGAAAACAAAATCTTACTTTTTTATTCTTACAGCTCCAACTGTGAGGGTTTTTAAGCTGTTTGGCACTTTTCTTCAAGCATTTCCAGTCATCTGAGGTAAGATGGGGTGGCCATTCGCCCAGGGAATATTCGGTCTGACTCACAGAACTATCTCCATTGAAGATACAGTAAGTCTAGAGTCATTTCCATCCAACCGCACAGAACGAGTGGCTAGAACAAGAGAGCCCCACTAACGTGGCAGGCGGATTTAGTCCCTAGAGCACCTAATGTTTTAGTTTAGAGGACCTCATTCCCACAGATAGATGTGTTTTCACCCCAAGCCCCCCCCCCCCCCCTGCCCTACTACAAGGATAGCCTAGTGTTATACTGTGTATTTGTATTACATGTTAGGATATCTTTCGTACAGGTTTTCATATGCATTAAGCCAACTTCTCGATTTGATGTTGGCACATGCACAAGAGGTTAACATCACCACAGAATGACTGAGCAGTCAGCTGCAACTAGCTCCAAGGAGTTACAGTTTGTACAAGAGAGGCTTTATTTTATTTTACGCAAGACGTAATCTCACATTATCAACTATTTGTGCACCACGACTCGATGCTACAGAGTCAGTCGGGTCACAGATAGTAGTTAACTTTATCTATTTAGTTTTAATTTATACTGACCAACCACCCTAGGGCACCACGGCTCAACGCTACTGAGTCGGTAGGGGCACAGGTAGTGGTCCGTCTAGTGTAAGTTATGTTTAAACAAGAGACTAAGTTGCGTCTTGATGATGTAACTTAGGATAAGCCACATAGAATACTAGTGCACCACGGCTCGATGCTACTGAGTCAGTGGGTCACGGGTAGTGGTAAGTGACTTCTTATAACACCGCTTTGGGCCACGGTTCCACGCAGGGACAGTTAGGACCACAAGGGTAATAAAAAAGTTACAAGTAAGTTCACGGCTCACCGTAGAGCCGTAAGATTACTTTTACGGGTCCATACGGCTTCGGTGCACAGCTCCATTAAGCGGGTTTGCGGCTCCGTACGGGTCTGTGACATGCAGCAGCACCCTCACCAGAGAGGCGAGGTCATCGCCAACACTCAGCAGGGCTCCCAAGGACGGACCGCCTCTACTGAGCAGACATACTCTCACGCGTACGCCTTTTCCGCCAGAAGCTGCAGCAGTGCCCAGCACCTCCAAGGCTTCTGGCCCGCCGGTTCTGTCCTCTCCCAAGCGAGGCAGACCACAGACGAGGGACAGAGAGCGGGTGAAAAATGCAGAAGAAGGGGCCGGTGCTACATGTCCTTCTCATCTTCTTCTTCATCCTCCCCTGAGCGCAGGCGGAAGCGGAGAAACAGACAGGGGAAACCTCCTGGAGGATGTTTCCTTTTTGGACAGAAGGAGCAGAAGCTTGAGACCTGGGTTTCCCAGGTAGTGGAGCAGAGGCTGCCGCCCAGCAGCTGCCGCTGCCAAGGTAAGGCACACGGTCTCTGAGGAGGATGCCCCTCGGGGGAAGATTTCGACCTCATGGACGACTTGGATCAACCTGATACTCTTCAGGGCAACGGACCATCCCCCGGAATGGGGAAATCCTCCTGCCGCCCCAACCCAAGTCACCCCTGGTGCAGCCTTGCTGATGCAGGCTGCACTAGACAGGATCCCGGTACCTTGTAGGATACCGGACGAGGACCTATTCCCACCGCCCCCACCAGTGGACCCCCATACTACAGGGGGAGCGGATCCAGCAGCTCTTGGGGCAGCACCTTTGACCCACCCCCATTTCGTCCCATCCAGGAGGGACCTCAGTGTTCCCATCCCCTGTACACAGGCAGTGGTCCTCCACATATTGTGGTAGTGCATCTACTTCCACCTATTACAGGAAGCGATATTCCCGCCCGTCAGACCGTCACTGTCAGTGGTGACAGACGCATCTTTGATGGGGGTGGGGAGCGCATTTAGCATGGTCCCAAGTCGCGGGAATTTGGGTGGACACTTGGTGCAATCAGCACATCAATATGTTGGAACTAGAAGCAGTGCACCAGGCTCTTGTTCACTTTCTACCACTGGTACGGAACAAGACTGTTTATATACGCAAAGACAACACCGCTGTTTATATATGCAAAGACAACACCGCTGTTCATATCAACAGATGGGGTGGCACGAGGTCCAGTACACTCTGGTTTCTCGCCAAGTCCCTTCTATCATGGTACATGACACCCAAGGTCAGCCGTCAAGCAGTCCGCCTACCAGGCAAGAAGAACACAATCGCCTGTCTGTTATCTCGCCTTCAGGGAGCACCCACAGAGTGGGCCCGCCTGCCGCAGGTGGCCAACACGATATGGATGACTTTCGGTCTCCCGGACGTAGACCTGTTTGCGTCTGCGGACAACCACAAGCTACCAACATTCAGCGCTCTGACCCCCGACCCGAGAGTGGAGAGTCTACGCATTCACAATCAAGTGGACCCACTTCATGGGCTACGCCTTTTTTTTTTGGTCATGCTAGTACCAAGAGTAATAGACAAGGTGACGTATGGTCAGTGTCACATGTTACTTCAATAGCTCCCAATTGGCCCGGCCGACTGTGGTTCCCTCAGCTGCTCAATCTAATCGCAGGTTTTCCATACGAGCTTCCGGTCAGAGACGACTTAGTCTCGAATCCGGGCTCCGGCAAACTGCATCGCAATCCAAAAGTAATCTATTTGACTGTGTGGCCTCTATCTGCGAATCCTTGGAGTCGCAGGGCTTTTCGGAAAAAGCTGCCCAAGTGGCAGCTTAAAGTCGGAGACCCACCACTTTAGGGATGTATTCTGCTAGACTTGGAATGTTCTGAGACTGGTGTCAGAATAGATCAGTTTCTCCACATTCGGTGTCTCTTGGTGACGTGGCAGATTTCTTATTGTTTCAGTTTTATCTGAACAAATCCATCAATACAGTCATGGGTTTTCGGACAGCTATAGGGCCATTCCGTAGTCTGTGAATTACGTGACAGACTGGCCCTTTAGTAGCTATCCACCGGGGCTTTCTAGATGGGTCGACCGACGCACGGCCATTGGAAAGATTAAGTGAAAGAAATGTTCTTACAAAAGACCTTCAGTTCAGAACCTTGCTCCTCCTTGGGACATGCAAGTAGTTCTTGAGACACTAACAGGGGCTCCATTCGAGATTGCATATTTATAGCATGCAAGGTAAGATACAGCTTGAAGTAAATTTACCCCGCTAAGCATAACGGGGATATTTAAGAGAGTTCTACTTACCTTCCATGCATCCCGGCCACCTCCCCTCTCATTCAGGCCTCAGTGGAATGTTAAGTGAGGGAGTTTAGAGGTATTATGGAGGTCAGGGCTGGGTTGGTAACTACATTTTAAGTTCGGTTAGAAGTGCATTGGAATCGGGTCATTGGACCAGATTGCATATTGATAGCATGGAAGGTAAGTAGAACTCTCATAAATATCCCCTCCTTGCTTAGCGGGGTAAATTAAATTAAGATAAAAGGAGCACCAAGCCCCATATCTAGGGTGCATAATTCTGAGGTCCCTAGAATATTAAAGTACCCTTTTCTTGCATGTGCCTTTTTTGATAATGTAGTGATGTTAATATTCAAATCAACTATAATACCATGAACATTAATAAAGACAAATGAGACTTTGATTTGTGTAAATTGGCAAAAAGCAAGAAGCACATATTTTGATTGAGTCCTTCCTCCAAGATTGTTCAACATACAAAGTTTAGGACATGAAGCAAATTCAAAGAAATCAGATGTGTTTGTGTCTGACAAGACCGGGATTTCATGCAGAGGAAAAAATGTTATGAAAAAGCTGCCCATTCACTCCCTACTAGCCACTGAATATTCAGTTCTATGTAAGGGAACTATGATATCAAAGTGAGGATAGAAACATGACCATGATAGAATAATAACCATGAATAAACATTATCCACCACCAGCACTGCTCAAAGGTTATGTCGTTGTAATTTGGTAGCCATGGATATTCATGACGTTGAAAGGTCATGTTGAAAGATGGTATGTCATCATGGATATTTATTACTGCTTAAATGTCATTATGTTGTTATTTGTATATCATGAATATTTATGACTCTCAAAGGTCATCTTGTTGGAAGTTGGCATGTCATGGATATTCATGACTGTTTAAAGGTCATGTTGTAATTGGGTATGTCATGGATATTTCTTGACTGCTCAAAGGTTATGTCGTAATTTGTATACCATGGATATTCATGATGCTTTTTGTTGTAAATTGGTGTGTCATGGATTCAAAGGACATGTTGCAATTTGGTACCATGGATATTCATGGTGCTCGAAAGTCATGTCGTTGTCATTTGGTATATGTCATGGATATTCATAGTTTCAAAGGACATTTTGTTGTAATTTGGTATGCCGTGGATATTTATGGTGCTCAGAGGTCATGTTATTGTAATTTGGTATGTCATGGATATTCATAGCAACTGCTCAAGTCTATTGTATTTTAATTTTTTTCATGAATATGAATGAATACATTATGTACATGTGATGCAGCATCTGATTCCAATTACTACTCAGCCAGTAATGAATGTATTTGTGCATGATTGTGGAGCACACACTCATTGTCATTTGAATATTATTTTGTGATGTGGGTAATGAATGATATTTTGTATTTGCCACGTGCAGTGTTTGGCATGTGCCTTACATCAGTCAATAAAACTTGAGCATAAAGAGTGTTTGACGAGAGTAAGACGAGAGTAAGTTTTGAATCAACATTCCAATAGGTGGAAAGCATCCACTTGTGAAAGAACTAAGGTCCAGAACAGAGCAGATTTATGTTTATATAGCACATTTAATTCTGCTGGGCAGAACAGTCTTAAATTTGGAGAACAGCTTATTTGCCAGTTACGGTTTTATAGTGCAAATTTGTGACATAGTAAGTTGAAGGCATGTCAAAGGTCTTTTAATTTTGTACATTTTTGCCTCATTCAACAAAGGAAGATCTTTAGGATATATATGTCCCATCACCATGTTTATGGAGGTGGTGGGGAGGGGGGGGACCTTACTTTCCGTTTGTATTAGTCAGACACAGTTGCACTTCTTTAAAAGTTTAAATTTTGTACAAATAGATTAAAAAAGATTTTAAAAGAAAATGAGAGCTATGAACTAATGACATCACATATGCCTAATTTCTTAATCTGAAAATAGCTGTAGATTGACAACATTACAACTTCTAGTTGGATTTGTGGCTATGTTCATGATTTGTAATAGACTTTCAGCCAATTTAGCTTCTGTATCCCCTTCAACGTAGGACGCAGAGGATGATTTTGCCCTTCCCAAATAGTAGGCAAACGTATCAGCAAAATTAGATTTTGGCTATAGTCCTATGTTAAAATTATTGGGCAATACATAAAACAAAACAATCTCCCTTAAAACAACTTCAGCTTAGCTCTTCAGTATGAGAAACACGACCCGCCAGGGGCGGAGGCAGAACAGAAAACTATTGGGGTGGCTGAAATGGATAAAGATTTATGTTGAAGCCAAAGGCTTTATTGGTGAGCGCCAACTCCAAAGGTGTGGGGTCCAGGGACCTACCTAATAGAGCTGTGACCGTTTAGCGTGTACTCGCTACACGGTCGCAAATCTTGTAAACGTTTACTAATTACTTCACTGCGAGTAATCGTTTTTCATACATTATAGGCCTAGCCGTTAAAAATCAATATTCATGATTCAAATCACACACACATTCGGCTGACAAAGTTCCAATCAATGTTTTTTTACAAACTGTAAACCCAATTAGCTTAATCTTTTTTAAATGTGCGAATCACAAACGCGCAGTAATCACCAATGAATGGGGATATTATGCACTTTGATTTTGTTGAAATCTGACTTATAAAATGCACCGCGAATGTGCAGCAGTAAAGAGTGAAACTAACAATAGGCTTACATCAGGCCATAAGGCTTTGAATCCCACGCAATCAAGGCCCGTTTCATCGACCAAAAAACACTTGAATCGTGACAATCAGTACATTTACATGTAAATATTACCAGATGAGTCAAATAAATTTTGCAAGAAAGAAAAGGTATTGCATAATGAATAAACAGAAAAAGGTTTTAACAAAGCTGAATTTCTGCATGCTTCGCAAAGATGGCAGCCATTTTTTTGAGAGGACTGATAATTCAGAACTTCTTTCTATACTGAATTTCCATGCATATTTTCCCTAAAAATTATGATTTGTACTGTAAAAGTAAACTTTTTACGATTTGGAAAGCAAAACTCGGCGTCTATTTGGGCAATGCAGTCAGTACTTTTGCCATACTAGTTGCGCGATTTTTTTACTTCGCCTCGTAGTTTTGGAGCAATTTTGGTGTATTTCCGAAAATTACGGTACTAAACTCGTGTACACGATACACGCTCGCTTTTTTTGGCGTGTACACGTTTACTAAAATCCCTAAACGTTCACAGCTCTACTACCTAATGACCCATTGTGATGTCCAGGGGCAAATCCCTGGTGGAAGCCCAGACGCCCCCAGAAAGCTCTGTGATTTTAAGCATTCCTGGGGTTAGAATCATCCCTGAAATACAGTTAACTTGCTTCAACCAGATTGCAAATCTACCTTGATGTGACCCACCCAAAAAATAGATTAAATTTTGGGGGACTAAACATGACTTAAGCCCCCGCTTTTTTTGTTAAAGAGGCAGAGTCCACAGGTTCCGCCACCAGTGGTACCTACTACCTCTTAATAATTCAAGATTTTAAGAGTTGATCCCATTTGGATGCTACTCACATGTTAAGACAATTGATCTTTGAACTTGAGTATACATAATGACTTTATATTTATTTCAAGTGGGGCCATCTTGTTTTCTCACAAAGATGAAAATGGATTTGATATCTGTACAAAGTTATTTGTGTAGAACTTTTTTGATAATTACTATTTTTCAATACATTTTTTTAAAGTACATAGATGACTTTCTTATTTTGTGTGCGTATTTTTCTGAGGCAAGATTGCCTGTTAAACTTGTTTTAGCCAGTTAGGCATGTTAGAGCATCACATGTTTTTAATTTCATGAGGTTATAGTTGTTTTTCTATTCCGTCAAAGCAAACCTTAATATTTTCAACTAATACATTGCTGGAGAACCCTTTCAGTAATTTCAAATTCTGCAAAAAAGGTTGTATGAAACAAATAAGAGACATTGGCCAGGAATTCCCAGTAGCCTAGGGCTCCCATGTCCAGATCCCTTGTAGCCTGGGCCCTTAGTTTATCAAATTAAAGGTAATTGATAACCTTACAAAATTCCAGCCCTACCTCAAAGGAAAGCTTCCCTTCCCATTAAAGGAAACATTCCCACAGGCTTGAAGGCACAGTGGACACTGTTTGTGGCCCTTTTTCTTTAAATAAATTTATGAGTAAATGAAAACAATGGGATAATTAAACATGTAATCTACCCCTTATACTATGAGCCCTCACTCCTAACATCTTATTAGCAACAAATGCTCAATCCTATTGTAATAAATAATGCAAAGATGCAGAAAATCATTTCCACACTTTTTCTAATCTCAGAAAATTGATATACATGTACACATATTTTAAATAAATATCACTTGTACCCTTATACCACAAAGCAAACGAGTTCACAAAATACAAATTGATAATAGTACAAGTTTTAAAATAAACTAATAAAAACCCAATGAACTTTTATTCATTTCCAGTGGATAACTTATTCTTCCAAACCAAATTGTTCTCATATTTGCAAAAAGTACACTTAAAAAATGTATATAAAGAGGCAAAACTTCTTTTTATGACAAGAGTTCTGTACTAAATGAATCTATTATACTAATTTTTCACTTAAACAGTGGGTGCTGAAATACCATTCAGGCAAAAATACACATACTTTTATGCTCTCCTGCATCAACTACCTTCTTACCATTGTTCTTACAGAACTGAAATCCCTAGCCAAAGAATAGTTTTTTTCTACTTTTTCCTAAAATAATTCCATACCTTATTCAGCACCAACTTATCTCATTTTGGGATATTGTAATCTCTAAAATTTGGGACGATACAAGACATTTTTTTAAGATTTCCAATACAATGTTATTTGAAAGGTTATTGAAATATATTATGATACACAAGGTTTCCATCGTGTCTTTTAATGCCACATGATAAATTCAATATAGGGAAAGGGACAATATCTTATGATATGCATCAATAGTTTTCTGCATTTTTTGGGGGGGTCGAGGAATGGATTTATTTTTTAGTAGTTTGCTCGGGGAAAAAATTAGTACAAAATATTCTAATTTTAAAATAAAACACTCAAATGGATCTTTTAAACCACCAAACAAATTTCATAAATATGTAACATCTTATTAAAGTAACAAAGTTTTCCCAGAAAAGTTTTTGTATTGAAAGAATGGAGAAAGCTCTGGATGATTCCCGGCTCTGCCACCTTAGGTTCCCCCTCCCCCAATTTTTGAATGACCATCTCATGATGCAAAGGCCGAAGAGCGTCAAACAGAGAAACTTGCTTCAAATAACATTTAAGTGGTCCCAACAACACACAATGGCCTTTACAGCAAACAAAATACAATCACACACATCAGAGTCCATAAAAAGCTCCAACAGTTTTTTGAAACTTGTTGGGAGTTGTACAAATAAATGACAATAATAACCAAATTATTACAAATTGAGACAAATGACTGAAAATATTCAGGTTCCACAATATAGTTACAATGATCTATGAAATTAAATAAAAATTGGTATTAAAGATCTTTACACTATAGTTACAATGATATAAGAAACTAAATACAAATTGGTATTAAAGATCTTTACACTATCATAAAAAACAAGAATTTACAGTTCCACTGATCAAATGTTGAATATTTTTCATTCTTAACTTTTTTACAATGACATTTGAAGGAGATCAAAATTTGGCAACATCTTTTTCATTATGAAATCTTATCAGCATTCCCCTATTACCCAATAAGGGTGTTTCAGCTGATGTTTCAGCTGACGTCACGTTTCAGCATGAGGTCACATGACTTTTGTTTACATCACCATTTTGTCGGGGGAAAAAAACATTGTCTTCTGCTGTACACTTAATTAGACTTGCATACGTTTGCATGTTCTTATATAAGATTATTTTTGTAAGATTATGCCGGAATATTGTTGTGCTGTTGGTTGCACTAATAGATGTGTGTGGGGGAATGAATTTTTTCGATTTCCATCTGATCCTGATCGCATTCGAAGTGGGTTTCTGATGAACGCCGTTAGATATAGACAACTTTCAACCTAGTGTACACTCTAGAAATTGCAGCGAGTACTTTGTATCAGATATGTAGGCTTTGTTGGAGTATAACGAACAATCAGCTAGCGTTAACGTTAAATTTATTCTTCTTATACCCAGTGAAATATATGAAACTTAAGGAAAATATGAAGTAAAATCAGAAAGAAACAAAAATTGTAAGTAGTAAAATTTACTGAACTGGTCGGTTAGCATATAGTGTGTTTGTTGTACGTGTGATGCGACTGGGCCTTGTAAAATGCAATGACGCCGCTGTCCTGCAAAATGGCTTCTAGACGAGTTAAAAGAGTCACGTGATGAAATCCCTCCATACCACGTGATGAAATCCCTCCATACCACATGATAACATCCCTCTATACCACGTGATGAAATCCCTCCATACCACGTGATGAAATCCCTCCATACCACGTGATGAAATCCCTCCATACCACGTGATAAAATCCCTCCATACCACGTGATAAAATTCCTCCATACCACGTGATGAAATCCCTCAATACCACGTGATGAAATCCCTCCATACAATTCAATGGATATTGCAAACATGAATATTTAATGACTTTTTATGATAATAGAAGGCAGAGATGCCTGAGGGGAAATTAACTCCCAATAACAAATGCTATATTTTCACCAGAGACCAAAGCAAATTTGAAGAAGTGTGTTTTAGGAGTCTGTGTCAGTGAATGTTTGGTATATTTTTGGGGCTTTCAATTGTCCCCCAAAGTAATCACCATCTGACGTCCGTAGCCAGAATAGTAAAAATAACTTTTGCTTCTGTTATACTTGGCTAGGTATACTCCATTGATGTGCCACATCTAGTGGAGTTTCATGACCGGGACGGAAGTGAAATAAACGAACACCGGATTTTGACCCTACTCTTTTCGAGAAGTGTTCAGAGAACCAGGTAGGGTGTGGCTGTTCTACCATCGGGACCGACAGCTTAACGTCCCCTCCGGAAGGACAGCGAGCACCATTTAACCACTGCCACTTCTCTCTAGAGCTGAATGAGGAGCAGGAGCTGCAAACAACGTACTTCCGCTTTGATGATCAGCGTATCTGTCTGCATAGCTGAGGGAAAACGGGTTAGACCTGACCGAGACTTGAACCGGGTACCTCCAGCATCTCAGTCATGTGCTCCACCAACTGAGCTACCTGACTCCTTTAAACTAAGTAGTGTGCTCTACCAACTGAGCTACCTTACTCTCAAAGTAATAATCTTAATTTAACTCCTACACTTATGTTTATGATGATATAAGTGTCATTTCGCATTAGGGTAGTTGGTAAACATTTCCTGCAGTCAGCACATCTAATACGGAGTCCTAATCCCGCAAAGCAATCAACCCTCAAAATAAGACCAAAACAGTGCAAATTGATATACCCTGAAAACCTGCAGCTAAATTATATTTTGAATGAGAGATTATCAAGAAAGGTTAATATCTATATATTTCTTTGTCAAAAGTAGCAAATAAAGTCATTTTGTATACGGTATCCCACTTGTATTTAATCAGTGTTCTCCGGTATTCTATGATAAAAACATGTTCCAGAGCACAGACGTACAACTGCCTACAACCTCTTTTTGGAGATGGATTTCTTGCAAGTTATCTTTTTGAAAGTTTTTTCACAAATACAAAAAATGACAACCCGCAAAATAAGAAAATTTACACCGCAGACATTTAGGAAATAATGGAAATATCCTAAGAATAAAAAAATAAAGACTTATTAAAAATGATAGAATATGGATCAAGGAACGACTAAGAAAATTTGCCGTTATTTATGGCGTATCTTGAATAATAAATAAAGAATATAAATATATGTTCATAAAAGCAGTACAAATTTTCATTAGGTGTTCCAATGGGTTTTGTCCAAGATTGTAGGTGTTTAATTAAAACATGACAAAGCTGAAGGTGGAAACAAAATGGGTTTAGAAAAATAAAACAGCTAAAAAAATATCAGTTTGTCTGATACATGGTCACATCACATTGCGACTGTTATTGCTTGTCAGCGTCTCAACCAATCAGAAATGATGAATTGTGTTGCATATCTATCCAAACATTAATACGATTGCAGTTAAAGATCTATGGCCAGGTAGCAACAACTTAAGCTTAGCTGAAAGAAAATATGATGTGAACCCAATAAAATATGATGTGAACCAAGAAAATATGATGTGAACCAAGAAAATATGATTTGAACCACGAAAATATGATGTGAACCAAGAAAATATGATGTGAACCAAGAAAATATAAAGTAAACCAAGAAAATATGATGTGAACCAGAAAATATGATGTGAACCATGAAAATATGATGCGAACCAAGAAAATATGATGTGAACCATGAAAATATGATGTAAACCAAGAAAATGTGATGTAAACCATGAAAATATGATGAGAACCAAGAAAATATGATGTGAACCAAGGAAATATGATGTGAACCAAGAAAATATGGTGTGAACCAAGAAAATATGATGTAAACCAAGAAAGTATGATGTGAACCAAGATAATATGGTGTGAACCAAGAAAATATGATGTGAACCATGAAAATATGGTGTGAACCAAGAAAATATGATGTGAACCAAGAAAATATGATGCGAACCATGAAAATATGATGGTGTGAACCAAGAAAATATGTGAACCAAGAAAATATGGTGTGAACCATGAAAATATGATGCGAACCATGAAAATATGATGTGAACCAAGAAAATATGATGCGAACCAAGAAAATATGATGTGAACCATGAAAATATGATGCAAACCAAGAAAATATAATGTGAACCAAGAAAATGTGATGTGAACCAAGAAAATATGATGTGAACCAAGAAAATATGATGTGAACCAAGAAAATATGGTGTAAACCAAGAAAATATGATGTGAACCAAGAAAATATGATGCGAACCAAGGAAATATGATGTGGACCAGAAAAATATGATGCGAACCAAGAAAATATGATGTGAACCAAGAAAATATGATGTGAACTAAGAAAATATGATGTGAACCAAGAAAATATGATGTGAACTAAGAAAATATGATGTGAACCATAAAAATATGATGTGAACCATGAAAATGACGGAAAGTTTCATCAATATCAGTTAAAAATGGAGCATTTTACAGCACTTTCAATTTTAAAGCTGGATTAATAATAAATTTACAAATTTCATTGTCATTTTGTGACATGACATGAAAATCTATGAATTTCCTTATGCTAACTTAATGCTTTTCAAATCTTCACCGCCATATGGAAGCAGTTGAATATGACCAAGAGATTATGAAATTCCATCATACCCCCTCTATCATAACTGAGGAGGAGAAAAAAAGAATATAAATTTACAGTGACTGGTATGTAGGATAGCATTTTAAAGAATTACATTACAGATTTCATGTATCACAACTTTTGCATTCATTAAAAATTCTTCAAACTTTGATTCATCATAACTCAAGACTACAGTCGCTTCTGTCGTAATTTAAAGACAACTTTTTTCATAATTGAGAGCTCATTCTGGTGAATATAAAATCTCCACCTGTCCGTATAACTTTAGGATTTCTGGAGTCACATTAGAATATGACATGGAAGGTTAAGAATCCATACTAGAGTTCAGTACTTGCTGTGTGTCAACCACTGCTGGAATGTTACTCTTAAGATTTTCCAAATGTTTTTGAACTTTCTTTTCACACTTTTCTTTGTGGCAAAATTAGATTGAAGTTATATTCGCATGAATTTCCATTGTCATATATCTAATAGAGTACAAGTAAGGAGACAAATTTGAGGAAACCATGTTGATATCTTATTCCCTTTAAGAGTTACTGCATTTTAAAGATTATTTCACCAGTGTTGTTGAAAAGTAACCTTGCAGTGCAGGTATGATGTCATACTTGCAGATCTAATATTTAGTTATCTATTTGAAAATTATTAGCTGTTTATAAACTGGTGGAAACTTATTTTGTTTAATCATTGAGATGGGGTATAACACACACTTTGCAAGACCATGATTGGTCCATGTAACACACACTTTGCTAGACCATGATTGGTCCACCTGTTCATAAACAGAATAAGATATCTCATGAATGAAAAGGAAAATTCAGAAGAATATTCCTTGAAAGAGAGCTCCATCCAACAGTTCTCTGAAGTTTACAATGCAAGGACATCGAAAATAGCAGCATCATTTTAAGTATAAATGGCCAATGCAGTGTTCCATAGGGGTGAAAGGTTATGTTTTGAAAACACCTGGTTCAAAAGTCACCAAAAGTTAATCTTCAGCTACTATCAATTCTTACAGAATACACGGTACAAATTTCACCCTTACATCTATGTTTTTCTTCAGGGTGACAGGTGTGATCAATTGATGTTACAATTGATGACTGAATTCGGAGTGTAATTAGTCTTATTCATGATGATTGCTCTGTTGGTTGGAGGTTGTCAATAGCAAGCACTTGAAGAACGGGTAAGAGCAGCTGGAACGCATCTTGGATGTATGAGGTACTATTAGAAGCCTAAAAAAGATGAAAATAAAATCATTTAAGCTCTCATATCTAATCACACTTCTATAACGTAAATGAATATTTTATTGTAAAATTTATATTATGCATCCAAAATGCCTCGATATAAATTGAAGCAGAGTTCAACACTAGCCTCTGGATGTCGTTTTTACTGATCAAGATATAGCTCTCATGATGTTGGCTATGATGCTGATGATGACAATGACAATGCAGAAAGCAATGCCGATGACAATGATTATGAAGAAAATAATGGAGATGATGATGAAGGTAACAATGAAGATAATAATGATTCAACAAAAGATGATGACTGATGAATAAGATGATGACTGATGAATAAGATGAGGACTGATGAATAAGATGATGACTGATGAATAAGATGATGACTGATGAATAAGATGATGACTGATGAATAAGATGAGGACTGATGAATAAGATGAGGACTGATGAATAAGATGAGGACTGATGAATAAGATAAGGACTGATGAATAAGATGATGACTGATGAATAAGATGATGACTGATGAATAAGATGAGGACTGATGAGTAAGATGATGACTGATGAATAAGATGAGGACTGATGAATAAGATGACTGATGAAGACTGATGAATAAGATAAGGACTGATGAATAAGATGATGACTGATGAATAAGATGATGACTGATGAATAAGATGAGGACTGATGAATAAGATGATGACTGATGCATAAGATGAGGACTGATGAATAAGATAAGGACTGGTGAATAAGATGATGACTGATGAATAAGATGATGACTGATGAATAAGATGAGAACTGATGAATAAGATGATGACTGATGAATAAGATGATGACTGATGAATAAGATGACGACTGATGAATAAGATGAGGACTGATGAATAAGATGAGGACTGATGAATAAGATAAGGACTGATGAATAAGATGATGACTGATGAATAAGATGATGACTGATGAATAAGATGAGGACTGATGAATAAGATGATGACTGATGAATAAGATGAGGACTGATGAATAAGATGATGACTGATGAATAAGATGAGGACTGATGAATAAGATAAGGACTGATGAATAAGATGATGACTGATGAATAAGATGATGACTGATGAATAAGATGAGGACTGATGAATAAGATGATGACTGATGAATAAGATGAGGACTGATGAATAAGATAAGGACTGATGAATAAGATGATGACTGATGAATAAGATGATGACTGATGAATAAGATGAGGACTGATGAATAAGATGATGACTGATGAATAAGATGAGGACTGATGAATATGATGATGACTGATAAATAAGATGATGACTGATGAATAAGATGATGCCTGATGAATAAGATGATGAGGATGAAGATAAGGATTACAACCATAAACCTAAAATGTTTAGTGGTTCCGATACATCCTTTCATTGTTGGGTGATTTTCAAGTTTTGTACTAACTGGCATTGCATGTCATGACATATGCTAAATAACATATATTCATAAGCCATGCCCGCCATGCATATCAATAAAGTGAACTTGACACCATTACAAGTATGATGCAAAGCATGCATACGGTTGCACTTTTATAACTGTTTGAAGAATTTTACATCTACATGACATCACTACCAACACAATAGGTCACATACTAATATGCAGACCATAACTCATCTGTGTATGATATGTGTGCAATATGTTGACAAGTTTTTGGAGCATTTTCACATAAAGGCATGCATATTAGTGATAGAACCTGTTGTCAACATAGGCATGTACACAATAACTGACAATTAACATGCAGGTATGATGCAAACAGACATATTATTGCTATAATTTAATAACTTTTTCAATATTTAAAAAAAAATTAAGCCACCCCCTCCCCTCACTTAGTAATATGCATGACACCACCACCAAATGGATAATGAGTTATTTGTGTACCACATATGGCCTGTATCTAATGTACTGTCCTGCGGTACTGTGTTTACAAGATCATTTCAGCAAAACCATATTTAGCCCCACCCACTATGTATATTAATGATATTCAACAATCAATTCAAAATCATAATAAGCCCAGCCTAATACACATATTGATGAATTTCAACATAAAACCATGAAGACACACACTACCTAACATTATATTAGCAGCTACTTCTAAATACTTATTTTTGCAGTTATCACACTTTATTTTACATGCAATGGAAGCAAGACGTTTGTTTCTTTCTCTTTGATTATTGTTTGTTGTAAGAACCTCAATCATGTATTATTTAATTTATCGTTTATGTTTGTGACAAAGGCCAGATGGCCTAGAGCACTGTATGAAATTGTATTGTATTGTATTGTATTATAATCATACCAAATATGATACAAAATGAACAAGCGGTTGTTAAGAAATGAGCATTTCAAGAATTTTACATTAAGCCCTGTCCACTCATTAATATATGCGACATCATCACCAAAAACAATAGGGCACATCTGCGGACAATGACCTACCTATGTACCACATATAACATAAATCCAATGTGTCGTTCTGGAAATTTCGTGTTTACAAGCTCTATTTGGCAAAACCACATTAAGTCCCGCCCACTATGCATATTAATCAGATTCAACATGTTTATATCATGTGGACACTAGCTAACTACATTAGTATACCAAATATGAAAAAAAAAAAAAAAAAACAATTGTTGAAAATTAAGCATTTCAAATTTTTTACATTAAGCCCCGCCTACTCACTGATATGCATGACATTACCAAAAACAATAGTTTGTTTGTTTGTTTGTTTGATGAGGGCTTAACGGCACCACGACAACGAAGGTCAAATTGTGCCTGAGAGGTCAGATCATTCTAGAGGTAGGAAGGAAAGGAAACAGGGGGAGAATGAGAGGTCAGAAAGCTGTGATCGAGAGGGGAGGTGCATGGTTGAAACAAAAACAAAGTAGAGAGGGGGTGGAAGAGGAGAATTAAATATGGTTGTAGAGGGAAGCATGATGAAGGATGAAGATAATTCTATCCGGAGGATTTTTCTGGAAGAACTCAGCAATTGAGTTGTGGGGAGCGAGGGAAGCTCTGGGAAGGTTTTACAAGGGGCAAGCAAGAAGAACGTGATGGATTGTGAGGGTGCAGTGGCAATTTTTACAGAGGGGTTGGGAAAACCAATAAGGAGGTGGGAGTGAGTGAGGTGGGTGTGACCAATTCTAAGACGGGTAATATGAACATTGTCGATACGAGAGAGGTTGTTGATGGTGGATTTGATCGGAATTGTGGGCTGGATGACATGGAGTTTGTTATCAATATGGGAGTTCCATGAGGTTTGCCAGCGGTCATGAACAAGGAAAGCGATAAGCGGTTTGATGTCAGAGAGGGTTTTGGGAAAAGGGGTAGGGAGGAGGTTGAGGGCAAGCTTAGCGGCTGCATCAGCCCTGTCACTGCCAGGGATGCCAACATGGCTGGGTATCCAGAAGAAAAGAACACTTTTTCTGCAGAGGGTGGGAGAAAGAAGTATCCGGAGGAGGTGGCATGTGAGCTTAACCAATTTAAGATTGAGTAAAGAAGTAAGAACAGCCTTTGAGTCGGAGAAAATGGCAAAGTGGCTGAGTGGAGAGTGGCCTTAGCCTCGGCTGAAAAGATGGATAAGTAGTCGGGAAGTCTGCTACTGAGGGTGTTGTCTTAAATGACGGCAGCAGCAGCTGTCTTGTTGCCTTCCTTGGAGCCATCAGTATAGATGGAGGTGTAATTTGAGAGTTGGTCTTTGATTTGGTTGTGGAGATTGATGAAGAGATAGGGTGGGTTTGAGTTTTGTGATGAGTGGAGAGGCCCAGGTGGACAGAAGGGAGGGGGGTGGCCCAAGGAGGAAAAGTGGGCCAGGAGAACGTGCTGAGAGTGGCGGGGTTGATGCCGAGATGGAAGAGGTCTGATTTATAGCATAAGCTGAAGGGAGGGGATAGGATTTTAGTCCTATCAAAGAGGGTGGAGAAATTGGGGTACCTAATGAGGTTGTAAACAGGGTTTTGGGTGTTGGTGACTCTAAAAGCATAGGAGAGGCTAAGCTTTCTACATCTAAGTAGAAAGGGGGATTCGTTGGCTTCAACATGAAGGCTGGTGATTGGGGAGGTCCTGTAAGCCCCTAGACAAAGCCTGAGGGCTTCATTTTGGATGGTGTTGATGTGGTTGAGGTATGAGTTGTGAGCAACACAGTAGACAATATTGCCATAGTCAAGCTTGGCACGAATGGTGAGCCTGAACATTTTGAGGAGAGCATAGCGATTCGCACCCTAAGTAATATGGCACATCTGCTGACCATTGGCTACCTGTGTACCACATATGACATGAATCCAGTTTACCATTCTTGAGATATCGTGTTTACAAGCTCGGCGTAACACACTCACATACATACATACGTTCACAACAACCGGACCGGATAGGTTCCTCCGGCTATCGATCGAAACCAAAAATGACATTGATGTCGATGGTTGTAATAGTAATTGAATGGTCTAAAGAAGAAAGTGATGATTATCATAAAACTAAAGTAATGGCAATGCATAAAATGGAATACCAAAGAATTTTTCAATCCCATTCTGCAATTAGGACCTCTCAAAACTCTCGCATCTCACCTCTAAGAAAATATTGGTAACATATCCATTGACTATTTCCGGTTCCTCTGATTTTGCTGCCATTTTACTCAATTTTTCACTGAACTTTGAGGCAAAATAGCTCACTTCCCCACACAGTGCACTTGTCAATCTGCAACAGAAATACAAACAAAACAATATGAGTCTATGGAAAACATTTGCAGAGTAATTTACAAGTTCTTATATCAAAAAATAATAACAAGCAACTCTGGTCTAAACCGGCACTTGTCTCTCTCACACATCAAATCTTACATTATTCATAATTTTTTCTAAGTACTAAACATGGTCAATCTCATCAAGTCTGAAAATCAAAACTCCCAACATATTTTTTTCTCAAACTCTATTACAAATTTATCCTCTACAATTTGTATTTATCTGGCATTAATAATTTATCTTGTTTTTCTCGAAAGTTTTAATTTCAAATGATCAAGATAATTTTCTTCACCCTGCAATGTCTTGGAATTGCACCAATAAAACAGAATATAATTTTTGACCATTTTCTTCAGTGTATCATTCTGTTCCGTTTAATATGTTTAACGCATTTGACCACTGCACTTGTCCCTTCACGGTATACGGACAAGTAGAGATTGTTCCAATTCTAAACAGAACAGTACAATAGCACTTTTTAAATTATGACAAATCAAAGTTTGTACAATTTTCAGCAAAAGTGATGATGTACAGTCTAAAATTCTTTGATATAAATCTTTATATTTCGTTCCCAATTTTCATATATCAAATGTTTTCAAGTTTAACTTCTTACTGCTCAGTAAAACTGATTTAAAGTTATATCATAATATCCAATTTCCTATTTACTATAGAATATTTCTTCTATTCAAAACATTTAGGGGAAGGACCTAAAAAATAAGTCCCATTCTAAGGTCACAAAATAGTACAAAGTTTATGCTTATTAGGTGTTTAAGGTTTAACCCTTAAGTCCCAGGTGATCCAAAACATGACTGAAAAATTTCTGATTCTTTTTCTTCTTCACAATTGATTTTCATAACTTTCCTTTCGTTTTGTATCACTACAAGCTTGGTTAATTGAATGCTAAGACAAAAAATTGTCAATACATAACTTAAAATCAAGCAAACGTCGACATAGATATAAAAATTTGCAAATTTTGGGCAAAATTAGGCTAATTCTTTTGAGCTTGTATTTTTTTCTTATGAATAATGAAAATGGAGGATTTTGTTACATATTTAGATTGTTTGTGTAATTTCCTTTCTAATGATACCAGTTTGAATTTTTTTTTTCTCAAAGCAAAAACAATGAAAATAAACAAAGAAATATTAACTGCTGTAATTATGCGGTGTGGTATTTGAATCCGGGGTGCCCACACAGTAATTCCACATGTTACCGCTTGACTATTGCATATGTCCAACTGTGAGAATTTGTTTTCATACTTAAATATCGGCATGAATAAAGAGGGGGTAGCTGTTGTTTTTTAGTTCAATCAAAAGCATGTGAATTGGCCTTTCTTACAGTATATTTCGCATAGGTGAGTTGGCAATCAGAAGCTTTGATTTTTCCTAATTTTGGTTTCAAAAAAAATAAAAATCAGGATATTATTCACAACTTTTGCCAAAAAAAGATATTGATGATAGGGGCAGTCAAAATTTGACCGGAATTGGTTGCATGTCTTTGTAAATTACTCATGGGTTTTCAGGCAAAAGCAAGGTCTGGAAGTATGGCAAGAAAGTCTTTAAACAAAAATGGTTTTTCTTTAAATCTTGTGCAATTGTTAAAATTTTCTTTATTTCAACCCATATTTTTTCAAAACTCTTCAACACAACCCCCATCAAAAAGTTACATTTTCTGTAAGAACTATTAAGCTTTTTGAAATAATACCAGAATCAATGCTGTGGGTCTATTTAATGAAGTAAATTTGTTTGGAAAAGTGCATGACCGATTGATGAAACGAAGAATTAAAAGTCTTTAAAACTGTCAATATTTTAGAAAAACTTGAAACCTTTTATGCTAATATTGTGGCTACATGCCCACATACCTGTAACAACAATGTATACCTACTTGGATAAGCTTGTAGCTTGCTGGATGGGTCTTTTATTTTCCTCCTTGATCTGCCTGAGAAGGAACAGTTCTCCTGTCTTGTGGAATTGCTCAATACTTCTAGCTGTCAAATCTGCCAAAACCTGCATTGCCTTTTGGTGAACTATCTATAAGCAAAAGAAAGAGTACAGAAACAAATTTAAGAACAGTTAGAACTGCAAAAATATATTTTGGTGCCACCTTCCCTCTAGCCCAAAAAAAAAAAGAAAGAAAGAAATCGCTACAAAACTTAGGGGACAAACATTTTTACATGGGTGTTTCAAAAAGGTTTTTGTTCAAATGTGTGCTGAAATATCTGGCAACTTTGCTAAGTTCTTCTCAAATTTGTTTGAATAACCAAAACAGTTTTGTGAAATTCTTCCCCCCCCCCTCATCACTTTGGGACAGTTGTTGGACATATTCTACTGCTGGAAAGTCACATTAATATTTGCCACAAGTACATACCTTTGCATCTTGTTCTTTGCTTTCTTCAACATCCGAGAGGAAGTTGTGAGCATTTGTCTGAACCTGGAAAAAGAAAGAGCATGGTTATATCACCTGCAAACTATAATTAATATTATGAAGTGAAGTAAAGGATATTAGGAAGAAAAAAAAAAAGTTGTTTGTGTGCCTTCTTTCCCAACCCCTAACTCACCACAAAATAGGGGCAGCGTTTTTGAAAGAAGTATATATATATATTTTTTTTCTTCAAAAATCCCTACCCTTCGTAAATATCCCTACAAAATGGTGTGGCAACCACTTTTGACTGTTGAATGTTGCTATGTAGAAAATGAAGCCCATTGCCCACAAGAGCTTGAGAGTACAAAGTTGTCCTGTTTGTTTGTAACGAGTCTGTCAGGCAAGGGAAAGACAATCCAAAATCGCACAGAAAGCATGAGTGAGATATAAACACTGAGTAAACTAAAAGGAACCAACAGTCTGAATGTGAAGTGAAGTGAAGTGTCTTAATTCTGTGTGATAAATATTCTTGATACTTAAAAAACTGAGTTTCCACCCGCTCCTCCCTTACAATTTTCCACAAGAAAGGGTAAACAAACATTTTTTAGGCCTTATCCAGCCATCCGATAGCTGTGAAACCTATCAGTATTTTGCTAATAGATGCACTCCAAATTAAGAAAAGTGATTAAAGTTGCAAACATAAATTGCCGTAAATAATTATAGAACATTTAATTTAAAATAACATTTAAATCTGACCAAAAGTGGTTACAAATTGGCCCATCTATAGATAGTATACATTTTAGTCCAAAGCATTGCAACAAAATTTTTGATTAATTTCATTGCTTTGCATGTTTTCAAAGTTGATTTTGACAAACCTTTGGTGGCAAATCTTTTTCAGTTCAGATTATATTGACATTACGGAGGCTTGTAACCAGCCTTCTATAATTTGCCCATATCCGCTTCCAGTTTTTGTCTAAACCGCTCTTAAAACAGCTCACTGACCTTGCTTCCACTTTGTTAGGGGAAAGAGCATTTGACATTTCTAAAAAATCTTGATTAAGCAATCTTATTGATCTATTATGCAAAAGTTTTAATCCATGCCCTCTGGTGACCAAATTTCCTGTGACAAAAAACTGCTCCGGCAATACCTTCACTTTCCCAGTAAATAACTTATAAGTTTCGATGAGATCCCCTCTTAATTGTTGCTCCTCAAGAGACATACGCTTGAGTTTGGCTAGCCTATCACAATAACTGAGGTTTTTCATGTCATTAACGAGTTTTGTTGCCCTTCTCTTTACATTCTCTAAAGCGTGAATGCCCCTTTTATAATAAATGCCCATGCTTGTACACAATACTCCAAGTGAGGTCTCACATAAGTCCTGAATGTTCAATGGAAAGCTTCCTTATCACAGTTAACAAAGGATTTACGAATTGATCTCAGAACCTACATTGCTGCTGAAGCAACCTGTTTATCAGATTTCAGATCTTTTTTAATCCATACTCCCAAATAATTTTCATCAACAGCTTCTTCAAGAATTTCTCCCTGCATTGTATAGTTGAAATTTCCATTCACCCTACCCAGATGCATTCTTTTACATTTCTTGGCATTACATTTCAATAAGCAGTCTTTGCTCCAATCTTGTGATAACATATCTAAATCACTTTGCAATAGCATACAATCACTATTAGACTTGATCTTATTGAGCACTGGTGTCATCTGCAAACATCTTAATCTCACAATGTGGAGATTCTGGAATATCATTCACTTATAGTAAAAAAAGAATGGGACCAATCACTGATCCCTGCAGTACACCACTTAAAACCTTGACTGGCTGAGAAATGGATCCATGGACTCCTACTCTCATTTTTCTATCGGATAATAAATCCTTCGCCATTCCACTACGGAGCCTCTTATTCCACAGCCTCTGACTTTAGACATTAATCTTTAGCTAGGTACAGTATCAATGGCTTTTTTGTAATCCAAGTATATAACTGTATATCCACCCTTGAACCTTCGTCAAGCATCTTAGTCCAGATTTGTAACACCTCAAATAGATTTGAGAGGCAAGACCTCCCGCTTGTAAACCCATGCTGATGAACACTAAATAGATCCTTACAGTCCATATGAACATTCTGATGAACATCCTGATGAACACTATAAATAGATCTCCACTGTCCATATGAACATCCTAATGAACACTAAAAAGATCCTTACTGTCCATATGTACATGCTGATGAACACTAAATAGATCCTTACTGTCCATATGAACATCCTTATGAACACTAAAAAGATCCTTACTGTTCATATAAACATGATGATGAACACTAAATAGATCCTTACTGTCCATATGAACATTCTTAAGAACACTAAAAAGATCCTTACTGTCCATATAAACATGCTGATGAACACTAAATAGATCCTTACTGTTCATATGAACATCCTTATGAACACTAAAAAGATCCTTACTGTCCATATAAACATGCTGATGAACACTAAATAGATCCTTACTGTCCATATGAACATCCTGATGAACACTAAATAGATCCTAATTGTCCATAGAAACATCCTGATGAACACTAAAAGATTCTTACTGTTCATATGAACATCCTGATGAACACTAAATAGATCCTTACTGTCCATATGAACATCCCTATGAACACTAAATAGATCCTTACTTTCCAAATGAACATCCTGATGAACACTAAATAGATCCTTACTGTCCATACGAACATGCTGATGAACACTTAATAGATCCTTACTGTCCATATGAACATCCTGATAAACACTAAATAGATTCTTACTGTCTATATGAACATTCTGATGAACACTAAATAGATCCTTACTGTCCATATGAACATCCTGATGAACACTAAATAGATCTTTACTGTCCCTATAAACATCCTGATGAACACTAAATAGATCCTAATTGTCCATATGAACATCCTGATGAACACTAAATGGATCCTTACTGTCCATATGAACATCCTGATGAACACTAAATAGATCCTTACTGTCCCTATGAACATCCTGATGAACACTAAATAGATCCTTACTATCCATATAAACATCCTGATGAACACTAAATAGATCCTTACTGTCCATATGAACATGCTGATGAACACTAAGTAGATCCTTACTGTCCATATAAACATGCTGATGAACACTAAATAGATCCTTACTGTCCATATGAACATCCTGATGAACACTAAATAGATCCTAATTGTCCATATAAAGATCCTGATGAACACTAAAAGATCCTTACTGTCCATATGAACATCCTGATGAACACTAAATAGATCCTTACTGTCCATATGAACATCCCTATGAACACTAAATAGATCCGTACTTTCCATATGAACATCCTGATGAACACTAAATAGATCCTTACTGTCCATATGAACATGCTGATGAACACTAAATAGATCCTTACTGTCCATATGAACATGCTGATGAACACTAAATAGATCCTTACTGTCCCTATGAACATCCTGATGAACACTAAATAGATCCTTACTATCCATATAAACATCCTGATGAACACTAAATAGATCCTTACTTTCCATATGAACATGCTGATGAACACTAAGTAGATCCTTACTGTCCATATAAACATGCTGATGAACACTAAATAGATCCTTACTGTCCATATAAACATCCTGATGAACACTAAATAGATCCTAATTGTCCATATAAAGATCCTGATGAACACTAAAAGATCCTCACTGTCCATATGAACATCCTGATGAACACTAAATAGATCCTTACTGTCCATATGAACATCCCTATGAACACTAAATAGATCCTTACTTTCCATATGAACATCCTGATGAACACTAAATAGATCCTTACTGTCCATATGAACATGCTGATGAACACTAAATAGATCCTTACTGTCCATATGAACATGCTGATGAACACTAAATAAATCCTTACTGTCCATATGAACATCCTGATGAACACTAAATAGATCCTTACTGTCCATATGAACATCCTGATGAACACTAAATGGATCCTTACTGTCCATATGAGCATCCTGATGAACACTTAATAGATCCTTACTGTCCATTTGAACATCCTGATGAACACTAAATAGATCCCTACTGTCCATATGCACATCCTGATGAACACTTAATAGATCCTTACTGTCCATATGCACATCTTGATAAACACTTAATAGATCCTTACTGTCCATATGAACATCCTGATGAACACTAAATAGATCCTTACTGTCCATATGAACATCCTGATGAACACTAAATAGATCCTTACTGTCCATATGAGCACCCTGATGAACACTTAATAGATCCTTACTGTCCATATGAACATCCTGATGAACACTAAATAGATCTTTACTGTCCGTATGAACATCCTGATGACACTAAATAGATCCTTACTATCCATATGAACATCCTGATGAACACTAAATAGATCCTTACTGTCCATATGAACATCCTGATGAACACCAAATAGATCCTTACTGTCCATATGAACATGCTGATGAACACTAAATAAATCCTTACTGTCCGTATGAACATCCTTATGAACACTAAAAAGATCCTTACTGTCCATATAAACATCCTGATGAACACTAAATAGATCCATACTGTCCATTAAATCAACCATTTCGTCCCTGATCATTGACTCCATTACTGTGCAAACTTAGGAAGTAAGGCTCACAGGATGATAGTTTTCTGCCTTAGACCTTACTCCTTTTCTGTGAATGGTTCGAACATTGGCAACTTCCCAGTTCTTGGGAACCCTGCCCATCTGCAATGATTTATTAAACAACACATGAAGGGGTTTACAGAAAATATCTGCACAACGCTTCAACAGCAGTGGGTGTATTTCATCTAGACCACAAGCTTTATCCTCTGTAAGTCTAGTTAGCTTTCTGTGAATCGCTTCCTCTGAGATAGAAATAGAAGTTATACCTTCCTCGATTGATCTCTATCCTGGATTAAGGTAATGCGCTTGACCCTATATGGCGAAGACAGATTTAAATAAATCACATGAAACCTTGGCCACCCCATTATCAGATTCAGTTTGAATGCCATCGCCCTTCACCAACTGGGGTACTATTGGCTTAACATTTACCTCTCAGATAGCTATAAAGCACTTTGGGATTATCTTTACAGTGAGACAAGATGCTTAGTTCGTATTTTCTCTTGGCCAATTTCCTCTTTTTATCATAAACCTTGCACTGACCTGTATACTCCTTGTACTCCTTGGCTCTGCCTGTTAGCTCAGCCCTTTTCCATACAGTAGGTGCTTTGATTTGGCTGCTCTTAGGATAAACTTTGTGGACCATGGTGGCCTCTTTGCACACTTTTTACTCGTTTTTACAGCTATATACTTATTCCTTGCACTAAGAAAGTTTATCTTGAAACAAGCCCACATATCTTCCACTCTTAACCCTGACATTTCACCCTTCCAGTCCACATTGTTTGAATCGTTTCTAATAGCTTCATAGTTCGCTTTCATGTAATCTTACACTTTGATCTTTCTTCACTTGAGATTCATTGAAGAGTGCACCATGAAGGACTATAACAGACCTACATGATCGCTTTTACCTTAAGGTGCAATTAATTTTAAACTGTCAACCATATAGTCCTCATTGGTGAAAATTAAGTCCAAGATGGATGGTACTTGGCCTTTACGATAACTTGTAGGAAAGTGCACATGTTAAGTGCACATGCTGCTTGAGGAATAAATCCTGGTGCAATTCAAAGAATTTGGATTGAATAGAGTTAGGACCACCATTTACATCAAATGAGATCCAATCCAATCCTGGTAAGTTGAACTCCCCTAAAAAATGAAATGTGCATACTGTATAGTTATTCAACTCATTGATTTTGCTTAGAAGCTGTAAAAACACTATTGTTGTTATCACTTCTGCTATTTGGACTTTGGTAAAAACAACCGACAAGGAACTTATCGCTTGAGTTCGACCTTATAGTGCACCATACTGAAGTTTCAAACTGGGAATCACTTATTTCTTGACATTCAGAGAAATCAAGATCATTATGATTATATAGGATAACACCTCTCCCGCTATCGTTTCTGAAAGAAGTATAGTCACTAATAAGTATAGTCACAGCCTCAGATTTCCCTTCTGCCCATGATTTAGTGATACCAATTACTTTGGGTTGCCATGAATCAACAGTTGTTCTAAATTCATCCATTTTGTTCAATAAACTTTGAATGTTCACTGTGTAACATTGGATACAGTTCTCGCTATTCTAATTTAAATCGGTTTGTGAAATTCATCCATTCATCCTGATGTGCTCACTGGCAGTGTTGGAGCGATATTGTTGCATGCTTTATTTCCTAATGTGCTCACTGGCAGTGTTGGAGCCATATAGTTGCATGCTTTATTTCCTGATGTGCTCACTGGCAGTGTCAGAGCCATATTGTTGCCTGCTTTATTTCCTGATGTGCTCACTGGCAGTGTCAGAGCCATATTGTTGCATGCTTTATTTCCTGATGTGCTCACTGGCAGTGTCAGAGCCATATTGTTGCATGCTTTATTTCCTGATGTGCTCACTGGCAGTGTCAGAGCCATATTGTTGCCTGCTTTATTTCCTGATGTGCTCACTGGCAGTGTCAGAGCCATATTGTTGCATGCTTTATTTCCTGATGTGCTCACTGGCAGTGTCAGAGCCATATTGTTGCATGCTTTATTTCCTGATGTGCTCACTGGCAGTGTCAGAGCCATATTGTTGCATGCTTTATTTCCTGATGTGCTCACTGGCAGTGTCAGGGCCATATTGTTGCATGCTTTATTTCCTGATGTGCTCACTGGCAGTGTCAGAGCCATATTGTTGCCTGCTTTATTTCCTGATGTGCTCACTGGCAGTGTCAGAGCCATATTGTTGCATGCTTTATTTCCTGATGTGCTCACTGGCAGTGTCAGAGCCATATTGTTGCATGCTTTATTTCCTGATGTGCTCACTGGCAGTGTCAGAGCCATATTGTTGCATGCTTTATTTCCTGATGTGCTCACTGGCAGTGTCAGAGCCATATTGTTGCATGCTTTATTTCCTGATGTGCTCACTGGCAGTGTCAGAGCCATATTGTTGCATGCTTTATTTCCTGATGTGCTCACTGGCAGTGTCAGAGCCATATTGTTGCATGCTTTATTTCCTGATGTGCTCACTGGCAGTGTCAGAGCCATATTGTTGCCTGCTTTATTTCCTGATGTGCTCACTGGCAGTGTCAGAGCCATATTGTTGCATGCTTTATTTCCTGATGTGCTCACTGGCAGTGTCAGAGCCATATTGTTGCCTGCTTTATTTCCTGATGTGCTCACTGGCAGTGTCAGAGCCATATTGTTGCATGCTTTATTTCCTGATGTGCTCACTGGCAGTGTCAGAGCCATATTGTTGCCTGCTTTATTTCCTGATGTGCTCACTGGCAGTGTCAGAGCCATATTGTTGCATGCTTTATTTCCTGATGTGCTCACTGGCAGTGTCAGAGCCATATTGTTGCATGCTTTATTTCCTGATGTGCTCACTGGCAGTGTCAGAGCCATATTGTTGCATGCTTTATTTCCTGATGTGCTCACTGACATATTTGGAAGCAGTAATGTAAGATTAAATCTAATATTGATTCTACCTCCTCACTTGCTGAATTCCTCAAGATAGTATAAGGGTGTTTCAGCTGACGTCACAAGGTCACATGACTTTGTTTTCATCGCCATTTTGTTGAGCGAAACCACTGTAGTCTTAATTAGACATTTGTTGTACATGTGATGTGACTGAGCTGTGTGAAGATGCGTGAAACACAACGACGCCGCTGCCCTACAAAATGGAGTCTAGTTGAGTTAGAGTCACAAGATAAATCCCTCTATTGAAAGGTTGCTCTTCACGTTTTTTGGACATCAATACTACTAGACTTAATTATCCATTGTCTCTTCTACATATTGTTGTAAATTTCACACAACTATTAATGCAGAACTGGCTCTTCTAAGCATTGCTCGTTCTTTTGCAATTTAAATAACTTATATATGTGGCATAATAAATATTCAATACAGCTTCCTTCGCAATTGGGCCTCTTTCAATGAACATCCGTTATGTGAAGTTGTTGTGTCCTCAACACTATCTAACATAATCCATTCGGATGTGCAAAGAAATGGGTAGAAATGCAATCAAACTTCAACTCAAATCTCAATTGAAGTTTCGTTTAATTGTTGAATTACACGTCCAGCCCGAACTGCCATGAGTGTATCTTGGGACTTCAAGAAAAGATTATGTAATTTTCCTCCAGAGTAGTTGCTGAATTCAGGAGTAATTTACATGTAATAATTATTTTGATATGTTGAACACTTTTGAGGATAACCCATGGATAACCTGGCTACATTATTTGACCAGAAGTACTAAAGAGAATTTAAACATAATTACTAGTTGAATATGAAAAAATATTGTGCAAATTACAGCAGAGCAGTCTATACAAAATTTCTTAATTTTCACCTATTTCTGAAACAACACAAATGTCACTAAATTATTTGGCAAAATCCCAACAACTGTTATTCTCAGAAAGTAAAGCTCCTTGCTTAATATTATCCAATAATTTTTTCTAGAAGGATTTCGGCTTCACATGGTAAATAATTTACAAAAGACTTTATCCAAATTTAAGAAAATAATACTTCACTTCACAGTATATTTAACTTTACAATGAGTCAGTGACAGATCACAATCTGGAGGTTTACTCACAGCTTTAAGCTTATCCGGTGTGGCAGCAACGCTTAAGCTAAAAAGATGCTCCGTTATTGCGTTTACAAAATCACCTCCATCTTCTACATCAGCAGCGCATCCAGAAATAGAAAGAGAAAGCAAGAAAATATTTAGACATTACATTTTGATACCAAAGAAGAAAATGACTCAATACAAAAACCAGAATGCAAATCTGCATTGAGGTTTCAGTGTCAAACATCTAAATCAAAGTTGTATCTTTTCATTGCACTCTACAGTTGCACAATCATCTGTTTTCTCCAAAGATAACCAACATTATGAACCATATGGACCATTCTTGCAAAATCTTGGTTTATTTATTTCCACTGTATCTTTGACAAAATAAAATAAATAATATTTGGTTCTTTCATAACTTAAGCATAAGGAATGAGCTACAACGTAATATAATAAACAAGAATGAAACAGCATGCTTAAATGTCTGCAGTGGAGGAGACGCTGCCGCTGCCGCTGCCAATGACGATGATGATGATGATAATAATAATAATAATAATAATAATAATAATAATAATAATAATAATAATAATAATAATAATAATAATACCAATAATAATAATAATAATAATAATAATAATAATAACAATAATAATAATACAGAAAAAGAATAAAAAGTAATAAATTGAGTTATAATGTACATACAAATAACATACATAAACTTTTGTCTTAACGTAAGCATGTAACATCCACCTGCCCTTCCCTTCTCCTGATGCAACCCCTCCCATATAGATGCCTCTCCCACATCCATGCCACTCCCATACCCACCCCATTCCCCATCCCTATGGCTGCCCTCCCCAATAAACTGTTTTCCCCACTTTCCCCGCCCCCTTCCCAATACAGCACTATAGAAACGTTCAAGAAAAAAGTGTTGTTTTGTTTTTCAACAGATAATCTTTAAGGGCTATTTTAAAGGAATTAAGACTTTGCAGGGACCGAATGCTCTCATCCAGATGATTCCAAAACCTTGGAAAACAATTCTTTGATATATTGAAGACTTTGAAATGTTTTGATACAAGTTTCCTCTACTTTGCGCATTGTGCATATGGATGTCATTTATCATGGCAAAAAAATAGGTGAGAAATTAAGTTCTGGTTATATTTGTACATGAAAATTCCAAGCTGATAATTATAAATGGTTTGACCATGCTTGAAATGAGAAGAGTATGACTGTGGTGATATGATTCAGGTTAACTTTTTGAATTCCAATCTGGTAGTGATATTTTGACTGCCTGTAATTTCTTCATGTTATATCTACTACTCATGTGACATGCGGTAACAGTTTGAAGTTGACCAAAGAGTTCACGGATTGATATTCAGCATTGTAGCAAAGAAAGGGTTGTTAATGAGTGGAATGGTTTGCTTGAGTGGGTAGTTAGCTCCAATTCTGTTCACAATTTCAAAGTCAACATTGATATGTGTTTTACTAACTCTGGGCGTCTTTGATATTTCTGTATTTTTCTTTTGTGGAGGTGGCATTATTTTGGGCTTTTTATGGGGTGACTTACCCTTCTTAGCCCATCACCTTGTTACTGTATGTTATTCAAGTCCTCTTGCATTTTGGGAATGCTCTAATAATTCTTTTGTTAGAATAGCTATTCTCCTAGTACATTTTGGCTAACAATTATAGAACAATAAATTTACAAAAGAATGCATGTTAATACATCACAAATTTGCAATTAAAAACTAAGACCTGCAAATTCTAAAGCCCTAAATGGGTCAATTTGAAAACTTTATTTTCCTTTGCTCATGGCTTTCTCTATATTTCAAAACAATCCCCAGCAATGCTGGTACAGCTGAGTGGACTAAGCAAGAAGATATCAAGCGTTTTGTCCAAGGACGGAATGTGAGGGAATCAAACCAAATGAAATAAAAAGGAAGTAAACACGACTTGCCTGGCTCATCAACCTCTACCTCCTCCAGCTCAAAGGCTCCTTTGATTTCCAGAAGCTCTGTCTTCAGAGATTCCAGCTGATCATCTGGGAACATTCCAATCGCAGATTCAACTTTAATTTCACTCTCGTTGGATATGATCTCCAAAGCCTCTAAATGGGCCAAGCCTGAAATAATAAGGGTGTGTTGTAATTACTTGAACTGATGCAAAGCATAAAGGTTGTAACCTACATAACTAAAGGTGCAGTACTACCAGCATTATATAAAGAGATAAACATATTATTACATGTGGAGTCAATTCAGTCTACATCAGCCTGCTCCACCCATGTACCCATTTTGTCCATCATACAATGTGCATTTAGTAAGCTGCACACTATTTCAGGAATGTACTTCTGCTCTTTTAACATTTAACAGGAGAAGTTTGTTTCGTTTTAATCCTACTATTAAGCTCATCTACAATTCAGAAGGGAGTTTAAATAAAATGGTATCCTGCCCTGGAAGTTACCTTTTATTTACATGTAAATTTCAAAGATAGAAAGTGATTATTCTCCCCACTGCAAAAAGAGACTGTGAGTATCTAAGGAAAACTTAAGTTTTATTTAAGTGGGGCTTTACTTAAACGATTAGTATAATGGTGTAGTAAGTTCATCTTATATAAAAGAGGACTTTAAAAGAAACATGATGAAGAAAGGATTCAAAAATTTGTATTCTGTTAAGGAGATATTTAAGTTTATAAAGTTCTGTTCAATTGTGCAGAAACAACTGAAATCAGACTAGTTGTAACATCACAGCCTCAAATTCCTCAAACTCTTTATGTAATCTATCATATTTCTTTCTAAAATTTTGTGGCTTAAAACCACTGGATATGTCAAAAAGTAGTGTAACAGAATCTAATAGTGTACTACCTGAAAGAAATTTGAAGGAAAAAAGTTTAATCAGTTCAAAGAGTGTTTACCTGTGTACATTATACTCATTAAGAAGATTTTTGTTGGGCAACAAAACAGTTATGGAGCCAAAAACTTTACTTTAGCAATGAGAGACTCCAACCTCCAACCCCCTAAAATTATTTCATTAAAGTATATTCAAACTCTGACCAGCATTATTTAAAAAGTATCAAAAGTTTCAGGCACATAGCCAGGATTTTCAATGGGGGGAGGGGGAAGGGGGAAGTATTTCCTCAGAAAATGTTTTTCAATTTCACATGAATTATAGGGAGGTATATGACATTTGTGAACCTTGGGGTTGTTGGGGGATGTGACGTAACCCGTTGTCACACCCCCTCCTAACGGGTTTATGTTTGATGCTATCAAATCTAGTTATGCCCATAAGCCTAAATGTTGCTTGATCATACCCTCACATCATTTTAAGAAATTTTGTGAAGAATCATCTATCACCTGTAAGGGGGGAAAAATCCCTTCATTCCATGCCACAAAACTCACCCTGATTTTGGTCAAACAGCCAGCCAAAATGAGATTTCTGTCGTTCTTCTTCTTCCTCTTGATATTTACTGAAGGCCTCTGCCTCGTCTTTAGCCTCTCTTAGCATCTGAATGAATAAAGATGGTAAAGGCTTAGTACGTGGGTCAAGCAAGTTCATCTTTCACAGAAGTGGACTTAAAAAAGAAACCTATTAAAACATTCAAGTCCCACTAGGTTTCAGTGTGTAATTCCCTTGGGGCCTGGAAGGTTTTTTCCAAATTTATCATTGCTCCACTAAGTGTTTTTATCTGCATTGTCTATGTCGAAGTTGATCCAAAAATCACCATTATTTATAGTCAATTCCTCTTCATCACTGTCAAAATCACTCTCGCCATCACTCTTTGTATCAAAATCTAGGAAATTTGGCTCCAAATAAGACTCATCGTCAATATCTAATGGCGGAGGATGGCCAACTAGTAACGCTATTTTGTGTGTAAATTGCCTATACAATTCTCCGATTCGCTTCATTCACAAAATTTTGTCCTGTGTTTGACCCTTTTCTTACAAAAACAGAAAGTATGTCCAACCCCTACACTTGAAAATAGGTAGACAAAATATTTATTCAAATTAAATTTACAAAACAAAAAAGGAAGTACCCCACCAATATGAATAAATATCATGTAATTGATGCTATGATATCCGTCGCGTATATGTGATGCTGTTACATGAAAGGAAATAAATATGGACGCGTATACGTGATGTTGGACTCATTGTGTTAAAGAAAACATTCAAAAATCTTATTCCCTTCAGGAGATATTTGAGTTCAAAGTGTTCTCCTTTGTTTAGAAATAAGTGACATTACACTAGTTATGGCTTCAACTCCCTTATTCAGCAAATATCTTTATGTATTTCATTAGATTTTTCAAGAGATTAACCCACACTAACAAAAGAGAAGAAGATAAAAGTAAATAGGTACATTAAAAACTATAATGAAATATATCTTTGCAGAACATGAACAAAGAAAGATGTATGCAGTTTACATTAGTTGTTCATAGATGCAATCATAGCATTGCTTAAATGATTCTTCAAAAAGGAATTAAGTGAGGGGCTTTGCTTGACAATAAAGGCCAAGGAATTCCACACATTAAGACATGTATACTGAACACAATGGTGACAAATGTCCAGGTTATATATAGAAAGAAAATCCTTTAAAAACATATCCACCAACCTCAGATAAGTTTGGTCGTCCTTGTTTGCTCTGGAAGAATTCTCGCTTCTTCCTCAGACCAGGATCGCCATCTTGGAGCACATCCATGGTCTTCTTTCCAATCAATTCCAAGGCGTCCAAACCACCTGACAACTTTTTATATAAAATACAAAATTAATCAAATATCTTCCCTTTATAATGTTGTTCCACACGTTTTTTTTTATTTTTCCTTTCTCTAAAGACGAAATATTCGGAAGTACTTTCTGACTCTTTTCGAGCCTTATTCTACCGTCATATATTTTTTGTAAACTATCTTCATTCTTATTTTAATGCAGTCACATAAATACAAAGGCGTATGATCAAATGGAGGAACCTTTCAGGAGATTAATGGAAAGTGAGTAGTTGATCCTGATACAGCATTTCGAGAATTGTTTGATGTACTGTATTTCTTTGAAAATGTTTTACCTTTCTCTAAATTATAGGGAACATATTTTGTTCTACAATGGGGTATGACATGCCTTGCCCATGTACATATAATATTTTTAATAAGGCAAATATGAAATTAATCTTCATAGAAATACATCAAAATGGACTTCGTGCACCTATGACATCACACTCTATACTGCGACGGTCACTTTTCAATAAACTGATCAAAACTTCCAAATACAACAGCTCATAAATGGAATAAGATATAAACATGGTTTCTCACCTAATTGTTTCTTAAATAGATCTCTATCATAATTCTGTAAGGTCACTTTTACAACAATTAAAAATCAAACTACAACAATTATCAAACTTACATAAATATCCCAAAAGTTAACAATTTACCGTTTTTCCCACTACACTTGTCAGTGCAGATGCTCCATAAGTGAAAAATGTGCCCACACTGCCAGTTGGGCTTGTTGTCTCTTGTTCACCTCCATCCTCTATGAGACACAATTTCAGAAAAGTAGAAAGGTTCATTATTGATATGGTTATATAGTTTAAACATTTAAGGTTCATCATTAATATGGTTATATAGCTTATATACATGTCTGAATTTGTGGAATTCCTTGGCCTTTATTGTCAAGCAAAATCCCTCACTTAATTCCTTTCTGAAGAATCATTTAAGTTCATGGGATACCCTAAAAATAATGCAAACTATCAGAAACAATTCATGGGATGCCCCAAAATAATGCAAACTATTGGAAGCAATTCATGGGATGCCCCCAAAATAATGCAAATTATCAGAAGCAATTCATTAGATGCCCCAAAATAATGCAAACTATTAAAAGCAATTCATGGGATGCCCCAAAAATAATGCAAACTATCAGAAGCAATTTATGGGATGCCCTAAAAATAATGCAAACTATTGGAAGCAATTCATGGGATGCCCCAAAATAATGCAAACTATTAGAAGCAATTCATGGGATGCCCCAAAATAATGCAAACTATCAGAAGCAATTCATGGGATGGCCCAAAAATAATGCAAACTATCAGAAGCACATCTACAGACCATGGGCTATATGTGTATCACATATGACATGAATCCAATATATCGTTCTTGAGATATCGCGTTTACAAGCTGGCCGCCACATACATACATACACCCACACGCACACCATCATAACCGCATAGGTTCCTGATGCTATCGCAACGGAACCAAAAATGGCATCCCACACTAAGTCCCACATGGGATGCTATGTCCCAAATAACAAATCCCATGTCCCACATGGCATCCCATGTCCCACATGGCATCCCAGGTCCCACATGGCATCCCATGTCCCATATGGCATCCCATGTCCCACATGGCATCCCATGTCCCACATGGCATCCCATGTCCCACATGGCATCCCATGTCCCACATGGCATCCCATGTCCCACATGGCATCCCATGCCCACATGGCATCCCATGTCCCACATGGCATCCCATGTCCCACATGGCATCCCATGTTCCACATGGTATCGCATGTCCCACATGGCATCCCATGTCCCACATGGCATCCCATGTCCCACATGGCATCCCATGTCCCACATGGCATCCCATGTCCCACATGGCATCCCATGTTCCACATGGCATCGCATGTCCCACATGGCATCCCATGTCCCACATGGCATCCCATGTCCCACATGGCATCCCATGTCCCACATGGCATCTCATGTCTTACATGACATCCCATGTCCCACATGACATCCCATCCCATGCCCCACATGGCATTCCACCATATCTCCCACATGACATTCCACCATATGTCCCACATGGCATTCCACCATATGTCCCACATGGCATCCCACCCTAATGTCCCACATGGCATCCCACCCTATGACCCACATGGCATCCCTCCCTCTGTCCCACATGGCATCCCTCCCTCTGTCCCACATGGCATTCCACCTTATGTGCTGCATCAGTGGCTTCCCACCTGATGTGCCACATGGCATCCACCTTATGTCCCACCATATTTTCCACATGATATCCTTCCCCATGTCCCAATGACATCCCACTTTATGTGCCACATAGTATCACATCACATGTCCCCACAGCCTCCTACCCCATGTCCCACATGGCCTCCTACACTATGTCACACATTGCATCCCAACCTATGTCACAATGTGTTACTTGTGGCATCCCACCCCATGTCCCACATAACATCCCATGTCCCACATGGCATTCCACCCTATGTCCCACATGGTATTCCACCATATATCCCACATGGCATCCCACCCTGTCCCACGTGGCATCCCACCCTATACCCCACATGGCATCCCATCCTACATTCCACATAATATCTAAGCATATGTCCCACATTGCATCTCACCCCATGTCCCACATGACATCCCATAGACTCCATAAGCAGTCTCGTCCTAGTTTGCAGTCCCTGATTGAGCATACTAAGCATGAAAGTCTGCCAGTTCATATAATAATATATGCAAATGTCTGTTGAAAAAGAAAATACAGGTGGAGTCAAATAATCATGCCTGATATAGCCCTTGGTGCACAATTTGAAGAATTTAGAGGATTTTAAACCTCAAGTGTTATGTTATGTTAACATCATAACACCACAACAGCAAGAGTCAAATTGTGCCTGAGAGATTAGATTATTCCAAAGGTAGGAAGAAAAGAAAATAGGAGGAGTCTGAGAGAAGTATGGGGCTAATAGCCAGTAAGCTAGGATCGAGAGAGGAAGTGCAGGTGTGCAAAAAAAAGGGGGTAAATGAAGGTGGAGGGGGGTGGGAGAGGAGGACTAAATATGGTTGCAGAGGGAAGCACGATGAAGGAAGGAGATAATTTCATCCGGCAGGTTTTTCTGAAAGGGCTCGGCTATGGAGTTTTGAGGGGTGGGGGAAGCTCTGAGGATGTTGTACAGGGGGCAGGCAAGGAGGACATGGTGGACTGTAAGAAGGCAATGGCAATTGTTGCAGAGGGATGGGGGAGCCAGTAAGGTGGTGGGAGTGAGGTGGGTGTGACCTATTCTAAAGCGGGTAATGTGGACGTTCTCGATACGGAGAGATTGTGGATGGTGGGTTTGGTTGGAATGGTGGGCTAGATGTCATGGAGTTTGTTATCAATTTGGGAGTTCCATAAGGTTTGCCAGCGGTCACGAACAAGGAAGGCGATAAGCAGTTTGATGTCAGAAAGGGGATAGGGGAAGGTTGCGGGCAAGCTTAGCAGCTGAATCAGTTCTGTCATTGCCGGGGACGCCAACAGTGTTTAAGAGACACTTGAGACTGAAGAATATTGAAAAATTACATCATCTTATATCATCTGTTTTGTATACTTTTTAAGGAAACTAGTCTTCAACCTATGTTAAGTATTTCTGAAAAACCTTCAACATTTTGTAAGGAAATTCCTGCCTTTCACGAGAATATCTGAAAAAACTTTTTCTGAGGAGCTCTGAAGAAACTTTTTCTGAGGAACTCTGAAGAAACTTTAACATTTTCTGAGGAATTCTCAAAAACATTTAACATTTCTGAGGAAATCTCGGGAAAAACTGAACGGTCAGAAAAATCACCATTACATTATGCTTGCTCATCAAAAAAACAAGCTTCTGCCACTGTCTATATATATCTTTATCTTTCATATTTTATTGTAAGAATACCATGGAGTTTCACTCACCTGGAGGAGTTTCAGCTTCCTCTCCGCCAATCTCCTTGTTTTCTTCTGAAGCAAGCTCACCTGGTTTGGGAACACCTAAAGATGTTTCCACATTCTCAATAACTTTTCCTATTAAGAAATTTATAAGAAATATTGAGCTTTGTAACAAAACATTAATACAAAGGTACAGTAGTATAATTTGTGCAAAACGTGCAAATGCAAAACAGTTTGTACGTCAATCTCAGATGTTGTCAAGCAAACTCATTATTCAACATGAGACAGGAATGCTACACGTTAATAAACCCACACGCATGATTATGAGGACATAGACTGTATTCCCTCACTTTTCTCTCTGCATTCATATTTTATGGTGAAGATTTT
Organism: Chiridota heheva; assembly: GCA_020152595.1. Classification (NCBI taxonomy): domain Eukaryota; kingdom Metazoa; phylum Echinodermata; class Holothuroidea; order Apodida; family Chiridotidae; genus Chiridota; species Chiridota heheva. The sequence continues at coordinate 139,545 of JAIGNY010004328.1, read as the reverse complement.
GGAAATATTTGGCAGATTTGTGACTTTGCCCTGCACCGTTGCTAAGCAAATCCATCCTAACTCATAAAAGCAATGATATTCTTCTTATTCAAAGGTAGTAAGTGCATTAACACACCCTTCTTATACAAATGTTATATCTAACCATATTCATAACTTGTCACAGAATTTTCAAATTAATTTCAATTGAGTCTTAAATGAATGGAGATATCAAAAATAGACTATGACCAAGTAATATGATATCAAACTAATAGGGCCTATCAATCGATAAAATATGCACAGCCTGATCAAACTTACGATTGTTTTATTGTTTTGTTAAAATGCTAAGTTTCTGGTTTTGATTTAAAAGTTTCAAAACTGCACGGCAACCTAATGTTAGCTGGAAGGCTCTTTGATAAACATGGAGCTACACATACACATAATGTTGTGCTGTATGCTACAATATTAAATGATTTGATTTGATCTATTTATTTTCCATTTTCATGCATATATTACAATATTTATAATGAAAAGACATGACAATTTTTGAGAAAATGCTGGAAGGGTTTAGAAGCCAGAGCTTTTACAAGAAGCCCACTGTAACTTAAATTGAATAATCAATAACAAAGGAAAAGTATAGAAAAGTGAAATTGTGAAAATAGAAGGAAAAGAGAAACCCCCACCCTTCCATCACCCCACCCGGTAACATAAAGAAGGTAATAAAGTGGTTGGGTAAAAATAGATAAGACGTCAAGTATAATCATAAACTAAGTGGAGATGAAAATACATGAAGGTAAACGAGAGTTGGTCATATTTAGATATAAGTGTCTTTTTTAACTAATCAGAAAATAATTTTACAGTTTTTAAGTTTTTTTACAGAATGGCATATTTGATTCCAGAACTTAACACCATTAGATACAATGGAGTGTTTCAAAAGGTCAAAATTTATGGAAAGAGAAAATAAATGTTGGGAGAACCTGGTGTTGTGGGAATGTATATTATGAGTAAAAGAAAAGTAATCCTTGAAAGTATCTGGTAATTGTTAATTAACAAATTTTAAAATGAATGCAGCGTTGGTGCCTGTGAATATCAAAAATATTAAGAAAACATAATCTGGTAAAAAGAGGGGATGTATGTGCTCACAAACTTGTTTGGGTGATAATACGAACAGCCTTTTTCTAAAGTATGAATAAATTGATTTAGATGAGAAGGGTGAGCATTACCCCATAATACACTGCAACAGATTAAATGAGGAAAAATAAGAGTATTATATAAATTTTTAAGGATGTAACTAGGTACAAAACTCTTTAATTTGATAGAAAACCCCAATTATTTTAGAAATAGATGTCTTAATCTTATTAATATGAGAAGACCATTCAAATAAAGGGTCGATGTACAAACCTAAAAATTTGTTGGCATCAACACGTTTGATTTGAGAATTATCAGTCGATATATCAATATCATTTATATTCTTATAATGGGGATGAAAAACCATGAAAAGAGTTTTTTTGATATTTAAAGATAGCTCATTAACCTTAAACCAATTGGCAACATTTTATAATTCAGAGTTGATGACTGAAATGACATTATCAAAATTGTTATGCTGATACAAAATACTAGTATCATCAGCAAAAAGTGTAAAGCCTGATTCAGAGAAGCTGAACAACAGACATGTAACATGTGAAGACAAATTTATTTAGTAATTTTTCCAGTAAACAGGAGAACAGGCAGAGTAGCTATGAGTGGATCTGGTTAGTTATTAAATATATTTCCTGGACCAATCATGTTGCTTACATCAATCGATCTTTCAGTTGCTAGTACTCACCTACAAAACCAGATACTGCAGATGCTGTAATAGTAGTAATAGTAATTAATTTATATAGTGCCCTTTCTATATAAGTATATACAAGAGCGCTTTATAAACATCAGAGCTTCACAATAATGGAGAGCTGCCCGAATGTCACATCATCCATTCATTAGCTCAGGGAAGTTAATGAACAACGTGTTTTCACGCTTCTCTTCTCAAATAGTGTTCAGAGAACCAGGTAGGGTGTGACTGTCCTACTATCAGACTATCGGGACTGACAGTTTACATCCCCTCCAAAGGATGGAGAGCGCCATTCAACCATTGCCACTTCTCTCAACAGCTGAATGGGGGAGCAGGAGCTGCAAATGACGTACTTCCGCTTTGATGATCGGCGTATCTGTCTGCATAGTTGTTTAAAAATGGGTTAGACCTGACTGGGGCTTGAACTCGGTATCTCTAGCATCTCAGTTGTGCACTCTACCAACTGAGATACCTGACTCCATCTACAACAAGTCACTGTACTGTAGCTACTGTATGTTATCATGTTGGCCTACATCAATCTATCTTCCCATACATCTATACTAGTACTCACCTACAGAACCAGACACTGCAGACACTGTAGCTGAAGCAGAACTAATCAATGATGAGCCCCATCCACCCCATGATCCCCATTTCCCCCAATACCCCTGGGCTGTGGCCTCAGCTGATTTCTCATCAGGTTCGTTTTCATCTTCAGTTGTTTGAGGAGCATCCTGGGCAGCAGTTCTCTCTATAGTTTGGGGTGGTGGATCTACTTTACTCTCTTGTTCGTTCACCTCATTGTCATTTTCCTCAGATACCCCACTTTCCAAATATTCATTTTTCTCATTGTCGACCTTATTTTCAGAATCTGAATTTTTATCATTTGTAGATTCCTGTGATGCTTCCGACTTTTTCAGAGACTCATCTTTTACATAATTGGAAGCTGCTTTATATGATTCATCAAGACTTCCTTCTTTAGATGAGCCTCCTTCCAATTCTTTTTCTTCATTTTCTGTTTCTTTTACATCTCCCTTAGTCTTCAGTGCTTCACTCTGCTTTTCCTTTTTGTCTTCCCCCTCATCCGCACTTTCAAAGTCCACCTCGCTATCATTGCCACTATCCCCCATACTTTAATTTCCTGTCAATGACAGTGAAATATTTTGAATAAGATTCTCCAAAATAACTTGTTTCAAAGATGACCCTACAATATCTTTTTACTGCACTTTTTTCACCTGCAAGAAACAGAAAAATAGCTTGTATTACTCAAGACAATTATATATAGTTGGCAGAATGAAATACATAATCTTAAAACAACTTTATAGCAAATTCTATCTGTCTAGTCATTTGTTTGTTTGCTTGTTTGATGAGGGCTTAACGGCACCATGACAACAAGGGTCAAATTGTGCCTGAGAGGTCAGATCATTCTAGAGGTAGGAAGGAAAAGAAACAGGGGGAGAATCAGAGAAATTTAAGAGCAAAAGGTCAGAAGGTGTGATCGAGAGGGGGGGTACATGGTTGAAACAAAAGCAAAGTAGAGAGGGGGTGGAAGAGGAGAATTAAATATGGTTGTAGAGGAAAGCATGATGAAGGAAGGAGATAATTTTATCCGGAGGATTTTTCTGGAAGAACTTAGCAATTGAGTTGTGGGGAGCAAGGGAAGCTTTGGGAAGGTTGAACAGGGGACAAGCAAGAAGAACATGATGGATTGTGAGGGTGCAGTAGCAATTGTTGCAGAGGGGTTGGGGGAGCCAATAAGGAAGTGGGAAAGAGTGACATGGGTGTGATCAATTCTCAGATGAGTAATATAAACGTTGTCGATACGAGAAAGGCTGTTGATAGTGGATTTGATCGGAATTGTGGGCTGGATGACATGGAGTTTGTTATCAATTTGGGAGTTCCATAAGGTTTGCCAGCGGTCACGAACAAGGAAGGCGATAAGCAGTTTGATGTCAGAGAGGGTTTTTGAAAAAGGAGTAGGGAGGAGGTTGAGGGCAAGCTTAGCGGCTGCATCAGCCCTGTCATTGATAGGGATGCCAACATGGCTGGGTATCCAGAAGAAAAGAACACTTTTCCTGCAGAGGGTGGGAGAAAAGAGTTTCCGGAGGAGGAGGTGGCATGTAAGGTAGGGCTAGACAAGTTTGAGTGCCCTGCTCCAGTGACAATCCAGGGTGAACCCCTTAACCTTCCTCTCATAAAGAACTGTTCATATTTAGTCCAATTCTATTGACAAATTTTCAATGAAAAAGCTTCTTTTTTTTTTTTTTAGTCAGAATGCTAAAAGAATTTACAAAATATTTTGTATGTACAACGGATATTTAAAATACAATGAATATTCAACTGTCGAAGTGCTCCCCCCCCCCCCCAAAAAAAAAAAAAAAAAGTACAACATATGCCGGAAACTCTTCTCTCAATTCCCATTGCTATTCATCTTGCCTAAACTTTTTACCGCTTTTATTTTCGTCCCAGTATCGTTCAACGAAAGCCAAGTGGCACATGTTTCTATCAACTACGCAACAACTTTCGTCAATATCAAATCCCCCACAAATCAAAAGAATATCCATCAGTCCGTTATAATGTTAAGTGCATATGGGGTTTATAACAAATGTGATAGGTTATTTACATTTGGACCGGTCTATAAGCACGCCTCTTGGGGGTGTAATATTTACTTTGTTGAAGTTTGTTTGTATGGTAAGTTACGGACTTGGCAAGCTGCCAGCAGTGATTCACAAGGATTAAAACATGAACCTGAAGAATGTGCGTGTAGGCCTACGTATGTTTATGCAAAGAGCTTCATGTGTGGGTGATTTGATAATAAAATGTGTACGTTCAATTGCGTTAAATTCCTATAATTCAGTTGTTTTGCTTGGAATTTATTTGATGTGCGTAATGTATGTTATGTTATGTGTGTAAATCAGCGGATGACATAGATAGAGCGAGATTAAACGGAGGTCTGTTTAAACACTTAATTATTTAACTGAATTGAAGTTTTGAGTGCTGGGCAGAAGAGTGAATCTTAGATCTGAGTGCTGGGCGGGAATTGCGAGTCCTGGGCCAGCCCGCCCAGCACCGCCCACCGTAGCTAGAACCCTGATGTGAGGTTATCCCATTTAAGATTGAGTTAAGAAGTAAGAACAGCCTTTGACAAGAAAACCATGATATTGTCAAATTGTTGCTTCTAAGAAAACACTTTAATTTCTTTTTTAGTCTCCAAAGTGCTTCAAAAATTAAATTCCTAGTCATTTACTTTTTTGCAAATTTAAATTACATTTATCTACATTTGATCATGAGAAAATCTGAACCTTGGTGTTAAAATACCATTCACAAAACATTTTGATTATTAATTGGAGTAGCCATATAATACAAGTTAACTTGAAAATTGTCACCGATTGGGGAATCATTATGCTTCTTATAATTCATGTGGAAATGATACAGGGCTCCCATCCGGTCAAATTGATTGGACTGAAAATGTTGCTGAGCAGCACTCTTGAGGTAAAATGAGAAATTTACCTGTAATCTTCATTGAAATTATTCAAGAATGATAGATTTGAATTACATAAAGATTTCTGACCAATTTGACATTTGACTTTGGAAATGAGCAGCCACTTCCAGCCTCCATGGGAAGCTTCTAAGTGAGCCTGCTAAGCCCATTAATTTCTTAGTTTTTAGAGTAGCTGGAGTTCCCCATTTTTTGCTCGTGATAAGAATTTGAGACAAAGTTTTTGGAACTGATGGGAATAACAGCCACACTTGAAATGGCAACCAGAGGGGTCATAAGTGTTAGGCAGCATAGGAAAAACCTCAAATTTTGTTGAATTTGTATTCTCATTTAAAAACTCCTCCTTCCCTGGTCAGAAAATTCTTTAAAATAATAAGATAACTTCGTTAAAAATCCATTCCCTCCCAAAAATGTTAAAAAACCTTAAATGCAAAATCAAGCAAAATACGAAACTATTCTTAAAGCAATGTAAGATTTAAAACAGCCATTTGTTTACAGCCTCTATCAAATTAATTGAGATAACTAATTAATAAATGACTATATAACAGTCAACATATTTTTGGAGAGGTTATTTTCACTCCAAATTTTAGATTTGTATATGATCAGATGTAAAAAATGTCATTTAACTTGATATTAAATGACTGAAAAAACTTTTTAAGGCTTCGAAAAAGTGTCTCAAATTTTCCCTGATTTTACACCCAAGGAGAAATCTTTGTGAATATTGTTTGCAGAGAATGGATTGTTAAGGAATTTGTAGCAAGTTTTGAAAGTTTTAATGACCAGACTAGTGATGTGACTCAAGGGAGTTTTTCAATATTAAAAAACCCAACAAATTTGGAGGTTTTTCCTACGCCATGATGAATAGATCTGGCTATAAATTTCAGTCAACTGCACACAAACTTACCAGTGTTTATAACTCACTGATGAAAACATCCTTTTAAAAGTCCAAATGAATCATCAGCCCCACATTACACACATTGCTGACTCTGCAGTAACAACAATACCTGGTTCTTCCCAATATGTTCTATTGTGTGCAGATACAAGATAAGGTGTAATAACTGATGCATAAAATCACTCAACTATCTGTGGTGCATTTCTTAATTGCTTCTAGCAATCTAAAAGTTATACCTGCAAAATGGAGGTTGTTGGGGGTAAAAAGACAGAAAATTTATAGCGAGGATTGGGCGTAAACTGCATAATGGCAGTGTAACAATACTGTTCCCTATGGTTGCCATTTCAAATGTGGCCTAAAGGAAACATATTTACCTTTCTAAGAATTTCATGACTTTGACTCGAGGGAGTCAGTGTTTGGCTAAAATCATAATTTGCAAAATACCTCACAAAGCAACTAGGCCTACTTAAGTCTTGGTGCTGGCTCTGTGGTTGCACACTTGGAATTATTTGCCAAACTGAAGATGCAAAATTTTAGGTTTTTCTAGATGCAACATAACACTACGTTCTCCTATGTTTCAGTATGTTACTAACATACTGAACATTGTTAACATAGATAGCAATTAAGCTTTATTGCTTTAAATGTTATTAAACGCATAGCTAACTTTCTTCCCTCACACACTAAAGGATTGGAATGCTTTACCATGAGACATGCACCAAGTCTCAACTGTTTTAAAGCTAAACTTACAAACACTTGTATTGCTAACTTTTTTTTATAGTTTTTACTCATACTTTTTACGCTCGGTTGGTGTTCATGTCCTCTTGAAGGATTTTTGCCGACTCGACTGATTCAGATTCAGTGTTAGCTATGTGTTCGCACTAGGATTACATAACTACGTCATTGATAATGTTTACTTTCGCAGAACTCATCAATTAAAAGTGGAACAATATCAATGTCATCTCGTTTAAACTCAAAATTCATTGCAACCGTACGAACGATTTGACATTAAAAATACACTGACAAAAGAACGGAAAACTTTAAATTCCAGTAATTTATTGATGCAAAAGTGTTCTTGAACTTCTTTGAAAGAAAGAAATCACGTACCAGTAACAAAGGTTTTCCACGTAACCCGTAACCTTCGGGCTCTTTCATGGGAGTACGATTGTAATGCACATTAATCAACAAAGTACAGTAGATCTACCAATGGCTTATTGACTGCTTCAAATCAAAAAGCCTGGTTTAGTGGACTGCTTCAAATCAAAAAGCCTGGTCTAGTGGACTGCTTCAAATCAAAAAGCCTGGTCTAGTGGACTGCTTCAAATAAAAAAGCCTAGTCTAGTTGACTAGCTGCCTCAAATAAAAAAAAGTCTGGTCTAGTATACTAGCTGCTTCAAATCAAAAAGCCAGGCCTAGTAGACTAGCTGCTTCGAATCAAAAATCCTGGTCCAGTAGACTGCTTCAAATAAAAAATCCTGGTCTAGTAGACTGCTTTAAATCAAAAAGCCTGGTCTAGTAGTAGACTGCTTCAAATCAAAAAGCCTGGTCTAGTAGACAGCTTTCCGCATAAACAAATATGTTACAAATTTATGTTTACTTTTTGACTTATGCTTAATCAAACTTAAATGAATCATAATGTATGCCAAGTTAATGAAAATGATTTTCCCAAAGTAAGCAGGCTATTAAACTGTGTTTGGGGGTCCTTTTTCCCCTCCTACTTTCAAGATCCATAATTGGGTAGTTCCTGTAGAATAGGGTAAATTACAAAACATTTTTCTCAATTTTTAGGGGAAATTTCTCTTCTGCCCGTTTAGAAATGGTAACCTAATGATATTAACATGAGATTTTGAAATTGTCTTCTTTTCATCATTTAAATTTTCTCAGTTTGTGTTAATTTTTAGCCATTCTGGGGAACAAAAACAATAAGTTACCAGAGCTTCCGATGAATCCTACCAATGTACCAATGTTTCGCCTATGGACGCCGCCAGGGGCTCTTAAACGCCCAAATGCTGTTTCGTAGTCCCGTGGTTTGATTTACCGTGACGGTCATACCCACCATGTATGACCGTACTAAAGATAAAAAGCTGACGTCCTTGAAGATCCCGTCTTCGCCATTTTTTTCTTGAATGCCAGTAAAGTTGGTGCACGCACGGCTTCTTCTGGTAAATTATGCCATGGTTACCAGAGATAACAGATCTCGATCTTGTACTTACTAACAACTCACCAGCTGTTAATTCAGCAATTGTCATACTCGGTATAAGTGACCATGATATTATCATATACCATATATTTTAAGTGCTTATTTCAGAACAAAATATGCCAGCTCACGATCACTTTACAATGGAAAACAAAATATAACATATACTTATACATAAACTTATTCTTGTACTTATAAATAAACTTATACTTATACAAAAACTTTTACTTATAACAACAAAAACAGGCATCAACAGGCAAAAACAGGCACTAAAAACAAAAATTACTAATGAAAATATTGAGTGTATAAGTGAGTTTTAAGAGCCCTTTTGAAATCTGTGAGATTTTGGATTGAACGGATGGCCTTGGGGAGTTTATTCCAGAGGTGTGGTGCAGCCCAGCAGAAATATCTTTCCCCACTGGATGACAGTATACGAGGGACTTCTAAGTTTATGGTATCTTGAGATCTTAGTACGCGCTTAGGCCTGTATAATGAAAGTAAATCATTGACGTACTTGGGTAATAAATGATGTAATGCCTTGAAAGTTAACAAATTAATTTTAAATTATATGCATACTTTTATAGAAAACCAGTGGAGATCCTTAAGAATGGGAGTAATGTGATTATACTTAGAAGTTTTGCTAAGTATACGAGCTGCCATATTCTGTACCCTTTGTTATTTGCGGCACTGAGTATCAGACAAACCATACAATAGTGCATTGCAGTAATCCAACTTTGAAGTAATTAAGCCATTTAAAAGTAAAGCAGTTGCGCTATGAGTGAGATAGCGTCTTATGTGACCAATATTGCGAAGCTGAAAATAGTCTTGCTTGCAAAGGTAGTTTACATATGACTCCATATTCATTGTGGATTCAAAATGAACACCAAGGTTTTTGACAGTAGACGCAGGTTTGATATCAATCCCATCAAGCTCCCATGATAATTGTGAAAGTTTTTGGAGGTTATGCTTTGAGGCAAACAACATCACTTTAGTTTTATCACCATTGAGTTTGAGCATATTATTAGTCATCCAGCTTTTAATGTCAACAAGACAATGTTCAATATTTCTCAAAGCTAATCCCTGGACATAGTCATTACCTGGCTTGAAAGACAAATATAATTGAATATTGTCGGCATAAAAGTGACAATTTAAACCATGACTACGTATCATTGCCCTTAATGGTTTGGTATACATTGTGTAAAGTTTGGGGCCCAGAACGGATCCCTGTGGTATACCATACTGAAGTAACACAGGCTCAGAGAACTGCCCATTTACAATGATTTTTTGATAACGATTTGTTAGGTACGACTGGAACCATTTATGAACAACACCTTGCAAACCAAAATGATGTCCAAGACGGGATAGCAAGACATCATGGTCAATGGTGTCAAAAGCTGCTGAGAGTCTATCATTACTAGAATAGACACAAGACCCTTGTCCATTGACTCCATGATATCATTTTTAACCTTGAGTAGTGCGGTTTCTGTAGAATGACTCTTCCTATAAGCTGATTGGGTGGCTTCATGAAGGCGGTTAAAACACAAATGATGCTCAAGGCGAATATCAATAACCTTTTCAAGAAGTTTGGAAATAAAGGAAAGATTAGACACTGGTCTATAATTTTTCAGTGTCTCAATGTCTGGTCCAGATTTTTTCAAAAGTGGTATGATGTAGGCTTTTTTGAAAGCAGCAGGTACCACACCCTCACTAAGGAATGCATTAATCATATCGGTGAATAATGGGAGAAGTTTAGTTAAGCATCCATGTGGGGATGGGTCAAGCTCACAAGACTTGTTTAGGCATTTCATAATAATGGTTTGGATTTCTTGTCTAGTTACCGGCTCAAAGAATGTAATATTCATAGAATCAGTACTATACATGTCCTCGTTGTACTCATTATTTTGTTCTGGGTGCAGTGTATCTCTAATATGAGCAATCTTCTGAGAAAAAAAATCACTGAAACGCTGACAGAGCTCTTTGGAGGAGGAACTTAAGGGAAGTTGATGTTTACCATTATTGCCCATCAGGGGACAACCAAGTCTAAGCTGAACTGCTTTGGTAATAAGTGAAGCATGCTTATCATCTAAGATCTGTTATCCCTCTGAAAAGGCTTGTACAAGACTGTTAAGTAAACAGTCTGTAGGGTTTAGGACAGATGAAGAAAGAATATCCTGCTTGAAATCAGATACATTGATAGCCCTGTATTTCCTATATGATACTGTTCTCTGAACGCGACGTGGTTTTGTCAAGTTCAGGTCATAGATAACTGCCATATGGTCACAGGAAAGATTGTCATCACTATCACAAATTCCAGCATCTGTGATAACTACGTCACTGACTAAACTGCTGGTTTCACGTGTGATAATGACATCTAGAATATGACCATGTATATGAGTCTTTGTACGTACTAGTTGGCGCAAACCAGTCATTTGTAGCAAATTTTTAAAATGTATAATGTGACTGTTTTTTAAAACATCTAAGTGAAAATTCAGATCACCAGTTATTACAATATCCTCAGGGATCACTGTAAATTTGCTTAGAAAACCTGCCCATTCAGACATAAAAGCGCTGACAGAGAAACCATTTGCTTTAGATGGAGGGGGACGATACACCACTGCCAGCCGTATGCGAGATCCATGCAAGTCAATCGAACAATCCATGTCTTCAAAATTTGTGAAATTTTTACTAAGAGAAGAATCAATTACATGCACTTTAATTTCAGACTTATAGATTAGAGCTACACCACCTCCTCGCGTTTCTCCTTGACCTGTTGACGAGGAACAGGTTTGATAGCAAATCCAGGTGGAACTAATTCCCCTATGCACCTCTTATCAGCATCTGATTCTACAGTTCTAACCAGGTCTCGGTAAGGGCAACAATATCAAAATTGCAAGAAAAGATGAAGTCATATAAAGAAAGGGTTCTGTTTTTCACAGATCGAGGATTTAACAGGCAAACTTTCACTGGTGTGCTGTTTGTTACCGAGTTGATTGGTTTGCATAATATTCGAATTAGATTATCGTGATTACCACCACAACCCCTTCACTGATATCTGACCAATATAGTGTGTTTTCATAATAAATGTCATTGGTGACATTATATGTATTTCTACGAATAAGTTGAGTTGCACATCCTGAAATGACCGGTATTTTCAAAGCAAGATTTTTAAAAGCCGGTTGTAAAAATGTTTCGGATGCACATAAATACTTTCTTTTACGACTGCCGCCCCTTTTCCCTCTGTGTTTTCCTTATATGTTGTTTCGATTGTATACCAAGTGGTATGATACATGCAGTGACTTTTGGAAGCAACAGAACATATTTAGTAATTGAATGTTTCAGTGAGAGCAGTTCATCTTTAGAATAACGGATAGTGATAGGTTTAAGAGCATTTGTGGAATTACTCTGAGATACTGGCCCAGGATTTGGGCTCACATCCCCAGCCAAAAGTATTTCCAGCTGAAATGTTGCATCAGTATTTGCATAAAAGGAAATGTGTGAACCAAAATATTTTTGACGGTAACTCTTTCCACATCCAATTCACTGAGAATGAAAAAGTCTGTAAGTGTTCTTGTATACAGCAAAAGCTCATAGTAAGTAGCAGTGCTGAAATAAAAATCTCCATTGTGTTAGGAGCCATAATCCAGTAACAATAGAAAAGCACAGATTAGTGAAACACTCATCCAGGATCACAAATTCAAGGTTGAATGACCGAGGGTATGGAGTCAGGCCTACATATGTTAGGATATATAATGAAATCAAATGAAAAAAGTCCAGAAAATTGTTATAAGAATAACAGGAGAATGATATAACCAAATGATATGAAAATTGTCCATAATTATCTTGGTGCGTTTAAGAAGCACTACTTAAAGATGCAGAGTAGAACTTCACAAGAATACTTGACATACAAAAGTAAGAAAGAGAGTAATGCAGAGGCTGCCTGTTAGGCGCACTAACACACTATGTGATATTGATAAACTGACCCTAAACATCTCCCCTCCTCTAAAAAGTTGCCAAAACGTAAAATCGATTCAAGGAAAAAAGCTTTCACAGAACGCATAAAAGAAGACCACATCTAAACTTAAACTGCGATATTATTCTAAATTCAATAGCTCATCCATTGATGCTGATGAAAAATGGAATTTCTTTGAAAAGGAATTTAAACTGATTATTGAAAAAAGGCACCTCACAAATCCACCTCAACTAAACTAAATCTACCTTGGTTCACCTACATCCGTCTCTGCCAGAAAAAACAAACTGTTTAAGAAAGCTAAGAAAACTCAAAAAATCCATGACTGGAGTACACGTAAAAGTTTTAGGAAATCCGTCTGTAAAAACATCAAAGAAGCTAGAAACAACTTCATCTCTACTAAACTTAAAACTCCCTAAGTGAAAACCTGAAGGAATTTTGGTTGTACATTTGAAGAATTTTTTTTATATATATTCCGGGAGGGAGGAGGGGGGGGGGATGTCAGACCCTATGAACAACGGTAAAGTTTGTAGTGACAGTATGACTAAAGCTAACATTCTAAACAACCAGTTTTTTAGCGTTTCCACAGAAGAAGATATCTCTTAAATCCCTGTAACTAAACCACTCACTACCAACAAAATAAACGAACTTATAATTACTCTAGGTGTCAGAAAGCAACTGTAAAACCTAGACCCCAAGCAAAGCCTCGGGTCCTGACCAAATACCGCCACGGTTCTTAAAAACACAAGCGGAAGACCTTTATAAAATCCTAATTGACCTCTTCCAAACCTCTGTAGATAACGGTACAGTCCCAAACAAGTGGAGGGAAGCAAACATATGTAGTATTTTTCTTAAGGTGATAAACATGACCCTGCTAATTACAGATCAGTCTTTTTTACCTGCGTGTGTAGTAAAATCCTTGAGCATATAATCCACTCACATGTCATAATATTCCTTGATCAGCATAATATCTTAAAGGATTTAGTTCGGTGGTCAAGCATGTTTATCTTATATGAAAAAAGGACTTCAAAAAAAAAAAAAAAATGGTGAAGAATCCATTCAAAAATCTTATTCCGTTAAAGGGATAATGTTTAAAGTTTGGTATCATTTCTGTAAAAACGACTGTAATCAGACTACTTGTGATGTCATAGCCTCAGATTCCTCAAAGTCTTTATGTATTCTTATAATTTGTTGTCCTGCGATTTTGTGGCTTAAAAACCATGGGATATGTCAAGAAAGTAAATAAAACTGAATTTAGGAAGTGTATTTATAATATACCACCTGAAGAAAGTTTGACGAAAAATAGTTTAAATAGTGAACAAATTAAAAAACTTTTTTATAAAATACATACAAACTTTAAGGAATCTGAGTCTGTGACATCACAACTAGTCTGATTTCAGTCGTTTCTACAAAAATGACACCAAACTTTAAACCTGAATATTTTCTTAACGGAATAAGATATTGCAACGCTCTCTTCATCATTTTGTTTCTTTGGAAGTCTTATTTCATATAAGATGGACATGCTTGACCCTTGAACTAATCTTTTAACTGATTTCCAACATGGCTTTCGAGTCAAAAAGTAAACTGACACACAACTTCTCTTAACAATAAATGATATTTCTAAAACAAATTGACCAAATCAGTACCATCTCTATGGCTATACTCGACTTCTCAAAAGCCTTCGACAAAGTCCCACACCAATGCCTGTTATCCAAGCTTTCCGCATATGGCATTGATGGAAATCTACTGGGCTGGTTTGCATCATTCCTCAGCAACCGCATTCAGCGTGTTGTCTGGGATGGCGAAATCTCAAATCATAAACAAGTTCTATCTGGTGTACCACAAGGTACTGTTTTAAATCCTTTACTCTTCTCTTTATATGTTAATGACATCCCTGATGATATAAACACCACGGTTGCTGATGATTGTCTTGTGCGTAGAACAACTGATAAACCCTCTGACCAACAAATCCTCCAAGATGATATAAATAAATTTGAACAATGACAAAATAAATGCCAAATGAATTTCAAGCCCTCTAAATGCTACATCCTCTCGATATCTCCTAAAAAAATGCTATAAATCACCAATTTATACCCTGTGCAACCAGCCGCTAAAACATGTAAACTCCTTCCATGTCAACTCCCAACTGTACAACTCCCACAACACCTAGGTGTTAAAATTGATAATAGGATCAACATATACACAGCATCACCAACAAGGAAACTCTGTACTTGGCCTATTAAGACGTAACCTCCCAAACTGTCCCACTGATGTTAAAACCACTGCATATATAGCTCTATAGGCCAGTACTTGAGTATGCATCAGCAGTCTGGGACCCCCGCCACCAGTGTGATGTAGATAAATTTGAATCAAGTCAAAGGAGAGCAGCCAGGTTCTGTATGACAGACTACTCTTATAAGTCCAGTGTCACTAACATGCTTCATACTATCATAAATTAGATTGGCCGCTACTAAAAGCAATAAGAAGGAACACTCGTCTACAAATGCTATATAAAATCAATAACAATCTTGTCGCCCGTCTTGTCACCATTGATAATGATAACCTAATCTCAAACGCCAGAATTAATACAAGAAATAGCCATGATCTGAATTTCCACGTTACCTATGCTGAAAATAATGTTTATAAATACTCCTTCTTTCCCCAAACACTAAAAGATTGGAATGCTTTACCATCGGACATTGTACATTCGCCAAGTCTAAACTGTTTCAAAGCTAAACTTGCTGAGCTTGTTAAGTGATTTTTTCTCACTCGTACTTTTGCTACGCTCGGTTGGCGTTCATGTCCTCTAGAAGTATTTTCATGCTCAAAAGTTTCTCTTTAAGCCTACCCGCACCCGACACCTGAATTAATCATGAAAACTCAGGTATGACAATTACCAACTCGACTTCCTGTTCAGTGTATTGTGTTTCCACTCAATGCAATTTGTTTATTTGCCAACCATGCACATCACAGCCAAGTAGCCCAAGGCTATTTGTGTGTAAAAGATTACACAAAGCCAGAGCTGAGAGAGAGAGTTGAACACACAATTACAATGACGGGGTTGTCGCCTGCGTATTCGGTTATGATAGTACAAATGCTATCACGAAACGCTTAATACGACCCGGACGAGAACACAGGTACGACGTACGGACAGACATAACATCGACAACCAAGTCAATGTCCACGGCCTTTGATAACCAGTTGTGGTGCACTGGCGTGTCTACCCACCCCAGGATTGAACCCGGGGCCTCGTGGTCTGTAGACAGGTATGATAACCGCTACACCACAGGAGGTAGATAGCCAGAGCTGAATAATCAAGACACTTTTGTAATTGAAATCACTCATTCATGTTAGGTGTCTTAGTGAGAAAAGTTTGTTTTCAAACTGGTGATAAGAATAGGTGTGTATCATAATGCCTGAGGTACTGTACTAATGTACATTAACTGTGAATGATTGACGGACCATTTCTTCTAAGGAAAGATATTGCTTCATGTTTGTCAACTTCATCTATTCATTTTCAGATTCAGCTTCCATATCCGTACAAAAAGAGAAGTCCTCAAACATTCCAATCTAGCCAAACGCGGCTTAATCTTCTTTGAATTACCCTATTGTTCTTCCTGTTGATTCCAGTGTAATAAAATGATCCGGATTCAAGTCAAGTTTCCCCGAAAAATATTAGACATTGTAATTTGATCATGGTGTACATGCCGTAAATGTTGTTGTAGTATTTGTAGATTTAGAGCCCGAGTCTTCTTCTAATAAGCAAGATTGCGTAACTATGGCACCGTTTTAATCATTCTTCTTTGTACTCCTTCAATCAAAGCTATATCTTTTTTGAGATATGGCTTCCATTCCTGAACTCCATAATACACAATTGGTCTTACAAGGGATTTATATAAACTAATAATGATTTTCCTGTTCTTGTACTGGAAATTCCTTTTATTTATTCATTTTCATTCCATTTCCAATACTTCATTCCAGCCAAACAATCATAAATTCATGATATACTTACATCGAGTGAAATTAGATATATTGTGTAAATTGTATACGGATTGATTAAACTTAAATGCGAGTGACATGGTTTAAGAAAATAAACAGTGGCTGAGGAGATTTTGCACAAAAAATACTATCTTAAGCTTATGGGTGCAAAACCCCATTATGATACAATAACAGAAAACAAGAAAATAGATAATCAATTCAGTGTGTGTATACACCCACCATTCCCTCGTCCCACTCTACCTGAACCTTACTCTCCCTTACCCCCTCTCATTCAATACCACCTAAACCTACCTTTATCACCTCCCAAAACAAAACCGTGAAGGATTCAAGAAAATGCACCATACGAGTGCGTAATACACGACGACAAAGACGAGTGAACACACAATTACAATGACGGGGTCGTCGCCTGCGTATTCGGTTACAATAGTAACAATGTTATTACAAAACGCTTAATACGACCCGGACGAGAACACAGGTACGACGTACGGACAGACTTAACATCGACAACCAAGTCAATATCCACGGCCTTTGGTAACCAGTTGTGGTGCACTAGCGTGTCTACCCAACCCAGGCTGGAACCCAGGGCCTCGTGGTCTGTAGACATGTATGATAACCGCTACACCACAGTTAGTAGACAATAGATACAATAAACAAAGACGCAACCATAAATAGATTGGCCCCTGTTAAAAACAA